>BOPN01000198.1:67500-75000 GCA_017312705.2 Penaeus japonicus
TTTTTTGTTTTTTTGATCCTAGGATTTTGTTTATCATCTTCGCGTCATCAAAAACATCGTTAATGGATATCGCTGGATCCACCAATCACACTGAAGGTCACTCGGTTGCGTCGGGCGGGCCGCTTGTGTACGTGCAAGTTGGAGATACGCAACGTAACGCATAACACCTGAAGAATTAATGGTCTATGTACGTATCTAATCAACTTCATTTCAAGGTAGGGATGCAGGTAGACCTATGATTGTTGAAATCTTCGTCAAAGTAATCATATTATGTTTTAATTATCATTTTGAAGATGATAATAATCACTTGATATATATAGTAATTATATTGGCATTATTAATTGTATGTGCAATGGTTTATATGATAGTTATGGTAAGGATAGTGACCTGTCTCTCAGGAGTACACTTTTAATTCAGTTTATTTATTTATTGATACTTTTACTATACTGCATATTTGTCAATGACACCAGAAAAAAAATAATAACAGCAAACTTCTTCAGAGAACAAGCGTATCTAAATTTAATCGGTAAACAAACCCGGCGGTAAACAAACAAAAACTGGGCCGATTTTCCAAGACGATGCCATGGCTACAGCCGGGCTCTGGACCCCGAGCTCAGCCAACGAGCTCAGCCGGCTTGGACGAAGGGCAGGGCCGCAGCCCTAAAAGGGGGCTTTGCATAATCTACGATTGACCTTGAAGTCTGAGGTCTGGCAGGTGATTAATCTGTGATCGGATTATATTCTGGCCATTGTCCAAGAAGTATATCTACGATTTATATAGATCTAGAGATTTATATATAGATTCAGAAATGTATATATTTAAGTCGAAACGGACCCCTTCTATCTAAAACGATTATAGCTTAAAGAATTGTTAGGTGTTACTGCATTACGCTTCTTCTTGGAAGATCAAAATGTACAGTTATATATAAACTTAATAACAAGTATACATCCTCCTTTCGTGTAAACATAAAATCTTGAAAGAATCGTGTTATAAAAAAGGCGTGATGCAGGTAGGGGGAGGTTGTGTGTGTGTGGGGGGGGGGGGGGGGCAGGCAGGTCAGAACACTGTTAAAATTCTTTTGATTTTAAAACGGCGATGAAAATAACAATATCCCAATATCTAAACATTTCCACGACTGTTCTAAAGCCCTAGTCTTTCAGTCGTCCTACCTTTTTTTATTAATATACTCTCGATCCATTGCGCAAGACGGAAATAAACCATGTGATCAGCGGTCGCCGCAACGCAAGACGGAAATAAACCATGTGATCAACGGTCTCCGCAACGCAAGACGGAAATAAACCACGTGATCCGCGGTCGCCGCAACGCAAGACGGAAATAAACCACGTGATCCGCGGTCGCCGCAACGCAAGACGGAAATAAACCACGTGATCAGCGGTCGCCGCAACGCAAGACGGAAATAAACCATGTGATCCGCGGTCGCCGCAACGCAAGACGGAAATAAACCATGTGATCAGCGGTCGCCGCAACGCAAGACGGAAATAAACCGCATGTCGTAACATCAGCCGGAGATAGGAGTCACGGAGTAGCAGGATAGGGAAGAGCAGAGGGTCAACACATCCAGGAAGCTGACACGCCTCTTCCCTTCGACCCTGGCTGACCTCGACTGGGCGCCCGGCATTACTGGGTGGCTTAAGAGGGTCGGGGTGAACAGGGGAGGGAGGGAGGGGGGGGGGGGGGGGAAGGGTCAGTGTGCAAAAACTGGTCGGGCTCTTGGTGGCTGCCACAAACTGGATATTTTCCGGAAGTCAAGGTATAGATCTTCTGTTGTCTCAGGAATTGGAGTTTAGATGAAGTTGGGTGTCTTTGTGAATGGGCGAGTGAAAGTGAGTGCGTGGACGATTTGATTTGATTTGATTTGATGTGTGTGTGTGTGTGTGTGTGTGTGTGTGTGTGTGTGTGTGTGTGTGTTGAGAGAGAGAGAGAGAGAGAGAGAGAGAGAGAGAGAGAGAGAGAGAGAGAGAGAGAGAGAGAGAGAGAGAGAGAGAGAGAGAGAGAGAGAGAGAGAGAGAGAGAGAGAGAGAGAGAGAGAGAGAATAGTTACAGCAAGTCAGATATCAACTCCTGTAGGTAGAATAAGTTTCCGAACCTTGCACGAATCTGTTTCGTCATATCACTGAGTATTCGAGAGAAAGTATATGATGAAAGATCGCATGCCTGCCAGCCCTAAAAAAGAATCTACATACGCAAAAATAAGAAAAAAATAACATACTTTTTTTTTTTACCCCGCCGTCAAACTCTGTGTCAGTGAAAGGTTCCTCTTAACCTACCCCGACCTTGGTTCCCAAAGAACAAAAGGTTAAGAACAGCCAGGCCTCTCTTCCTAAAACGGCCGCCGTTTTATTTTTTTCCGATAAGAAATACAAGAGACAGAGTCGTCTTACATTCTAACGAACAATTTTGATACAAGAAATATTTCGCGTATAAACACCGAGCATAATTAAACCACAAATCAGAGATTCCAGTGAAATAATCATGAAAGCAGAATGTGTCAACAGCGACAGCGCCTGTAATTCTTAATGCCAAGGTTGTACCTAGAAGTGTGCCATTTCTGTCATGTATCGTTCTGGTACAGCAAATGCCGTGATATACTTTTTAACGATGGAAAGTACATAGTCATTATCTTTATCTAAAATATTATTCACCACAAGAACTGTTCGCCGGTATTAGTTTCCTGTCTTTAAGTAGCATCCCTCTCCATCTAAACAAACTGTATTTAGCATTGCAATTATCGTTGAAGTTAGCGTTATAACTATTATTGGTGTACAAATTTTTACCTCCCTGACCGGGACTCGAACCCGCGCCGTAAGATTGACAGGTGCGGCGGTACGACCGCTGGGCTACTCGACCCGGGTTCGAGTCCCGGTCAGGGAGGTAAAAAATTGTATATATTAAAAATGCGTTACTGCATTCTACCATCTTCTCATATATTATTGGTGTGTTGCATGATCTACTATTCATAACTACTTTTTTTAGTTATCCCAATCTAAATTCCTTGAAAAATAGTGCTCATAACTTTTGTGGTAAAAATAGACCACTAACATGTAGAATTCTCATATATATAATCTAAAGATGTGACTATGTTTTAGGTAATATTGCTGTAGATGTTCTTGTCATCGCAAATGTTATAGCATCGAATAGCAAAGGTCGTGTTCGTGTGCGTGTGTGCGTGCGTGCATGTGCGTGAGTGTGTCTGTGTGTGTGTGTGTGTGTGTGTGTGTGTGTTTGTGTGTGTGTGTGTGTGTGTGTGTGTGTGTGTGTGTGTGTGTGTGTGTGTGTGTTTGTGTGTATGTGAATCGTCGTCTCGTGTGGCCATAACACCTCCAACTCCAGCGTTCAAGTCCAGCGGGGGTTAGATCTACCCTGTGGCTCTGATATGCTGATTAGTCAGACGCGTGCTTGCGGTTGGCACCACTGACTCCCTCTTCAGTGTCTATAATTACAGCTTTCGGCTATATATTTGCTTTCGGCTATATATTTGCCTTCGGCTATATATTTGCTTTCGGCTATATATTTGCTTTCGGCTATATATTTGCTTTCGGCTATATATTTGCTTTCGGCTATATATTTGCTTTCGGCTATATATTTGCTTTCGGCTATATATTTGCTTTCGGCTATATATTTGCTTTCGGCTATATATTTGCTTTCGGCTATATATTTGCTTTCGGCTATATATTTGCTTTCGGCTATATATTTGCCTTCGGCTATATATTTGCTTTCGGCTATATATTTGCTTTCGGCTATATATTTGCTTTCGGCTATATATTTGCTATATATTTGCTTTCGGCTATATATTTGCTATATATTTGCTTTCGGCTATATATTTGCTATATATTTGCATAACTATCATCCAGAAATACACAGCAACCTTTACCAACCTTGTATCCCGGGATAAAAAAAAAAGAAATTTATCAACAAATAGACAAATCCTATTACTCCCCAGGATAAAGAAGACTCGATATTCGGCGCTTATGACCGCTGGCCATTGCTGTCTAATCACCCCAGAAACGCAACATAAATAGGAGCGTTTTTCTGCGAAGACTCAGTTTTGAATGCAAGGCAGATGATTCTCCCACGCTTCGGTCGGTGCAACTTCCTCTCTACAATGATGGTGTCACCTTCGAGGAGCGCGTGCTACTTGGCATGAGAATAGGTACTGGTGGAGTATGCAAGCAATTTTGAGCCTTGTTGAGTCAGGCTGTTTGGATGAATTTTGTTTGTGTCTTCTTTTTTTCCTCCTCTACTTCTAATTCTTAGTATTCATATGTGGATATGCGTGTGCTGACATGCTTGTCTGTGTGTGTGTTCGTGTGTGTGTGTGTGTGTGTGTGTGTGTGTGTGTGTGTGTGTGTGTGTGTGTGTGTGTGTGTGTGTGTGTGTGTGTGTGTGTGTGTGTGCATGTGCGCGTGCAAGCATGAATATACATGTTCTAAAGTTTTGGATAGGTCTAATCATCTTCTAAGGAAACATTGGTACATATTTTCCTACAGTGTCTATATGTCCATTTTCCCTTTCTTGATAGATATGCCCAATGTATTTCGTGCACTCTCAATACATTACAAATGCATTATTGCAAACATTTCCTCTTTCGCAGCAATGAGTAATGTAGACCATTTATATATATATATGTGTGCTCAAGTTACCTCATTGGATGACTTGTGGAATTTACTGGAGCCTATCTAACATGGTAAGAGTGACTCACTTTAGAGGGGTAAAAAGTAGCAGTATTGTTCTTATTCACACTCCTCAAACAAACACGTTTTTATTCACACCTTCGCTACCAGGTACTAGTTTCTTACCGTACCTCTACGACTATTTTCATTCACTAAATCATAACATAAACAGAACGTGTATAAATGAATATAGCCATAGACCTATCCCAGTACTTAATTCCATCTCAATCATTACTCCGAACATGTTACTGGGCAGTCTTTGCAATCCGTTTCAATAAACGAAGAACATAACCCTTTCGTTCTTCGTGATTGAGAAATCCGAGAAATCCTCTCAGCCGATTCTCTCTCTTGCTCCCTGTTGACCGCGGTTATTCATCTTTCGTTTTTTTCTTAGTCTATTTCCCTTTTTTTTTATTCTTCCTTTTGACAATCTGTAATCTGTTCGTGCTTTGTCTTTTCATCTCCTCTTTGTTCCTTGCTTCATCATATATCACTGGGTAATCGTTTCAATGTCATCTTACTAGAAAAAAAAAATAAATAAGAACTATTTTTTTCCCACAAATCAGGAATTCTAAATATTCCGGTTTTCTAGCATCTTACCCCTCATTATATATGTTTGTTCTGTCGATTGTTTCAGCTGTTCTTAGTTCTCTAGCCAAGGTGAGTGAAAGGAATTCTATTTCGGGTTGTTCACTTCCGTCTATGGGCTACTCCCATAGAATGGTAGTAATCATAGTCTATTAAGTCATAAATATACGGCTTGAGACATAAATTTGCATAATAACTCTTGTAGTCACGTGGGGCTCTATAGTCTATGTATCTACGGACACAGTGATTTTCGAGTTGGGATTACTCTTGTAAGTGCGTGTGTGTGCGTGTGTGTGTGTGTGTGCGTGTGTGTGTGTGTGTGTGTGTATGTATGTGTGTGTGTGTGTAAGTGTTTGAGTGAGTGAGTGAGTGTGTGAATGAGTGAGTGAGTAAGTGAGTGTGTCAGAGTGAGTGAGTAAGTGAGTGAGCGAGTGCGCGCGCGCGCGTGTGTGTGTGTGTGCACTGTCCATCCCAAATAAATAATAACAAGGACCTAATTCTTCCCTCGCCATTTCCCTCTTCAACACCCTCTTCCCCTCCTTCAAGAGGCGAGAAAAGGACCTTGGAGCGACCTAATCACCGCTGCAGTGCCAACAGGTCCCTTCGCCCCTGGCACTGGGAGACCCTGGTCGGCCTTGTGCCACAATGAACAATCATTTTGTTCTGATGAACTTGACCGACGTCGCTCGCCTCTCGTGCCTCCTCCTTCCTCGTTATCCCAAGACTAAAGCCTTTTAGTATGACGTCACTCTTTGTTTTGACGTCATTATTGTGTTCGACTGCGGCGGGGGAGGGGGGGGGGAGGGGTCACATTAGGATGGGGACGAGTCTCACTGCCTATTTCACGGCTATTTCCAGCTGTATTTATCGGCGTGTATTCCATCCTTTTTTTTTCTTTCTTTCTTTCCTATGGCCCTCCGTTTTTCTCGCTTTCTGACTCTCGCCTGTTTCGCTTTTTTTTCTGTCCTTTCACTGCATATCTTTCCCCCCTACACAAGTTCATCTTCATTATTCTCACTTTCTACCTTTCACTTCATTTTAATAATGATAGTGAAAATAACAATCATAATAATGTCACTGTAATTGCAATGATGATGATGAAAATAACAATATTAATAATAATGAAAACAACAACAGTAGCAATAATTATAACAATAATTCCTTGATAATAATAATGATCATAATGTTACTATTAACAATAACAATAACAATCAAAACAATTATAAAGTAATAAATAACAATAATGATAATGATCATAGCAAATAAACACTGCTACAGTAATAGTAGGAAGTAATAATAGTATTAGTAAGTAGTAATAGTAACTGATAAAACTGATAATGATAATGATGATGATACTAATAACAATAATAATAACAATATTACTAATACTACTACTACTACTACTAATAATAATAATAATAACAACTAATACAATGAATAAAAACAATAACATAAATAACAACAACAACATGGATAATAATAATGTTACGCAAGGCCTTCTAGAGCTCGAGTCCGCCATTAAACTCTTGTAAGTGTGAGATCTACCACAGACGAGGAAGTACAGTGTTGGGTCCGCAAGGGTCAAGGACATTACGTTCGGTCTCTAAGGTGGTTTCATTTCTTTCTAGTACTTACTTTCGAGAGGATTACCCCATGAATGAACAATCGGGTCTCTTATTTCGCTCTATCTTAACGGTCATCATTGTAACCGCATTACCACACCGCCATTACCACTTGCGTACTAACATTACTTTCTTCTCACTCATGACTTCGAGAAATATACTTCGAACCGGCACAGATATGTAGATTAATATGTATCTTCGCTGAAAGATTTATATGTAGGCACCAATATCACACACACCCCTTAAAAAGAAGGTAATTCATCACATCATCATCATTCATCACATCATAACATTACTTTCTTTTCACTCTAGACTTCGAAAAATATACTTCGAACCGGCACAGATATATAGATTAATATGTATCTTCGCTGAAAGATTTATATATAGGCACCAACATCACACACACCCCTTAAAAAGAAGATAATTCATCACATCATCATCATTCATCACATCATAACATCTCTGATCATCACAACGCTCCTCTGAAGTTTACGCGGACCGCCACCAGATGGCATTAACAGCTGGCTAGCGCGTCCTAACAGGGAAATGAGACCAAGTTTTCTCGGCGATAAAATGTGTCCTTGCTACATCCCTACCG
>BOPN01000198.1:80000-82500 GCA_017312705.2 Penaeus japonicus
ACAGTGTAAAAGCGCGAAGGGGTCGGGAAACACACAACACACCGAACAAGGAAGGCGGATGGCGACGGGTACACGCTGTGCCTGTCGCGCGGAGAAACACAAACGCAGACCAGCTCGCTTCGTGGCCAGAAGGGAACTGACTCTCGGACGGAGTTGGGAGTCTGCTCAAGCCCCCCTGGGACGTCGGCCATGGGGGTTAGGGGGAGGGGTGGGGAGGGAGAGAAGGAGGGGAGAGAGGGATGGGACGGGACGGGAGGGAGAGGAGAGGCTTAGGGATGGGGTGTTAGAAAGGGAGGGGAGGGAGAGTGGAGGGGAGGGGAGGAGGAGGAAGGTGAATACAACCCACCCACGAGGTCGGCGGCTACTTCCCCCCCCTCCCTCCCCCCCCCATCCCCTCCCTCCCCCCTCCTCCTCCTCCTCCTCCTCTCCTCACCCAAGCGTGGACGTCGAGACTCCTGTACTCTCCTTTCCCATTTCCCTTACGCTCTCTTTTCGTTTCTCTTGTACGTATAATTACTCTTTTTTTATTCACCCCTTTACTTAAAGGGTCTGAATCATTACGTTTTATTTATCATCACTATTGTTATTACCATGATCATTTAGAGTGTTATTATGAACATCTTACCATTTTCATCACCTCGCTTGTTATTGTAATATATATATATATCCGTTTCATTATTATCATCATCATAATTATCATTCTTTTAGTCAGTAATTTATCATAACCATCATTATCATTATGCACTTTCCGGCGATGCTATTATATTATTTTAGTTGAGGTAATTATCATTGTTATCATTATAAATTTTATTATTATTTTATATCATCGTTATTATCTTTACTATTATCATTGCCATTATTATTATTGTCATTATCATCATTAGTATTGATATTATCATTAACATCATCATTATCAACGTTATTATCCTTATCAATATCATTACTATTATCATCATTTATCATTATATTCACAATCGTCCTTATTTTTATCATTATCATCATTATCATTACTATTATCATAATCTTTATTATTGTTATCAAGATCATTATAATTCTCAAGGTAATTATCATCATCATTATCAATAATATTTTATCAATATCATTATCCTTATTACATTATCATTATCCACTCTCATTATGATCATTATCATTATTATCATTATCATTATTGATTATCATTATCATTATTACTATTATTATTATTGTTATTATCATTATGAACATAACTGTTATCCGTATCATTATCATTATTATCACCATTATTATTGTTATTATTATTATCATTATCATCACCATCATCATCATCATCATCATCATTATTATCATTATCATAATAATTATTATTATTGTCATTATTATCATCATAATCATCATTATCAATATAACTATTGCTGGCACTACCACATCTATACTGATTATCATTATGATTAATACTATTGATATTATTATGTAATCATTGCCAGCATTAGTAATGACCTTGTAATGATTATAAAGCAATGATGTCAGTTAGAAGAACATGATCATAATAATTTAAAATAAAATGAATGTGGTGATATTGATAATGATTGCGAGGATATCATTATTCGTAATAATGATACTGATAATGATGATGATAATAGTGATGATAATGATAAGTGGTAATAATGATGGTTATAATGATGATGGTAATTATGATAATAGTGATAATGACAAAAGTGATGATAAAGATAATGATAATAATGGCAATAATGATAATGATAATAAGAATGATAAAAGTAATAACAATAATATTAACACTAATGGTAGATGATGACAAAAATAATGATCATAATAATAACAATAGCATTAATATTAAAAAAAATAATGATAATGATAACAGTAAGGATTATGCATATTAACAGAAATAATTACAATGATAATGATGATGACAATACCACTAATAACCAGAAATCACTATGCTTTAATCCACAGGAAACTACCCATGATATTTCCCACTGGCTACGAATCTACTCCTAGTCTACCTTTATCTACTCTAATATCTATTCAATCTATCATACCCGCCCTTAATTCAACATCTATCTGCCCGACACTTAATCTACCCCAGAATTTACTTATCTAGCGCGGATCACCACAAAATTCTAATACACTGATTCCCTGGATAATAGGCAGCACAGGCATAAATTTACGACCTGATCCGTTGATAACTTATCGTATAATCCTGGTGACAGACCAATCAATATGTTGATAAGCGTTATCGATTACATTAACTGCTGTTATGGTGGTAGTTATCCTCACTTTCCATATTATTGTTCCTATGGCATAATGATAACTAGTTTTCATGGAAGAATTGCACTGGTTTCACTATAATATTTGCTGTGTCATGACGTCTATGCAAGGCGCTACCATTAAAAAAAAAAAAAAAAAAAAAAAAAAAAAAAAAAAAAAAAAAAAAAAAAAAAAAAAAAATACACGATCGGGTTTTAATGTACTGTAATGTAACTCTTTCTTTTCTTCACTAACG
>BOPN01000198.1:115000-117500 GCA_017312705.2 Penaeus japonicus
GAGAGAGAGAGAGAGAGAGAGAGAGAGAGAGAGAGAGAGAGAGAGAGAGAGAGAAAGAGAGAGAGAGAAAGAGAGCGTGTGTGTGTGAGAGAGAGAGAGAGGGAGAGAGAGAGAGAGAGAGAGAGAGAGAGAGAGAGAGAGAGAGAGAGAGAGAGAGAGAGAGAGAGAGAGAGAGAGAGAGAGAGAGAGAGAGGAAGAGAGAGAGAAAGAGAGATAGAGATAGATAGATAGAGATAGATAGATAGAGAGAGATAGAGAGAGAGAGGAAAGAAAGAGATACATAAGTACGCATAGCGCACAATCAACATGTCTCTTCACAAAAAGACATTACCACATGTCGTCAGGGCCACATCAGATTACACGCGTTTTCAATGGGAGTTCGTGTGTCATGATCTCCCATGAAGGAGAAAGACTGCGGGGATAGCTATTGCACAGTATAAAGTTGCATGATGAAAGTGAAACTAGGATCAGTCTATGGAATTATTTTATAGAAAACTGTTATAATTAGTCAACAGAAAAAAGTGAATGCATTGGGCAGCCACTGCCATTAAAAGCAATAATTGTGAATTATGAATCTTGATATTATGTATTTACAGAACCGGAGTGATTTTTTATTATGTGCTCACTGAGCGATGGCATCTGCACTGTAAAAATAATATGAACAATATGATTTGGACCATGCGCTCTGTGTGTGTGTGTGTGTGTGTGTGTGTGTGTGTGTGTGTGTGTGTGTGTGTGTGTGTGTGTGTGTGTGTGTGTGTGTGTGTGTGTGTGTGTGTGTGTGTGTGTGTGTGTGTGTGTGTGTGTGTGTGTGTGTGTGCACGCATGTTTTAAATGAGCAAATGAAATGGAATGTGAGTGTAATAATATACATTTTTTTTTTTTAATTTACTTTCTGTAAATTATCCTCTCCTAATCTACGAAACTGGATATCAAGCTGCAATTATTTGTATCAAATTCCAGTTTTCTAATTTTAATCTTTCATACCATTCTATTTTTTTTTTTTCCTGTTGTGATATTGACTATTTGGTTCCGCTGATCACGTAAGGAAATTGAGCAAATGTTAAACCTATACCCAACTCTGAAAAAATATACATGTTATGATCAGTAAAGAAGACATTACCAAAACACTCAAAAAAAAAACTTTATATTCGGCAAGAAAATACACGATGGGAAAGAGATTAGAACATACATTACTTTTGCTCTTTTGATATAAACAAGTGCAGTGCATAACTAAGCAAAAGAGAGCATCATTTTCCAAGATGGGAATAGTTACTTCATTGTTTATGCATTTAGAATTACTCCATGAATGTGTAACTTATAACAAATATCCAATCCAGTAAAACGATATGCTTAAAAAAGAAAAAAAAAATCATGTGTAATGATGGCGTTTACGATCATTACCGAGAAAAAAATATGATACGAAAATCGCAAAGCAGGAATTTTTATGATGTCCATTTTACACACTTTGATAACGACCTTGAGATCAAAACGGCTTCAATGAATGGCTTTATCAATCTTTCCCACACCTTTCTCAACAACTAACACTGCTAAGGACACGCGTGGATATCATCAGGGTGTTATTTTTTTCTTTTTTTTTTTGGGGGGGGGGGAGGGGGGGAAGCCCGCACTGATTTAAGAAACAGGAAATCGTCACACTCATTTCTGTTTGTGCACTTTATCTAATACATTTTCCTTTTTTTTTTTATTGACTGTTGATTTGCAACCCGCAGCCATAGATTTATAAAATCAAACAGTATGAGACTTAATGTGCCTTCAGTCAATACAACAATTTCGTTTCCACACATTTTTTTCCGCCTTTCAGCTTTCCATATCACTTGTTTTCAAATTTGAATCATTCAGCCGAAGACAAAAGTCGTGTCGCGTAATTTGGTGAAAAAATAAGCGGAAGTGCTAAACGTACTTTTATTTTACCGTAAGAATTCCGTAACTGTTTGCGAGATACATTGATCTTCGGTCAAAGCCGCGGTACGACTGAATGTTTTTGACTGTATGTTCAACTGTAATTCAAATGGCAATGGGATTTATTGCCTGATGCCGTTCAGACATTATATCACTTTTGCTTGCTATACTGCTGATATATATATATATATATATATATATATATATATATATATATATATATATATATATATATATATATATATATATATATATATATATATATATATATATATATATATATATATATATATATATATATATATATATATATATATATATACATATATATATATACATATATATATATATATATATATATATATATATATATATATATATATATATATGTATATATATATACATATACATATATATATATATATATATATATATATATATATACATATATACATACATATATATTAATTTATCTATTCATTTATCTATCTACTGGAAAACGGGCTTGATGTTCAGAATAACTACAACCTTTTTTGAAAATGTTGCTGGTCCTGTTATTTTTCAGCGTGTTTTTCCA
>BOPN01000198.1:122500-127500 GCA_017312705.2 Penaeus japonicus
TCACACACACACACACACACACACACACACACGAACACACACACACACACACATGATTAAGTATGTCAGGCAAATGTATGTATTAAATAATCTTAAAACTTTTGTTGATTAAAGTCGTTTGTGTTAAAAGAATGCCTCTATTTTAATTTCCTGATAACTAGTATGTCCTTAAAAAAAAAAAAAAAAAAAAAAAAAACTAATACCATCACTTTTTAATGGTATACCATGTATTTACACCAAATATGTTTTTTTCGATATCTATCTTTATCTCCCACTCATATATTCTTCATGATATACAAAAAATCCTAACTCCTTTGTGTACACATTTCAATTTGATCCAATGTTACGGAAGAAAAAACACATGTATTTGATTGTTTTCACGGCTTCTCTGTCCTTTTTACATTCTTTATAATACATATCTTAAGATGAAAAGGTTGTATCATGCAAAACATTATTTTTAGCCAATGGTAGTATTTGATCCCATGAATACCACACCACTTTTGGCCACTAGTAACTCTTTTATCATCATCAATCATTTGACCTGTCTCTCTATCGCCCACAAAGGATTCGAAAATGTTTTTTTTTTTCCGGGAAGAAATTTATGCCAAAGTTTTTTTTTTCTCTAATGCTCATTTTCTGTCATGCAAAGGATTCTGATTTCCTACTGATACTTTTTCCAATCTGCTTTACATGAATTGTGACCAGAGCTGTAAATACACACACACGCACACACACACACACACACACACACACACACACACACACACACACACACACACACACACACACACACACACACACACACACACACACAAGGTGTGTTTGTTTGAAAGAGAGCTGATCGATAATAGATAGCGCATAACGAATAAATAGAAGAGAGAGAAGAAGGGAAGAGAAGAGAAGAGACAGAGGGGAAAGGAGGGAGATGGATGAAGCGAAAACTTGAGGAAAACAAAAAGAGGGATGAAAGAAAGCGAAAAAGACACGGATAAAAGACAGAAGGGGGGGGGGGTGATAAACACGAATAAAGCGGTGGAAGGAGAGAGATCAGAATAGAACATCACTCGATCTTGCGTGTTCTTGATTCAAAGGCGAAATGAACGCCATCTTGAAGAACAAATGACAAGGGGGTCGGAGAGGGGAGGAAATATTGAAGGAAAAGGAGGAAAACGCGACTGATGGAGAGATAGTACCAAAAAAAGTAATGATAATGATAGATAATTAGATGATTGAATAAACAAGTTAATGAGACAGTCCAAAACAGATGCCAAGAATATCCATACATTTTTTTGAAGTTGATTCTTACGTAATTCTTGTACCAATCAAGTAAACAATATAACATATAAATTCAGCTTAAGAATCTGAATCTCACTTTTTTATTGACCAGTTAGTATAGCGCTGACAAAAACAAACAAACAAAATGATAACATCGGGAGAAGAGAGAGAAATATATAATATATATATATATATATATATATATATATATATATATATAATATATATACATATATATATGTATATATATATATATATATATATATATATATATATATATATATATATATATATATATATATATATATATATATATATATATATATATATATATACATATACATATACATACACATACATACACATACATAACATACATACATACATACATACATACATACATACACACATACATACACACACACACACACACACACACACACACACACACACACACACACACACACACACACACACACACACACACACACACACACACACACACACACACACACACACACATGTATATATACATATACATACACATACACATTACACATACACACATACATACATACATACATGTATATTAATTAGTTAATGGATACATTTCAAGAGCCACCATACACCTCTCACTCCTTCGTTTCTTCAGTGACTATAACGCTGTCTAAGAAAGAAAAAACGGGAAAAAAAGACGAAGGATATAATTCTATCGGGAAGAGAAACAGAGAAAAAAATGCGATTGAAAGAAAATGGCAAAAAACGAAAGAAAAAAAGATAAAAATAAATAATAATCAGCCAAATAGTACCACAATTTTTTTCTTTCATTTTTTTATTCGTCACTGTATGCAACATTGCCTTAAAAGTAGACATACCTTGCGACGGGAGGAAAGGTGAGGTCGTTGCAAGCATTGATTGACTCTCGAGGGCGTGAGATTGGGCATGCAATTTGCAACTTAATGCATAATGATGGAAACGCTATCAGGCTCGGCTTTGTAATAAGAAGGAAAGTGGGGGTGAATGAGGGGAAGTGAGGAGCAGTGAGAAGTGAGGGTGAATGAGGGGAAGTGAGGAGCAGTGAGAAGTGAGGGTGAATGAGGGGAAGTGAGGAGCAGTGAGAAGTGAGGGTGAATGAGGGGAAGTGAGGAGCAGTGAGAAGTGAGGTTGAATAAGGGGAAGCAAGGAGCAGTGAGGGATAGTGAGAAATGAGGGTGAATGAGGTAAAGTGAGGAGGGAGGGGTAGTGAGGTGAGGGGGAATGGGGGGAAGTGAAGAGCAGTGAGGAATAATGAGGAGAGTGATAGTGAGAAGTAGGGATGTGAGGATGAGTGAGTGAAGGGGAGTGAGGGATAGTGAGAAATAAGAAGTGAGGGGAAGGCCAGAAGGTGTCTTGATGTGACATGACATTTGTTTTTTCTTTCGTTCTTTTCGTTCTTCACACACACACACACACACACACACACACACACACACACACACACACACACACACACATATATATATATATATATATATATATATATATATATATATATATATATATATATGAATCTAGAATCTAAAAGAGAGAGACACATTCCCGTTCCATCTATATCACCATTAGTTAAGCGCAAGCCCTGCAGCCGGCGCAACCTGCTCCCAATTGACAGCAATTTGCCCGTGTTGATGACTCTTTTCACTCATTGCAAGGGTCAGGATTCGAATACGAGAGAGTAAGTGTTGGGGGGGGGGGGGGGGAGGGAGAGGGAAGGAGGGAGGTAGAAAGGGAGGAAAGGAGGGATAGGAAGAAGAAAGTGGGTGAGACGGAAGAGGAGGAAGGGGAAGGGAAAGAAATAGAGAGTGAGGGAGTGAGAGAGGACGGGAAGCAGAGTGGGAGGAGGAATGAACAAGGAAGAGGAGAAGAAGAAATAGAACAAGAAGAGGAAGAAGAAGAAAAAAGAAAAAAGAAAAAAAAAAAAAAGAAGGAAAGGGTCGGAGGACGAGAAGGAGAATAAGAAAGAGAAAAGAGAAGAAAACAAGAAAAGAAAAATAAAGATCGGATGCTTCTGCACGTGAGGGAGCGGGGATGGAGTGAGGTAGGGGTGGGGGTCAGAAAAAGGGTATTAGATTTCAGAAATGCTCTTCAGCCAAAAACTCTCATAAATTTCATAACGTTGATAGAAGCACATCTGCCACGCACTGATGCCGCACACTGCTCGAGGCGCATTCTAAAAATCAGTAAATATCATGTCATACTTTAAAGAAAAAAAAAAGAAATTTTGATCATGATGTGGGTTAATGATGAGATGATACTAATGATAATAATAGTAATGATAATGACGATATTGATATCAATAATGATGATGATATGATCATAATTATTGTAATAATGATGATAATGATAATAATAATGATGATATTACTGATAAAAGTGGAAAGCAATTTTGCTTCAGGAATCGTGTGATTTGAACCTTCTTGAGAACTAACATTCCAAGCACACAAACACCCTCCTCCTCAAAGCACACATCCTGACACACAGACACTTCCAGCAGTCATTCAAGCACGGAGGAATGTGCTTGTCGAAGGGTCAGACTTGTGCTTTTTTTGCCTTACCGTTGTGCATATGCAAGCACTGACGAAGGGAAAGAAACAGAGACAAAGGCACGGTGACAAGCACGTATAGAGCAACTCACGCACGAATGGGCGTGTTTTCATGCATGAGTGCGTGCTTTTGCTGGCGCGTGGATACATTTCAAATCTTGTACGTATGAATTTGCCTGCATAATCAAGTGTGCTTGAATTCGTATAATTAATTTCTATTTCATTTATTCCAGGTACGAATGGTGTGGAAGTGAATTTATCCCGAGGTGAGACCGTAAGTACACACACACACGCACATGCACACAGTTACACACATTCTTTCTCTTTTCGTCGCCTCTCTCTCTCTCTCTCTCTCTCTCTCTCTCTCTCTCTCTCTCTCTCTCTTTTCTCACGCTGTCTGTCCTCGCACCCCAATCTCTCTCTCTGTCCGGCCTTCCGTCTCCCACAGTTAATCAGTTTGAAAAATGTTTCCTTCTCCCTGATTCACTTCACCCTCCCTCCCTCCTTTCCGTCCCTCCTCCCCTCCTCTCCCTCCTCCCTCTCGTCCCGCTCTCCCTCCTTTCCCATCTCCCTTCCTCCCTCTCTCGCATCTCTTTTTATCGTAATTATTTTTTAAATTCTTTTTCTCGTCATTTTCTTTTATTTTAATTTTTGTTCTTGATATGCTTCACTTGATTATTTTCTTCTTCCTCTTCCTCTTCTACTTCATCTGAACGCTAGAAGGGTGGAAGGAAGAGATGGGAAAGGGGGTATGGTGGGTGGGTATGGGGAAGGGGGGAGAGGGGGAGAGGGGGAGGGGGAGAGGGGGAGAGGCAGATGGAACGAAACGCCAGTAGTTGTCGAAGGAAATTTCGGTCGAGATTGCCTGGTCTGAGCGTCAACTTTGCAAGCATGAGCGTTGGCATGGTGATACAGAGAGAGGGTGTGAGGGGAGAAGGGAGGGTAAGAGGTAAGGGGAATGGGGAGGGGGTGAAGGGTAAGGAGGAAAGGAAGGGGAGAGGGGTAAGGGGGGGAGTGGGTGAGGGAAGGGGAAAGGGGTAAGGGGTGAGTGGGTGAGGGAAGGGAAAGAGGGGGTAAGGGGGGGAGTGGGTGAGGGGAAGGGAAAGGGTAAGAGGGGGAGTGGGTGAGAAGGAAAGGGGAAAGGGG
>BOPN01000198.1:132500-145000 GCA_017312705.2 Penaeus japonicus
TCCAAGATAGGTAGGAGAACATTTGACAGGAGGGAGAGGGGTGGGGAGGGTATAGGAAGGGGTAGGGGGTGGGAATGGTATAGTGGGGAAGGAGAGGGGGCGATGTAGTGTCTCTAAAGTGGAAAAAGATAAGTGATAGGACGGGGGGAGGGGAGAGGGGGTAGATGAGTCTCTTAGGTGGAGAGGAGGAGGGAGGGGGGAGGGGGGAGGGGGAAATGGAGGATGGAAAATGGGAGTGAAGGGGGAGAGGGAAAGAAATTTCTAAGATCGGTTTAGGGGAGGAGGAGGGGAGGGGAAGGTAAGGGGAGAATGGGAAAGAAAATGGCGTGCGGGGGAAGGGGGGAGGGGGAGGGTGGAGGGGGGAGGAGATGGCACGGACATACAAATAAAGGAATGAGTTATGTTATCTTAATAGATATCAATGATCAAGAGTTTTTATTTATTTATTTATTGAGGTTTCTTAAAAAATGAAATTTATTTTTGCTCTTTATGGCGTCAAGATTAGATTAGTTATGGTGATATATTTTAGAAACTTTTAAAAGATAATGAATGACTCGATTTTGTTTTTGTTTGTTTATTTATGTATTTATATATATCTTTTATTTAATCTACGTTATGTTATTAAGTTTTGATTATTTTTCATTGTTATGATTGGGTGTTGGAAATGATTGCAATTACGTAATTAGGATAATGATGGGGAAATGTGTGAATTTTGATACTTTTACATTGTTATGTTGTCTTCTTTACCACCACAATGACAACCATAACCATAACACCACCATAACCACCATCACCGCCACCACCTTCCACCCCCTACCAACACCTCGCAACATGCAACACCAGTTCAGTAATGCACTAAAACGCGAAGATATTCCCAAGCACTCCAGATGCCATTAATATTAACCAGGTGGAGGTGTGTCTGGGATTCGGGGGGAGGGGGAGGGGTAGGAAAAGGGGGGAAGGAGAGGGGTAGAGGGATAAAGAGGGGATAGGGGCGTGGGAGGAAGGAGGGATAAAGAGGGGATAGGGGCGTGGGAGGAGGAGAGGGATAAAGAGGGGAAGGAGAGGGATAAAGAAGGGGAAGGGATAGAGGCATAAAAAAGGGGAAGGGATAGAGGCATAAAGAAGGGGAAGGGATAGAGGCATAAAGAAGGGAAAGGGATTGAGCGATAAAGAGGGGAAGGGTTAAAGTGATAAAGAAGAGGAGATGGGAGGGGTGAAGGAGAGGAAGAGAGGGGAGGGGAGTGGTGTAGAAGAGGGGGAGAGGGGAGGGGTGTAGGATAGGGGAGGAGAGAGGAAGAGGAGAAACGGAGTAAGAAAGAGGGGGAGAGGGGAAAGGGAGGGAGAAGGATGAAGGGAAAGACAAAGGGATAAGGATAAGGAAGAGAGGGGAAGGGGATGTGTTAGGAGAGGGGGGAGAGAGGAAGAGGAGAAACGGTGTAAGAAAGAGGGGGAGAGGGGAAAGAGAGGGAGAAGGATGAAGGGAAAGACAAAGGGATAAGGATGAGGAAGAGAGGGGAAGGGGATGTGTTAGGAGAGGGGAGAGAGGGAAGGAGAAGGGGACCTGGTTGGATTCAGAATTCGTGATCGTGGTTGCATTTCGTGTGTCTCTTGCTGTTTGGGTGGGGTGCGGTGTGGTGTGGTGGGGTGGGGGTTAAGGGTAGTAGGGGTTTGAAAAATTTACGTATAGACAGACAGACAGACAGACAGACAGACAGACAGACAGACAGACAGACAGACGCACGCACGCACACGCATGTAGGTACGTCTATAACATTGACAGTATCTGTTATAGTCAATAAAATAGCCTGTCATAAACTTGATTAATATCCGTCGATCCGTCGAGAGAGAGAGAGAGAGAGAGAGAGCGAATGAAAGAGAGAGAAAGAGAGGGAGAGAGAAAGAGAGAGCGAGAGAGAGAGAGAGAGAGAGAGAGAGAGAGAGAGAGAGAGAGAGAGAGAGAGAGAGAGAGAGAGAGAGAGAGAGAGAGAATCGTCTTTTCCGATATGCGTATTTATTTATTTATTATTTTTTTTTTTCAAATGATCTAGCGAGGAAGGAAAATTCCGAAAAAAGAAAATGAAAATGAGAAGGAGTTGGAAAGAAGGAATGAAAGAATGAGATAGAGATAGAGACAAAAAGAGAGAGAAAAAAAGAGAGCGAAAGAGATAGAGATAGAGACAAAAAGAGAGCGAAAGAGAAAGAGAGAGAGAGACAAAAATGCAAAAAAGAGAAAGGAAGACCAGACAGATCAAGAGGAAAAGAAAAGAGCGACCAAGAGGACGGGACGCGGCCAGCGCCACCACTCCCAAAGTGGAAGAGCGAGTGTCGTGTGCACAAGCTCTTACTCACCGTGAATGATGTTGTTATACCCACCAGCGTGTATATTCGAGAAGTCGTTGTTTGTATTTCGAGGGAATTAAGGTAACGGACGAGACGTACGTATGTTGTCTCGGTGGAGCTGACACGGAGGGCATGAAAGTGGTATGCTGCAGGATTTTGTCTTTTCTGTCTCTCTGGCTTTCTCTCTGGGTCTTTTTCTTTCTCTGGCTTTGTCTTTCCCTCTTTTTCTTTCTCTTTCTTTCTGTCTTTTTCTCTTTTTCTTTCTTTTTCTTTCTCTCTTTTTCTTTCCCTTACTATTTTTTACTGTCTTTTTCTTCCTCTCTTTCACTCTTTTTCTTTCTTTTTCTTTCTCTCTCTCTCTCTCTTTCTCTTTCTTTTTCTCATTCTCCTTCCCTCCCCCTTTCCGCCCCCTCTCCCCTCTCCCCTCTCCCCTTTTCCTCCTCCTCCCCCTCCCTCCCTCACCTCTCCCCCTCCCTCTCCCCTCTCCCCCTCCCTCCCCTCCCCTCTCCCCCTCCCTTCCCTCCCCTCTCCCCCTCCCTCCCCTCACCTCTCCCCTTATCCTCTCCCCTCCCCTCTCCCCATGCCTCTCCCCTCCCCACCCTCCCTTAGTATTCGCCAAGAGAGACACAATCAGACGCCGTTTCCAGCCCACCTGCCAGTCAGTCAATAGCGTCTTCGAGTTCATTTCCTCCCGTGTTGTGGAAAACTCCCACCTGTTCGCTACCCGTTCTGACAAGGGGGGGGGGGAGGGGGGGCGTAAGCGCTACCCCTCTTCTTCTTATTCTTATTATTATTCTCCTTCTTATGCTTTTTTTCTTTTGTCCTCTTCTTGCTTCTTTTCTTCTTATTCTTCTTCTTCGTCTTTTTTTCTTTTGTCTTTTTCTTGCTTATTTTTATTCTTATTCTTATTCTTTTGTCTTCTTTTTCCTTTTCTTCTTTTTCGTCGTCGTCGGCTTTTTCTCCTCCTCCTCCTCCTCGTTCTCCTTTTTTTTCTGCCTTCTCATCCCTCACCTCCTCCACCTTCGCCTTCACCTCCTTCTCCCTTCCTTCTCCTTCTCCGTCTCCTTCTCTGTCTCCTCCTTTTCCTCCTCCTCCTCTACCTCCTCCTCCTCCTCCATTTCCTCTAATCCTCCCCACCCCTTCTCCTCCACCTCCTCCTTCCTCCTCCTCCTCCTCCTCCTCCTCCTCCTCCTCCTCCTCCTCCTCTAATCCTCCTCTTACATGTTCTTATGCTTCGACGCACAGCAAGAAGGTGCTGCCATTTTGCATTTAACGTTTGGATTTCCTCTCTCCTCCTTCCCTCCCTCCCTCCCCCTCTTCCCCTTGTTTCCTCTTTCCCCTTACCTCTTTCGATCTTCTTTGTCCCTCTCCCACCCCTTATCTCTTCCTCCTTCCTTTCCTCCCTACCTCTCTTACCTCGTCCCCCACCTCCTTCTTACTCCCTTCTCCCTCCCTCCCCCTCCCTTCTGCCTCCCCCTCTCTTCCCTCTCCTCTCCCCCTGCTTCCCTCCCTGCCCTTTCCCCATACCTCCCTCCCTCTACTATTCCCCTTCCCCTTCCTCCCTCCCATCCCCCCCTACCTCTCCTCCCTCCCATCCCGCCCCCTCCCTCTCCTCCCTCCCATCCCTCCCCCTGCCTCCCTCCCTTCCTCCCCCTGCCTCTCATCCCTCCCCTCCCTCCTTCCCTCCCCCTCCACTCTGCAACATGACGCGGGTGACTTGGCGCTGATGTTGTCGAAATGTCTCTCTTTCTCTCGCACTCGCTCGGGATTCAGTTCTTTCAGACTCATCCCCCCCCTCCTCCACCTCCACCTCCCCTACCTCCTCCACCACCACCCCTACTCCTCCCCACTCCTTCCCTTCCCTCTTTTTAGGCTTTCTTGTTTCCGTTTCATTTTTGATGCTGGATTTTTTTTGGGGGGAGGGGGAGGGGAGGTACGTAGGGGGTTATGCTGATTTTCTTCTTGCTGCTTTTGCTTAGATTTTGTTGTTGTTGCTATCATTGTTCTTTTTCTTTTTTTTCTTTTTTTTCTCTCTTTCGTCTGGTATTTTCTCTGTCTCTTTTCTACCTCTTTTCTTATTTTCTTTTTCAATTCCTTTTCTTAACCTCTTCTCTGACCCACCCTACACCTGCTTTTCTCCTTCCCCTCTCTACTTTCCTCCTCCCTCCTCCACCATCTCTCCCCCCTCCACCTTCCTTTTCTCTCCGTATCTCTGCTCTACCCCCTCTCTCCCCTCTTTCCTCTCATCTCTCTCTGTTCTCCCCTCTCTCCCCTCTTTCTCTCCCATGTTTCTCTCTGCTCTCCTCTCTCCTGTCTCACCCCCCCCCCTCTCTCTCTCTCTCGTCTCTCCCTCCCCCCCTCTCTCTTTCCTCTCTCTATCTATCTCCCCTGACTCTCTCTCTCCTCTCTCTATCTCCCCCCTTCTCTCCCCTCTCTCCCTTCTCTCCCCTCTTTCACCTCCCTCACCTCTCTCTCTCCCCAGCTGTCAGATCATGGGGGTGAATAATAAGATTCCAGCATGACGGACGCCGGATGCTGGTCGCTCCCTGGATTTACATATTATCCTTTTGGGACAGGAGGTGGAGAAGGGGGAGGGGGAAGGTGGTAGAGGGGAGGGGGTGAAGCTGGAGGTGGTAGAGGTGGGGAGGTGGTAGAGGGGAGGGGGTGGAAGTCAGGGGGTGGGAGGTGGGGAGGTGGTAGAGGTGGTAGAGGGGAGGGGGTGAAGGTGGAAGTGGTGGAAGGGATTGTGATGGAGGTGGAGGAGGTGGAGTGGGTGGTATGGAGGAGAGGAGGAGAAGATTGGGAGGGGAGGTTAGTGAAGAGGTGGAGGGTGGAGGGAGAGGAAAAGAAAGGAATGAAAAGGAGGGAAATAGATGACAGAGGAAAAAGAAGAAGAAGAGGGAGAAAGAGCAAGAGGGAAGGGAGGAGGAGCAGGAGGATAAAGAAAGGGTTGAAGATAGGATTGTTGGGGAGAGAAGAGAGAGAGGGGAAAGGAAGAGGGGAGTGGGCGCTGAATCCTTGCGGACGGTCAGGAGAATCCCAATCACCTGTGGATTTTTTTTTTCTCTCTCTTTTCTCTTATTTTCGGTTGTTATTATTGCTGTTATTATCGTTATTATTATTATTATTATTGCTATTGTTATTATTATTATTATTGCTATTGTTATTATTATTCTTGCTATTGTTATTATTATTATTGCTATTGTTATTATTATTATTGTTAATATTTTTCATTATCATTATTATCATCATAATCGAGAGAGCGAGAGCGAGAACGAACGCAAAAGAGAGAGAGAGAAAGAAAGAGAGCGATCCGAAACGAAATGGAAAGTAAAAAAGTGAGCAAGCGAAAGAACTAAACAACGAAAGAGCGAAAGAAAGAGACCAGAAAGAGAGCGAGAGAGAGAGAGAGAGCGATAGAAAGAGAGAGCGATAGATATCGAAAGACTCTACTCGTTAACGACTCGGCCACTCTGAGGACGAGCGCGAGAGAGCTAGAGTGTGAGACGCGGGAAGTGTCGTCTTATCGAAGGATTCTGGAAAAGGATTGATTTGGCGGAATTACGAAGAGGGGAGTGAGGGAGGGAGGGAGGGAGGGAGGGGAGGGGGTAGGTGTAGGTAGAGAGCGGGATGATTTGTGATTTTCGTTTTTTTGTGTGTATCGTTATTTGCTTCCCTCCTGTTCCTCTGTTTTGTCTCCCACTTCCTTCCCATCTCCCTTTCCTTCTCTCAATCTTTCTCCTTCCCTCCCTCCCCCTTTCTTTCTCTCTTTTCCTCTATTTCTCCCCCTCCCTCTCTCTACGCCCTTCTCTCCCTTCTATCTCTCCCTCCTCTCATTCTTCCTCTTCCTCTCTCTCACCTTCCCTCTCCTCCCTCCCCCTCCCTTTCTTCCCCTCCTTCTCCTTCTCTTTCTTTTTCTCTTTTTCCCTCCTTCTACTACTTCTCCCTGTCCTTCCCTCTCCCCCTCCTCTTGCTCCCTTCTCCCCGCCCCCTCTCCCTCCCCCTTCTCTCTCTCCTAGTATAAATAACTACACGTTAATTAGTCATATTCTCATCTGTGTTCTTTTGATCATTTTTATTTGTCCTTTCTTCCCCCAAATGAGCATAATTAGCATCACACGCAAAGACAAAGGCCTTTGAAGAGAGAGAGAGAGAGAGAGAGAGAGAGAGAGAGAGAGAGAGAGAGAGAGAGAGAGAGAGAGAGAGAGAGAGAGAGAGAGAGAGAGAGGGAGGGAGAGGGGGGGAGGGGGAGAGAAAGAAAGAAAGAAAAAGAGGGAAAGAAAGTAAAAAGAGAGAAAGAAAAAGAGAGAAGGAAAGAAAAAGAGGGAAAGAAAGTAAAGAGAGAGAAAGAAAAAGAGAGAAGGAAAGAAAAAGAGGGAAAGAAAGAAAAAGAGAGAAACCGAAAACTACGGAAAATCCCCCCCCCAAAAAAAAAAAAAAAAAAAAAAATCAATCCTATCTTTTATTTCATTTTTTTTATTTGATATATCTTAATCATAGATCGACAATGGAGATCCAAACTAGCCTTAATGAGGGATAGAAAAACGTCCTTCATATTATGTAAGGCGTTATCTTATTGTTGCGGAATAATATGGTATAAAGACACCCGTGTGATGTTATTTTTACGAAATATTTAATTAAAGAGCGAATCAAGGATAGAGATAGATAGAGAGATAGATGAGTATGTGGTATACTCGTGTGGAATAATTGCTTGGTGAGTTGTATGAGAGTAGCTGATTATTTTGATTGTTTATACAGATATTGTAGGATATTTGTATTATAAACATGGAAAAAATCAGCAAAACACATGGAGAAAATCGGTTGTTTAAAAATATAATGATTGGGAAAATCGTAAATTTTAAGTACAAAATGTGTAAGAAAAATGGTACACATTAATAAATAGGGGAAAAACATAAACATGCAAATGAGAGTAAAAAGAAAAAGGAAATTCGAATGATAATTGTTAAAGTATTTTAAATTCATTAATTTATCATATGGGAATATTAGCAAAAAATTATTCATTGAATATAAGAGAATTAAATTAGAGGAGGGGGGTGGGGGGAGGGGGAGGAGAGGAGAGGAGGGGAGGAGGAGGAAGAGAGGAGGAGGAAGAGAGGAGGAGGAAGAAGAAGAAGGAAGAAGAAGAAGAGGAAGAAGAAGAAGAAGAAGAAGAAGAAGAAGAAGAAGAAGAAGAAGAAGAAGAAGAAGAAGAAGAAGAAGAAGAAGAAGAAGAAGAAGAAGAAGAAGAAGAAGAAGAAGAAGAAGAAGAAGAAGAAGAAGAAGAAGAAGAAGAAGAAGAAGAAGAAGAAGAAGAAGAAGAAGAAGAAGAAGAAGAAGAAGAAGAAGAAGAAGAAGAAGAAGAAGAAGAAGAAGAAGAAGAAGAAGAAGAAGAAGAAGAAGAAGAAGAAGAAGAAGAAGAAGAAGAAGAAGAAGAAGAAGAAGAAGAAGAAGAAGAAGAAGAAGAAGAAGAAGAAGAAGAAGAAGAAGAAGAAGAAGAAGAAGAAGAAGAAGAAGAAGAAGAAGAAGAAGAAGAAGAAGAAGAAGAAGAAGAAGAAGAAGAAGAAGAAGAAGAAGAAGAAGAAGAAGAAGAAGAAGAAGAAGAAGAAGAAGAAGAAGAAGAAGAAGAAGAAGAAGAAGAAGAAGAAGAAGAAGAAGAAGAAGAAGAAGAAGAAGAAGAAGAAGAAGAAGAAGAAGAAGAAGAAGAAGAAGAAGAAGAAGAAGAAGAAGAAGAAGAAGAAGAAGAAGAAGAAGAAGAAGAAGAAGAAGAAGAAGAAGAAGAAGAAGAAGAAGAAGAAAAAAAAAAAAAAAACATTGACGAGAGAGAATGACTGAATGTAAGAAAGAAAAGGAGCAGGAGGACAAAAGACAAGGGACAAGGTTGAGAAGAATAGGTATAGAAAGGGAAATCGGAATAACGAAAGGGGAAGAGGGCGAAAATGGATGATTGACTGGATCGCTAGGGTTGAATGGGGTGGGGGCTAGGGGGGGAAGGGTTGGAGTCGAGTAGTTTAGTTTTGGAAAAGAGGAGGGGGGTTTGGGGGGAGGAGGAAGAGGAAGGAGGAGGAGAGTGGAAGTTGAGGAAGAAGAGGAAGAGAAAATAAGAGGTAGAGGAAGAGGAAGACGAAGACGAAGACGAAGATGAATTAGATTAGAATTAGTCTTCCCTTTTCATTCGTTAAGAATTCGAAGTCGTCTTTTGTCTTCGTTTTTTTTTAACGTTCGAAAGGGCTATTAAGTATTTCCTTTCGTTCGTTCGCTCATTTTCTTTCCTTTTGATGGGGGGAGGAGAGGGGGGTAAGAGGATAGGTAGGGGGACGGGAGGAGAGAAAGGGAGGGGAAAAGGAGGAAGAGGGAAGAGGATGGGAGGAGGAGGAAGGGGGAAGGGGGTCAAGTGGGGACGACAGACGAAGGAGGGGGAGGAGAAGGGTTATAGTGGGAAAAGGTAGAAGGAGAAAGAGGGAGAGGAGGGTAAGAAAGGAAGAAAGGGGGTACAGGAGAAAGGGAGGAAGAGGGAGGGGGTGATTTTAAAGAAGGGGAAGTCTTCGGGGGGAAAAAAAACACATCTTCCGAAAAAAATCGACTTGTCTTTATTGAAAGAAATGACAGGGCTGACTCGTTCGTTTTTTTTAAGTCGCTGTTCATCTTAAACATTCCATTCACAGAAGCCAAAATTTCAGTCTCAATATTTGTATTTCGAGTTCTTTGTTTTTTGTTTCTTTTGTGTGTTTTTCTTTCCCGTCATTCCATTCTTTGTTTATTCCTCTCTCTCTCTCTCTCTCTCTCTCTCTCTCTCTCTCTCTCTCTCTCTCTCTCTCTCTCTCTCTCTCTCTCTCTCTCTCTCTCTCTCTCTCTGACTCTCTGTCTCTCTGTCTCTGACTCTCTGTCTCTGACTCTGACTCTCTCTCTCTCTCTCTCTCTCTCTCTCTCTCTCTCTCTCTCTCTCTCTCTCTCTCTCTCTCTCTCTCTCTCTCTCTCTCTCTCTCTCTCTCTCTCTCTCTCTCTCTCTCTCTACCTCTCTCTCTCTCTCTCTCTCTCTCTCTCTCTCTCTCTCTCTCTCTCTCTCTCTCTCTCTCTCTCTCTCTCTCTCTCTCTCTCTCTCTCTCTCTCTCTCTCTCTCTCTCTCTCTCTCTCTCTCTCTCTCTCTCTCTCTCTCTCTCCCCCTCCCCCTTCTCTCTCTCTCTCTCTCTCTCTCTCTCTCTCTCTCTCTCTCTCTCTCTCTCTCTCTCTCTCTCTCTCTCTCTCTCTCTCTCTCTCTCTCTCTCTCTCTCTCTCTCTCTCTCTCTCTCTCTCTCTCTCTCTCTCTCTCTCTCTCTCTCTCTCTCTCTCTCTCTCTCTCTCTCTGTCTCTGACTCTCTCTCTCTCTCTCTCTCTCTCTCTCTCTCTCTCTCTCTCTCTCTCTCTCTCTCTCTCTCTCTCTCTCTCTCTCTCTCTCTCTCTCTCTCTCTCTCTCTCTCTCTCTCTCTCTCTCTTTTTCTTTCTTTCTCTCTCTCTTTCAATCTGTCGCCTTCTCTGGCTTTCCCCCCTCCCCCCTTTATTTTTTCTCCTATTCTGCCCTCCGTCCCTCTCCCTCTTCCCCCCACTTTCTTTTAGCCCTTTCTTCGCCCATCAGCCCTTGCAATAAGAGAGAACCCGATGTGGCATTGTCAGGAATGGTGTTCGATCCCACAGGCTGCGACGCTCTTTTGTCATTCATAAGGAACATGATTGGCCCTGAGGAACCTATTGGCGGGAACGGCACAAAGGACGGTGCGAATGAGTTTATTTTTGCCGAGATTTTTTTATATGTATTTTATTATTATTATTATTATTATTATCTCAGGGTTTTTTTTCTTTAGGAGGAGAGGATATAGAGATGGGGATATCCTGTGAGCTGAGCTTGAGGTGGGAGGGAGAGTGATGTCGAAGGAGAGACAGGTCCAAAGGGGTAGACTTGTAATGATAATGATGGTAATGGTGATGATTATTAATGTTATTGTTGTCACTATTATTATTGTTATTATTATTATTATTATCATTATTATTATTGTTTTTTATCATTATGTTTTGTTCAGTTTATCTTTTATCATTATTATTAACAGTAATAGTATTAAAAGTAAATAAGTAAAAGCAACTTAGATATATATCTTTATATTACTATGGTCAGAATTTGATCATACACAACTGTTTCCTCATCACGGGACATTTTATGACATAAATGACAGCAGTAGTAACGGATATGTTCCCAGCATTTTTTTTTCTTTCTTTTTTTGCCTATATCTCTCTCTCATTTTCTCTCTCTCTCACCATCTCTCTCTCTCCCTCTCTCTATCTATCTCTAAAACAAATGAAAAAATATCGCAACAGACATGCCATTACGATATCTTGTCCTTTTCTTAAAGCCTTTTTTAAATTGTTTCTCTAGAATTTCAGAAAGATGTTGAGAAACGCCTTTTTCTTTCCCCTGCTAGTGTTTAACGAGGCGGAAAGGGATACCTTTTTTTGAGTTAGGGTGGTGTGCCTTTTTTTTAGGGAGGATTAGGGTGCGTTGATATCTGTTTTTTTTTTTTTTTTTTTTTTGGGGTGGGAGGGGGGGCTAAGGGGAGTCGATTGAGATATATTTGTTTAATGTGTGTGTGGGGGGGGGGGATGTGGATGTGTGTGTGTGTGTTATGTGTTTAGTGTTTATATATTCATATGTTTGTTTATTTTGTTTTTTTTATTGCATATATATTATTTGTGTTGCTCTTTAACTTTCATGTATTCTGGTGTAGTAAGTGTGTGTGTTTTAGTTATAAAACGGTGATACCTTGTAAAAAACCCACACTTCCTCACCCTACCACTGTACATTACAAAATATGATTACTCCCTAATATAACTCTAGAAAATGTTAATATATTGTTTCCTTTTCGTTGCAGGTGAGTCGCGTTGCAGAGGAGTTTCATCATTGCAAAAGGAAATCGGGTAAGGGAGTGAAAGGTTTTGGGAATTTTTCGAGAGAAGGAAAAAGCAATATGGATTGAATACGAAGATAAAGAGGTAAATAAGTGGATGATTTGAGGGATATAAGGTAAAGTAAAAAGCGGTAAATTGCTGATAGATAGATAGGTAAATGAAGGAGCAGATAAATTAATAAATGTGTGAATCAATCGTCAGATATAAAAAATAACAAAAAATAGTTAGACAACTGAATATAGATGTAGATTAGTTAAGCGAATTTATAAAAAAAAGGAAATACAGACCAACCATTTACCTTTCCTATTATTTTGGCATAAAACTTTTCAAACTAAAAAAACAACTTTTATGTATCTGTTGTTTACCTTAAAAGAAAGAAACTCAACTATTTTAACGAAGGTCAACGAGGTAATGAACGTGACCTGATTTCCACGTTGACACAGGCCAAAGGTCACGGTTCTTGACGTCAAGAGGTATTTTGACCATGTAAAAAGGTCGTCCATAGATCATGAGGGGAATGACCTGGCTTCGCGGATTTGTTTATTTTTAGTAAAGCAGTGAATATTGTATGTGATTACAGCAACAAAAATGTAGTGTATAGTGAATACGTGGAAAGAGAACAAAGAATTTGAAGGAAAGGAGATAAGAAGGAGGTAGGAGAAATTGATTGATTATTTAAGGATGTAAGAAAAAGGAAAAGACGTAAAGAGGGAACAAATGTGATATAATGGTCTGTCAAGATCAAATAAGTTCTTAAAGAATATATGAAATAAGGAAACAATAGGAAAAATATAAAAATGATAATGAAAGTATAAGGTATGAGGAATATTTCAATATAAATCGTAATCTATATCACTGGTCAGACGTGTGCAATAAACGCTCGGTTGTTTTTCGTGTACGTCTTTTGTTTTCAAGAAGAGGATTGAAACCTCAAGCCCGTTGTCACCGAGAGGGAATCGAATTTCCTGGTAATTTTGATAACTAGTATCTACCATTTTTCTATCGGGATAAGTGTATATTTTCTCTGCTTTGTAGTTTTAGGTAAAAAAAATAAAAAAATAATCTTTTTATGAACTTTTCTTCTGTAGTTTTAGGGAAATTAAAAAGAAATACAGTTTTTCCTCTTCTTTTGAACTCCTCAAAGTATTCTTATCGTCGTGTACTTATAAAAGTGAGAGACCATTTTTCCATCATTATTTTTACCTTGATTCTCTTAGTAGTTGAAG
>BOPN01000198.1:150000-157500 GCA_017312705.2 Penaeus japonicus
ACCTCGCGTATGTTATGTGGACACGCACATGAAGCAGCTAGCGTATGTGTGCGTCTACTCACGTGTACAGGCAGGCAGGCGTGTTCACAAAGACGTACCGCCCTCCGAAACGCACACTCGTCTACGCACATGTACACGTAGGCATACTTGCACAATTATTGCACATGCACGCACACGCACACGCGCGCGTATACACACACAAACACACACACACACACACACACACACACACACACACACACACACACACACACACACACACACACACACACACACACACACACACACACACACACACACACACACACACACACACACACACACACACACACACACACACACACACATATACCGAACACAGAGATAGAGATAGAAATAAAGATAGAGATAAAGCTAAAGATAGAAATATATATAGAAATAAATATAGAGATAAATATAGAGATAGAGATTAGGACAGAGAGAGAGAGAGAGAGAGAGGGGCGGGGGTATAATACGCACATAGATACTTTCTAGAACAAGCTCGGAACAAGAAGGTACAGTTTTAATGAACAATTTATCTTCAAAACATCAGACGTTATAGGAATTTCTTCCGGCAAAGTGGAAGGATGGGGAAGTAGGAGAAGAGAGGGGAGGAGAATGGGAGAAAGAGGAGAGAAGAGAAGAGAAGAGAACGGGAGGGGAGGGGGGGGGTGGAGTAGAGGAGCAGTGAAAGGAGGAGAGAATAAGAAAGGCGAAGGGAGAAGGGAAAAGTAGAGGGTGAGGGGAGGGTAGGGTGAGGGGAGGGGAGGAGCGAAAGGGGATGAAAGGAGAGGTAAGGAATAGTGGGGGTGGGGGTAGAGGGGGAGGGGAGCAGTAAATAAGAAGAATGTTGGGGTGGTTTAGACAAGGGAAGGGGGAGGGGGGGTATAGTGGTAGGTCGAGATGTACCAATTGTTTTCCCCTCAGTCGATGTGTGTGTTCATGTGTTTGTTTGTTTTTTGTTTGTTTGTCGTCGTGTGTGTTTTGTTTGTTTGGTTGGTTTGAATGTATTTTTGCTTCTTTGAGTCTGTATCTTTTATTTGCTTTTATGTTATCCAAGAGACTGTATGTGTGTGTATTTATATGTTAGGTTAGGGAAATTAGATAAATTAGTTCTTGCCAGAATGGAAGACCAATAATTTAGCTTTCGACATAATCAACTTTTTTTTCTTCAAATACGTGAATAGAAAAGAAATAATGAATTCAGAGATGAGAAGAAAATATTAGGCCTAAAGCATTTATAAGCCGCCATTTTGTGACTCCTTTGGCCCCCGGGGGATACCTGCCTAACTCATTAGAAATTTATTTTGAGTTTTAGAACTTGAGACTGGATGGAGTTGAATTGCTGCTTCTATTAGTTTTATTAGTTTTTGTTTTTTTTATTTCGAAGTTGTAAGTGTTGAATATATTGCTTTTATTCTTTTTGTTGTTATTGCACCGGGGGAGGAAATATAAACCGATAGTTTTCTCTCATAATTCTTTTTGTAACACATTTTATATACATATCCCGGGTGATTTTTTAATCTTAAAGGCAATTCCTGAAGAAGGAAATACAAGACGACACGTTTTGTTTTTCCGAATATGAATAAGCAAGAAATGACAAAGACGAACATAGGAACAATGGCCGGCGTCTGTCCGAACAGGTGTTGATTTCAGGCCCTCGTGACTTGAAACAAAAGGACATTGTTTTTGTGATTATTTTTGGTATTGATGCTTTCGTGGTGTATTAATTTTTGTAATGTTTAATGACTATTTTCGATTGCAATCAGTTTTATTTATTTATTAAAGAAATGTTTTAGATTAACTATTTATTTTTCGATATTTGTAATAAACTTAATTATTGTGTATTTGTGTATTGTGTATCAATGTGTATTTTTTTTATTACTGTTCATATCGGATTATTTTCATAATAATTTCTTTAATGTACATTTTGCCCCCTTATATATGTGAATGTTTTTTTTTCCCTTTCGACCAAAATTTTCTTCCCTCCTTACTTCCCCTTTTCATTCCTTCCCCCTTCCTCTCTCTCTCTTTTCATTCACTCTCCCGGAATAATCAGAAGACAAATCCACCAGAAGATCGGTAAATAAAGAAGAAAACACGAGAGAGAAAAAAAACACGATTCATAATGCGCAAAGCAGAAGCCATTGTCACAATCATAGAAAATGTGATCAGATGGAAGGATAATAAGGGGAGACTTGTATAAACAGAAGAGAATGTCAGTAGAGAAATTGATAGGGGGAAAAGGACGAAAATAATGGGTAATATTTTGATATGTTGGGATGGAAGGATTGTAGTGCTTTGTAGGTGAATTGAGAGTTTTTTATTGTTGGTATGAGTGATGGAAGAGTGAATGGAAAAGAAAACGGATTAGTGTGCTTTGCCCTTTGGTTTTGTTGCTAGGTTTATTTATTTATATATACTCTCTATCTGTAAATTATACACACAAACAAACAAACAAACACACAAACAAACATATACCAGACAGTTAACCTTGCCAGACATCCAGTCAGACACCCAGCCAGACACCCAGCCAGACACCCAGTCAGACACCCAGACAGACACCCAGACAGACATTCAGACAGACAGACCGACCGACATAAACAACTTCCGTATCACCGTGTTATCGCCGCCAGCCGATAGATGTCGCGACCGGGCAGTCTCGCGCGCTCGGAGGGAAATGGCCGGAAATGATCGGTTTATTTCATGCTTTATCGAGTCGAAGAGATCCGGTTCGTCTTTGTATTCGAATCAACTGTTTCTGGTTCTCTTTCGCTCCCCGGTTCTCTTTCTCTTCCCCCCCCCTTTGACCTCTCTCTCTCTCTCGCTCCCCTTTCCCTCTCTCTCTCTCTCTCTCCTTGGACCCCCCCTTCCCCTCCCCCCGATTTCCTTTCCCCTGACACTTAGTTTCATCTTCACTGCTTCCCCTCATTTTGTGCGTCGCCTTTTACTTCCTACTAGCTTGTTTTTCTTGTTTTTTTTCTGCTCTCTCATGTTTCTCTTCCTCCTCCTCCTCCTCCTTTTCTTTTTCTTTCTCCTCCTCCCTCTCCTCCTGTTTCTCCTCCTCTTCCCCCTCCTATTCCCCTATCCTCTTCCTCCTCCTCCTGTTTCTCCTCCTCCTCCTCCTCCTCCTCCTCCTCCTCCTCCCCCCCCTCCCTCCTTCTCCTAATCCACCCTCCCCTACTCCTCTTCCTACCCTCTCCCTCCTACCCCCTGCCCCATTTTCGGTTGTAAGAAAGGCTTATCATCTCGTGTCATTTTCGAGTAAAAAACGAAAATTGTAGTACTGATTTTTTTTTAGTGGCGGGGGGGGGGGGGGGGCTAGGGAGTTCGAGTCAGTGTTTTTCCTTTTTTTTCTTCTTTCTCTCTCTCTCTCTCTCTCTCTCTCTCTCTCTCTCTCTCTCTCTCTCTCTCTCTCTCTCTCTCTCTCTCTCTCTCTCTCTCTCTCTCATATTCCTCTTCATCCTCCTTTTCCTCCTTTTCCTCCCAGTGGGGAAACTGTAAAGAATATACTCACATAAAATGAAAAAAAATCAGAAGTTTGAAAAAAAAATGAACGAAAATCTCCGGTCTTACGAGATCTTCGCAATAACGGCTCAATCCGGGACTTTTCCCCTCGTTCAAGACGTCTGAGGGGAGACAAGGGTCCACTGACGGAGAGGGGGAAGGGGGGAGGGGGTTGGGGGAGTAAGGAAGGGTGGGCGATAGCTATGAAATGGAGGGGGGGTTGCAGAAAGGATGGGATGGGGGAGGGCAGGTAGGAATGGGGGGTGGGGGGTAGAAAGGGAAAGGGGGAGAGCAGGATAGCTCAAAATTGCCATAGTGGGAGTGTCTGTGTTTTTTTTTTTGGGGGGGAGGGGGAATGTGGGGGAGGGTAGAGGGAGGAGGGAGGGAAGGTGAAAGAGAAGGGGAGTCGCAGTCAGAATGTGCTGAGACGATAGAGAGAGAGAGACGACAGGAGAGGGAGGAGGAGGAGAAAAAGAAGAAATGGAAGAGATAGAGAAGAGATAGAGAAAAGGGGGTGAGGGGGGAGGACACAAGAAGTAAGGGAAAAGAATATTGAGGAGGAAGGGGGAAACAAAGAGGAGGGGAGGAAACGGAAGAGGAAGACGTAAGGAAGGGAAAGAATAGAAGACTAAAAATGGGGGAAAAGAATGAAGGGGAAGCAAAGAGGGGAAAAGGAAGCAAGTGAGGGAAACGGAATGTCTTAATATGATCTTGGCAATTGCAGAACACACCAATGCAGAAGATAAAGCAATTGCACAATTTCCATTTAATCTTAAATATAATATTAAAGGGAAATGATTAGAGGATATATAGATTCACGGGTTAGATAGTAGACAGATAGACAAATAGATAGATAGGTTGACAGATAGACAGGTAGTAGAGCAGGGACACAAATAGTTAAATAGTTGGACAGATAAACAAAGAGAAAATTAGACAGTTGGACTCCTAGGCGGGTAGACAAATAGATAGAGAGTTTTGCAGATAGACAAACATATAGATAGACAGGCAGGGAAATCCATAGCCAGATAGACAAAAAGATAAATAGCCAGACAGACAGATATAGATTTAGATTTATAAAACAGACCTTATTCTCCGCACATTGACTATGATCATTTCGCCGGTCATAAAATCCAAATATTCCAACGAGAGAGCGAGGGAGGAGGGGAAAGAGAAAGGGAGGAGGGAAGATGGAAGGAAGGGAATGAGGAGGGGAAAGAGAAAGGGAGGAGGGAAGAAGGAAGGAAGGGAGTGAGGAGGGGAAAGAGAAAGGGAGGAGGGAAGAAGGAAGGAAGGGAGTGAGGAGGGGAAAGAGAAAGGAAGGAAGGAGGGAGGGAGGAGGAAGGGGTGGAGAGGGCGTAGGGGAAGGGAGGGAGGGAGGGAGAAGGGGTAGAGAGGGCGTAGGGGAAGGGAGAGAGGAAGGGAGGAGGGAGGTGGAAGGGGAAAAGGAAGGGAGGGAGGGGGAGATGGAGCGAGGATGGGAGGGAAGGGAGAATGTAGAGAGGGAGTGAAGGAAGGAGGAAGGAGAGACAGGAAAAAAGAGAGAGAAAGAGAGAGGTAGAGAGAGATAGAGGAGAGGAGAAGAGACACAGCTACAAAGTGAAGGACAGAGAGCGTGAGAATCAAACTAGGGATTACAGTTGCAGATGTTGCAAAAGCCCGGCCATGTCTGAGTGAGAAGAAGGTTGCAGAACAAGACATCAATAAGGCTTTACAGTGTCCATTGCAAGGGTCGAATGGGCGAGAGGGCGCATGCGCGTCTATATGTCGTAATGCGACGCGGAGGGGATAGTGCGGAGATGTTGCAATCGCATGGGATGCAACGCTTGGCAGACTCGCAGTTGAAGGAAGATATTTTTTTTGAGTTAAAAGCTGCTTCTTCCAGTTTTCTTAGGCGAAAGCTGGAACGTCTTCGGGATTGCCTTGATGGATGGACTGCGGAGGGATTTTGCAATTTGGAATTTCATTGCTTATCTATTTGATTTGTTTATCCGTTCAGTTGTTTGTGCGTGTTTGGTTTGGTTGTTTATTTATGGTTTGGTTGTTGTTTTTTTGTTTGTTTGTTCGATTATGATCTTTATTGTTTATTGCCACTTATTTTCCATTTTTATTTACGTCTACCATCTTCATTCATTAAACAGACATATCGACGGACGTTCTTAATGAACGTTTCTCTCTCTCTGTCTCTCTCGCTCTCTCTCTCTCTCTCTCTCTCTCTCTCTCTCTCTCTCTCTCTCTCTCTCTCTCTCTCCCTCTCTCTCTCTCATTCTCTCTCTCTCAAAATCTCTCTTAATCTCTCCCTCTCCCCCCTCCCTCCCCCTCTCCCTCCTCCCTCCTACCCCTCTCCCTCTCCCTCCCTCCCTCTCCCCCTCACCCCCCTCTCTCCCTCTTCCCTCTCTCTGTCTCTCATTCTCCTTTCTCTCCCTTCTCTTCTTACCTCCCACTCATTTTCCTCCTCCTTTCCCCTCCCGTCACTCTCTCCCTCCCACTCCTCCTCCCCTCTCCTCTGGGATAACCTGGCATCCTCATGGACAATGTATTTAGGTTCTCCCGAAGTGATTGCTGAGTGATGTGTTGTAAGGAGGAGCAGGAAGGAGGAAGGGAGGGGAGGGATGAAGGAAGGGAAGGAGGGAGGAAGGAAGGGAGGGAGGGAGGAAGGAAGGGAGGGAGGAAGGAAGGAAGGAAGGAAGGAAGGAGGGAGGAAGGAAGGAAGGAGGGAGGGAGGGAGGAAGGAAGGAAGGAAGGAAGGAAGGGAGGAAGGAAGGAAGGAAGGAGGGAGGAAGGAAGGAAGGAAGGAAGGAAGGAAGGAGGGAGGGAGGAGGGAGGTAATGATATGGCAGTGATGATGATAATAATGAAGAAAGCCATGATAAGGATATTGATTATAATTAATGATGACGGTAATGATGATAAAGATAATTGTAATGATTATAATGACAATAATGATGATAATGTTAATGCTGTTAATGGTAATGATATGGAGAGGAATGATAATCATGATGAGTATTGCAATCAAGAAGATGAGGAGGCGATCCATTGATGCCTTAACTATTGCAAGGAAAGTCGGCGGAGCTTCGAGCTGATACTGTCCCAAATGGGCCTTCCCTCCCTCCTCCTTCCCCCCTCCCCCTGCCCCATCCCACTCCCTCACCTCTCCCCCTCCCTCACCTCTCTCCCTTCCTCCCCCTCCCCCTCCCGTGTGTCTCTGCTGCCCCCTCCTCCTTCTCTTTACCTCTATCTCCCCCTCCCTACCCCTCTCTTCTCTTCTCCTTCTGCTTCTGCCTCTGTCTCTTCCCTCCGCCTCCCCCTCCCCCTCCCCCTCTCTCTGCCTCCCCCTACCCATCCCCTCTCCCTCTGCCTCCTCCTCCTCCTCCTCCTCCTCCTCCTCCTCCTCCTCCTCCTCCTCCCCCCCTTGTCTATGTTACCCCACCCCTTATCCTTGTCCCACATCCCCCTCCCAAAAGACAAGAGAAGAGAGAAAGAAGGAAGAGAAAGAAAGAAAGAGAAAGAGAGAGTGAGAGAGAGAGAGAGAGAGAGAGAGAGAGAGAGAGAGAGAGAGAATCAGGAATTAAGCAGAATCTCCGGGCTGCAGTGAGGGCATTTGTATCCCGGTTCTGTGCTCGGGAATGGCGAAATTGGTCCACATTGCAAGCCTGACGCAGTGCCGGCCCGGAGGAAGGGGGGAGGGGGGGAAGGGAGTGGGAAGGGGGATGGGGGGAGGGGAAAAGGAGTGGGAAGGGGGATGGGGGTGAGGGGAGAGGGAGTGGGAAGGGGGATGGGGAGGTGAGGGGAAAAGGGGTGGAAAGAAGGGCGTGAGAGAAGGGGGTGGAGGGAGGATATGGAACGTGAGGGGTGGGAGAGGAGGGGGGGAGGGGAAAGGAAGTGTGTGTGTGAGGAGTTGTGGGGGTTAAGGGAGGTATCAGAAGGGGGGGGGGTGGAAGAAAATGGGCGGAAAGGAGTGGGGGATTAAGGGAAGGG
>BOPN01000198.1:160000-165000 GCA_017312705.2 Penaeus japonicus
TATATGCGTGTGTATGTATGTAAGTATGTATATATGTATATATGTATATATGTATGTATATATGTGCGTATTTCTTACTTACGTGTGGACGGGTTAAGAAAAACAGACAAGGTTGTGAGATTAAGGTAAACTACCAGCTTAAAGAAAAGAAAATGTGTGTCTGCATTAGTGTGTGCGTGTGTCTGCCTGCTGCGTGTGCGTCTGTATCTAAACGCCCATGTCTGTATTCTTTTTATCTTGGTCCACATGTGTAAGTGTCCGAGTGAGTACATAGCGACTCGTTGTGTCGCATTTTCTTTCTGTCCGACGCGAAAATGGGAAACTAACTTTCGACCCCAAACTTTCCTAAAATTGTTCAGATTGTTTGGCGGAATTGCATTATTTAAGAGATATATTTCAGCCTAATCAGATTACGCGTCCGAAAGCACCAATTTGGCTGTTTACCGAAGTCAGGTCGTTGAGGAAGGAGAAACGCTTTGAGACACTTTTTTTTTCTTCTTCTTAAGAAAGGAAAACAACGTGTTAGAATGTTGTGATTAACTTACTTAAGACACGGTATGTCAGAAGAGTGTGTGTGTGGGGATTGCGTGTGCGTGTGTTTGTGCGTGTGTGTGTGTGTGTGTGTGTGTGTGTGTGTGTGTGTGTGTGTGTGTGTGTGTGTGTGTGTGTGTGTGTGTGTGTGTGTGTGTGTGTGTGTGTAATTTTATGTGTATGTGTGTGTGTGCGTGTGTGCATGTGTCTCTGTGTGTAGATAAAGAGATAGAATCGCATTGGTATGTGATTAACTTACTTAAGACGCACATGACATGTCCTAGCTCTTGTGTGCATGTATGTACATAACTTCATGATTGTTTCTTTTGGATAGAGAAATGAACAGATTAGACGGAATGGATAGGTGGAAGTGTGTATATATTTATTACATGTATGGGAATTTGCGTATGTGCGTGCACGGACACACCTGTTCTAGGTGTGTGTGTGAGAGAGAGAGAGAAAGGGAGAAAGAGAGGGAGAGAAAGCAGAGAGGTAGTAAAGAGAGAGAACAGAGAGAGGAGAGAAGAGAGCAAATAGTTAGACTTACAGACAGACAGACAGACAGAGCAAGAGGAAGAGCGAGAGCGAGAGGAGCGAAAGTGGCCGAGGGAGACCGAGGGCGTGGTAGAGTGTCTGAAGAACCTCCACGAGAGAGTCGCGAGGACATGGGGGTGGGGGGTGGGGGGGAGGGGGTGGATGGGAGGGAAGGGGAGGGAGGGGGAGGGGCAAGGGGAAGTGGGGGAGGAGGAGAGAGAGAGAGAGAGAGAGAGAGAGAGAGAGAGAGAGAGAGAGAGAGAGAGAGAGAGAGAGAGAGAGAGAGAGAGAGAGATAGAACGAGGAGAGGGGCGGGTCGGGGAGAGGAGGAGAAGGCCGGGACAGGCAGGGGCAATGGGAGGAGGAGGAGGAGGAGGAGGAGGAGGAGGAGGGGGGGGGGGGAAAGGTGGCCTCGCCCTCGCCAGCCCGTAGAGTTGTCAGTCACAATCAATACGCCTACTCTACCCGGGCCGCGCTTCCCTCCTCCCCCCTCCCTCTCCCCCTCCTCATTTACCGTATCCCCTCCCCCTTTCTTCCTTCCCTTTTCCCCTCCCCTCCCCTCCCCTCTCCCCGCCTCCTCAGCTCCCCTATTACCCCTACACCCACACCTGCCCTACCCCCACTCCCCCCTCCCCCCTCCAATACGCAGAGACGACGCCGAGGAGAGGAACCTGGGGGGAGGGGGTGGGCGTATAGGGGATAGGAGGGGGAGAGGGATGAGGAAATGGGAGTGGAAGGCACGGGAAAGGGAAGGAGGCGTGGCGGAGGGAGGAGGAAGGGGAAGGTGGAAGAGGGAGAGAGAAGTATGGGGGGAGAGTAGGAAATTGACGAGGAGAGAAAAGGAAAGTCGGGAGAGAGGGAGAAAGGGAAAGGGAAATTGGGGAGGAAGGGAAGAGGAGAAAGGAGGGAGAGGTAAGAGGGAAGGGGAGATGGAGAGAGGGAGAAAGGGAAGGGGAAAAGGGGGAGAGAGAGGTAGGTGGAAGAGAGGGAGAAAAGGAAAGTCGGGAGAGACAGAGAGACAGAGAGAGAAGGAATTCAAAGCAAAGAAAGAGAGAAATTGAATAAGAGGGGAAAATAGAGTAAGGGGAAGGGGGAGGAAGAGGAAAGGGGAGGAGAACGGAGGGAGGAAGGGAACCAATCGGGGGGGGGGGGGGGGGTCTGCAAGTTGATGGAATGAGTGCGTGACAGACCTCGAAAGATTTTTTTTTTTTTTTTTTTTTTTTTTTTTTTTTTTTTTTTTTTTTTTTTTTTTTTTTTTTTGGGGGGGGAGCAAGGAAAATAGGTGGGGGGGGGGCATTGTTTATTTGTTTCGGGGGGAAAGGGGAGCTGTGGTTTTGTCAGAACCAGGGAATGAGAGGAAAGGGAGAGAGAGAAAGAGAAAGGTGAAAATAAAGATAAACATAAAAGAGGAAGAAGGAGAGGGAGAAGGATAGGAATAAGGATAAAGATAAGAATAAGAATAAAAATGAAAATGAGGAAAAAGGAGAGGGAGAGGGAGGGAGGGGGGAGGGGGAGGGGAGGGGAGGGAGGGAGGGAGAGGGAGAATAGAATAAAATAGAAAGAAGGGATGTGGGAAGGATAGAAAGACAAAAGAGAGGGAGAGGGATAAGGAAACAGGTGTAAAGCGAGGGAGGGCAGAGGGGGTAGGAGAGATATAAAAGGAAGGAGAGGGAGACAGCCACTTTGAGAAAGAGAAAGAGAGAAAGATAAAAAAGAAAAGGGAGAGGAAGAAAGAAACATAAAAAGGAATAGAACATAAAGGGGGAAGAAAGGTAATCGTGGGAACAAGACAGACAGACAGACAGACAAACAAACACGCGCTCCGTAGGCCTAAACAAAACAGCATCGTGAAGACAATAGATTTTACAAACATATAATCGAAAAAGGCCTAAAGGCTCAGCCAATAGGAGAGCAGCATTAGTGTATCCATATAGGGGGGAGAAGGAGGAGGGGAGAGGGGCGGGGGGGGGGGGAGGGAGAAGGGAGGAAAGGAGGGAGGGAGAAAGAGCGACGGAGGGGGGGGGGTGTTAGCAGCAAGAACAGAGGTCATGCAAGGTTGTCATGCAGGAAGTTGTCAGGAAGGAGTCCCACATGATGTTGCCTAGGCGATTGCCAGGGGCTATGGGTGTGCAGACTGGAGTTTGTGTGTGTATGTGTGTGTGTGTGTGTGTGTGTGTGTGTGTGTGTGTGTGCGTGTGCGTGCGCGTGTGTGTGTTCGCACCTTATTATTTATTCATGTTTACCAACACTCGTGGCCACTAAAGACGACGAGCTCGCGCGCCCGCCCCCCTCCCATCGCGAGCAAGCGAGTAACTGCGTCCATATGTCAGCGAAGTAGCCCCCCCCCCTTTCCATATATATATTTTTTCTCTCTTTTTATTTACCTGTTGTCAGAGGCGGCGCGACTGCTCATAGGGGTGAGAGTGCGAGGGGTGTGCATGTGGATGTGTTTGCGTGTGTATGTGGATGTATTTGCGTGTGCATGTGGATGTGTTTGTGTGTGTAGGTGGATGTATTTGCATGTGCATGTGGATGTATTTGGATGGGCATGTGGATGTGTTTGCATGTGTATGTGGATGTGTTTGTGTGTGCATGTGCATGTGCATGTGTTTGCGTGTGCATGTGTATGTGTCTGCGTGTGCTTGCTTAATAGTGTGTGCGTTCACACATATGTGCATATATGTGTGTGTGTGTGTGTGTGTGTGTGTGTGTGTGTGTGTGTGTGTGTGTGTGTGTGTGTGTGTGTGTGTGTGTTCGTGTGTATATATATGTGTCTGTTTAAGTGTGTATGTGCCTGTTTGTGTGCATATGTATATATATGTATGTCCACGTTTGTATATGTATGGATACATACATGCTTTCAATCTACACATACACAATAGCACGCAAGACATGCGCGTTGGCAACACTACAACGCATAGAGAAAATGGCAAGCGAGTGGCGAAGGGGGTTGGGGTATCATAGCCGCTTCTCCCCCCCCCTCCCCTTCATCCCCTTTCCCATTCGCTATCCCACACACCTACTATCGTCCCCTCCCCCTCTTCCTCTTCCCCCACCCCTTCCACCCTATAGTCGTGACACGCATCTTCCGAGGTTTGTCTTTATAAGCCTTGAGACAAAGCCGTTACACTGTTGTTGTTTTTTTCTTTGAGAGCGAGGGGGGGAGGTTGATTCTGAAAGGGGCAGGATGAGTATTTTTTTTTTTAAGGCTCAGGAAATGTTTGTTATTGGCAGGTCGTGTCTACTCGCACTCACAACCGCATTTGTAAAGGAGAACTGTCACTCGCTCGTTCATTCACGTATACATGAGCCTACGCACAAACACAATCTCACTCGCAGTCATATTCAATCATATTCGGATTCACACTCACTCTCACATACACCATATATTGAGGTAGAAAAAGAGTGGGAGTGGGAGTGGGAGTGGGAGTGGAAGAGGGGGAGGGAGAGGGAGGTGGAGTGGGAGAGGGAGGGGGGGGGAGGGGGAGGGGGAGGGGGAAAGGGAGAGGGAGTGGGAGACTTTGACTTTGACGAGTTTATTGAGACATGTGATTACATACATCTCAAAAGGATGGGGGAGGGAGAAGGAGAGAGAATGAGAGTGAGAGAGAGAGAGAAGAGAAAGAGAGGGCGAGCGATATTACAGAACAGAAAATAAGTAGAGAGCGGGGGAATGTTGCTAGGCAGCAGAATATCACGTTTCCGTTTCAGAAATATGATCTAACATTGCTCTGCAACAAGAAAGAGGAAGAGTGGTGTTGCATGGTGACACACTCGGGTCAAGGTTGAATTGGGATCCACATGTATGGGATTATGGTCGAGTCTTTGGGGTGAAAATAGAATCTTATAGTTTACCTTTTTCAGATTAGCATTTGAGGGAATAAAGAGCTATATTGTCATTCTTTGATTGGCTCTATTTTGTTATTGTTTTGTTG
>BOPN01000198.1:170000-177500 GCA_017312705.2 Penaeus japonicus
TGAAAAATTGGCGCCCGGGATATGATAGCGCCCAAGGGAAGATCTCGAAGGCGAAGGGGGTTGGGGAAGAGGGGAGGGGAGGGGAGGAGGGAAGGAAGGAAGGAAGGAAGGAAGGAAGGAAGGAGAGAATGGGGGGTGATGCCAGGGATGAGGATAGAGGAGGTATAAGGAAAGGGTAAGTGAGGGATTGGGGATAAGAAAGGGAGAAGAGAGAGGGGGAAGAGGAGCAGGTAGAGGAAAAAAGAGGCAGAAAAAGAGAGAGTTAAAGGAAGAAGAGCCAAGAGGAGGGAAAAGGGAGGCACACAAAAGGAAAGAGGAAGGAGAATGGAGAGAGAGGAAAGAGGAAGGACAATGGAGAGAGAGGAAAGAGGAAGGGGAAGGGAGAGAGAGGAAAGAGGAAGGGAAAGGGAGAGAGAGGAAAGAGGAAGGGGAAGGGAGAGAGAGGAAGGGGAAGGGGGAGAGAGGAAAGAGGAAGAGGAAGGGAGAGAAAGAAGGAAGGGAGAAAAGGGAAAGAGGAAAGGGAAGGGAGAGAGAGGAAAGAGGAAGGGGAAGGGGGAGAGAGGAAAGAGGAAGGGGAAGGGAGAGAGAAAGGAAAGAGGAAGGGGAAGGGGAGAGAGAGGAAAGAGGAAGGAGATGGGAGAGAGAGGAAAGAGGAAAGAGAAGGAAGGGGAAGGGAGAGAGTGAAAGGAAGACGAAGGGCTAGGGAGAGAGAGGGGGGAAGGGCGTGTGATAGATTGCAAGGAACGTCTTTGCAACATTAGTGTCTCAGAGACGAGCAAGACGAGTGTGTTGTGGAGCCGCTTGCCTCTCCTTTGTATCGGAACTCGTATTTTTCGTTTTCTTTTTCCGGTGGAGGGGAGGGGGAGGGGGAGGGGGGATCCTATCTTGTCTTTTTGTTTCTATTTATTTTATTATTATTATTATTTTTTTTTTTTGTTACTTGAACCATATTCATTTATTATTTTTTCTTTTGTTTTCGATTATTGTAATTAATTGGTATTGTTATCATCTGCACTATTATCGTTATGACATTGTTGTTGTTGTTATTATTATTAGTAGTAGTAGTAGCAGTAGTATTGTTATTGTTATTATTATTGTTATCATCATCATCATCATCATCATCATCATCATCATCATCATCATCATCATTATTTCCCGAAGTAACTTCGTTCATCATGGGTTGTTCTCTCGGCTGTGCAATCTTTATGGCGATTTATTTAGCCTCCAGAATCATTTGCATCTTACTTACGAATAAAGTTTGGTGCAAAGAACTTAATATGAAGAATATGTATCGCTTGAATGCAAAGTTTTAAAATCTGCAGGTAGTTTGAGATGCATTGTTTATTTTCCCAATTAATGGATTTTTTCCCTTTTTTTGGGTGGGTTGTATTTATTTATTTTTTTTTTTTTTTTTTGCATGTCGTGAAAAGAAACAGGAAATTTTGATTTTTTATGTTTGTGTGTATATATATATATATATATATATATATATATATATATATATATATATGTATATATATATATATATATATATATATATATATATATATATATATATATATATATATATATATATATATATATATATATATATATGTATATATATGTATATATATATGTATATATATATATATATATATATGTATATATATATATATATATATATGTATATATATGTATATATATATATATATATATATATATATATATATATATATATATATATATATGTATATATATATATATATATATATATATATATATATATATATATATATTTATAACATTTTCCCTTTCTTCCTTTTTCTTTTTCTTTTCTAGTCCGTTTTGATTAAGAGAGAGAGAGAGAGAGAGAAAACAAATCCTATTTTGAAAAAGTTAATCTCGAAAGTTTTCGTAGGCGGCTTGTCGTATCTGATGCACGCGTGCATTGGCGCGAGGTTCGTAAAAGAGAGATTAGGAAGAGGGGGGGGAGGGGGAGGGATAAAAGATATGGGGGTGAGGGGGGAGGGAGAGGAAGAAGGGGGTGGGGGTGAGGGAGGGAAAGAAGAGGGGTTGGGGTGAGGGAGGGGAAAGAGGGGGTGGGGGGTGAGGGAGGAAAGAGAAGGGGTTGGGGTGAGGGAGGGGAAAGAAGGGGGTGGGGAGTGAGGGAAGGGAAAGACAGGGGTGGGGGTGAGGGAGGGGGAAAGAAGGGGTGGGGATGAGGAGGGAAAGACGGGGGGGTGGGGGGTGAGGGAGGGAAGAAGGGGTGGGGGGTGAGGGGAGGAAAGAAGGGGGGTTGGGGGGTGAGGGGAGGGGGAAAGAAGGGGGTGGGGGTGAGGGGAAGGGAAAGACGGGGGTGAGGGGTACTGGGGAGGGAAAGAGGGGGGTGGGGATGAGGGAGAGGGGAAAGACAGGGTGAGGTGAGGAGGGGAAAGAAGGGGGTGGGGGTGAGGGAGGGGAAAGAAGGGGGGTTGGGGTGAGGGAGGGGAAAGAAGGGGGTGGGGATGAGGGAGGGAAAGACGGGGGTGGGGGTGAGGGAGGGGAAAGAATGGGTAGAGGGGGAGTTGAAAGAAGGGGGTGAGGATTGAGGGAGGGAGGAGGATGAAGGAAGAGGGAGGAAGGAGGAAAGTAGAGGAAAAAAAAGAACAAGAAGAAAAAGAAGAAAAACAAGAGAGAGAGAGAGAGAGAGAGAGAGAGAGAGAGAGAGAGAGAGAGAGAGAGAGAGAGAGAGAGAGAGAGGATGAACGGGAGGGAGAAAGGGAGAGAAAGAGGGGGTGGTAATGAGCTTTTACCTTCCCTAAGGAGGATTACGTTAAGGGTGTTGGCGCGTAGAGTTTGTCACCCTTAATTAAGGGGCCAGATGGCGGTCGCAGGGTCAGGGGGAGAAAAGAACAATAATAACACGCCACTTTGGGAGGTTTGATTTCCGAAAGAGGAGGAGCAAGAAGAAGGAAGAGGAGGAGAAGGAGGAGGAGAAGAAGATGAAGATGAAGATGAAGATGAAGATGAAGATGAAGAAGGAGGAGGAGGAGGAGAAGAAGAAGAAGATGAAGATGAAGATGAAGGAGGAGGAGAAGAAGAAGAAGAAGAAGAAGAAGAAGAAGAAGAAGAAGAAGAAGAAGAAGAAGAAGAAGAGATGAAGAAGAGATGAAGAAGAAGAAGGAGGGAAGGGAAGGGAAGGGAAGGGAATAGAAGGAAGGCCGGGGTAAGGGAGGGAGGGAGGGGTACCCCATAGATCCTATTCAACCGGATGTGATAGTCTGCGAGATACGGGAAGTGTATTACAGTGAAGTGAAACGTGAACGAGGCACTGCCCCCATTATTAAGAGTTTCATCAACCCCGTAAGGAAATGTTTTATCTCTTCCTCTCTCGACTTCTCCACTTTCCCCCTTCGTCCTCCCTCCGTCCCCTCCCATCCCACCCCTCTCCCCTCTCCCTATTCCTTATACTCTTACTCCCTTACTCTCCTCCTTCCTCCCATCCCCCCCCCCATTTGCCTCCTTCCCCTCTCCTATCTCTCCCTTCATCCCCCTTCCCCTTCCCCTCCTCTATCCCCCACCTCCTTCTCCATCTCCTTATTTTCTTCACTTTTCCTCTCCCTCACCCCCTTTCCTCCTCCCCCCTTCCCCCTCCTTCCCACTCCCCCCTGTGTCCCCCTCCCCCTCTCCTTCCCCCTCCTCCCCTCTCCTCCCCCCTCCCCCTCTCCTTCCCCCTCCTCCCCCCTCCCCCTCTCCCCACCCCAAGCATACGGTTGCAATTAAGCCTTCGCACACCTCGCAGCTGGGATATGCGAGGAATGTTCGATATTAAGTTATATGAATGCGTCGGATTCACGGATTCTTTTGCGAGAACGGGAACGCAACTAAATATTGTTGCTCCCCTTTCTTCCTCCCCCCCCCCCTTACTTTCTTCCTCATTCCCCCCCATCCTCTTCCTCTTCCTCTCATCCTTCCCCCTCCCTCCCCCTTCTTCTTACTATCTCCCTCTTCTCTGTTTTCCTCTTTTCCTTCTCTTTCTCCCGTTCTTCCCCTCTCCTTTACCTACATTCCCTGCTATTTTCCCAGTCCCCTCTTTCAATTTCCTACCCCTCTTCCTTACCTCCGGTGTCTCATCCTCATCCCCATCCCCCCTCCTTCCCTACTCCTTTCTCCTCTTCTCTCTTTTCCTCCCCCTCCTTTCCCCTACCTTACCTCCCATCCTCATCCCCCTCCTCCTCATCTCCCTTACTCCTCCCCCTCCTCCTTTTCTCCACCTCCTTTATATCCCTCCCCCTCATCCCTTCCCCCTTATCCCCTCCCCTTCCTCCTCTCCCCCATTCCTCTCCTTTCCCTCTCCTCCCCCTTCCCCATCCTCCTCCCCTTCCCCCTCCCTTCCTCTCTTACTCGGTAATGTATTTGTTAGTTGTAATGATATTGCTAATAATGATGTCAATGATCGTTAATTAGCAATGTTGTTAAGTGTGATATTAGAAACGTTAATGCTGGTAATTAATTATATGTTATTAAGAGACATCATTGGTAATTATGATGATATTGCTTCTAAATGTTTTGTCACGTTTCGATGAATATTTGTTCTGGTTACAAATACTTTATTTTTGTTGTTATTATTTGTCTTGTTTATTAGTTTTTACTTTTTTTACCTAACTTTAGTGGCTGGCTGATTGATTGACTCACGACCTGACTGTCTGACTGACTTATAGACAGACAAACAAAGAGACAGACAAATGAGCAAAAGGCAGCCAGAGAGAAAGAGACCTAGGCAGACAGAGAGTAAGACAGACAGACAGACGGTTCGAAAATAGAGCATCCATATTCCAATCCTTATTTCTCTTGTTCGTGCCTTCATCTTTTAATGGAATGCGATACGTCCCAGAGGAAATATTATTGATGTTTACCCAACTCCTCGATAGATGGCTCTCATCCCCAAGGAGGTGCAGGTGCCATTTTATATTATTTACTTTTTTTTTTTGTTTTTTTTTTCCTTTTTTTTATTTGTCTCTTTCGGTTGGTAAAATGTCCTTCACTTTTTTCCAATCTGTTGGGTGTCTAAAGCTCTTGAGTCGGCTGGTTTTCTTGGATTATTGTCTGTCGGCTGTCTAGTCTCAGTGTCTGTCGGCTGTCTAGGAATTAGTAACTGTCTAGTCTTAGTATCTGCCGGCTTTCTATCGTCTGTCTCCCAGCTGTCTAGCCCTAGTACCTGTCTAATTCTAGTGTCTTTTGATTCTCTAATCTAACAGTCGCCTGACCATCCTCTTTCCAGACTTTCTCTCTCACCCCCTCATCTTCCTTCCACTCCCCTCCTCTAATCCCCTCAACTTCACCCCCTTCCACTCCCCCAATCCCCTCAACTCCACCCACTTCCACTCCCCTCTGCCTCCTCCACCTCCTCCACCTCTTCCACTCCCCACCCCCTCCACCTCTTCCACTCCCCACCCCCTCCACCTGCAGCTCCTCCAAGACACAAACTTCCTTTACGCCGGAAACTCTAATTACCTTGGGCTTAAATTTAGCGTTTTTTTCTTCTTTTTTTCTTTTTCTTGAAGGGGGGGGGGCGGGATAATAAAGTTATCGTAGTTATCGTAAGTGTCGTTAGAGAGATCCCTGGAGGGGAAGGGGGGAGAGGGGAAGGGGGAATGAGCGAGTGGATTTAGTCGCAAGTGGAGTGACTTGAGTTTTTTCTTCCTTCCTTTCTTTCTTTTGTTTTTTGGGGGGCTTCTCTCTCTCTCTCTCTCTCTCTCTCTCTCTCTCTCCCTCCCTCCCTCCCTCCCTCCCTCCCTCCCTCTCCCCCTCTCCCTCCCTCCCTCCCCCCTCTCTTTCTCCTTCTCTCCCTCTCCCTACCCCCCCCCCTCTTTCCATCTCTCCTTTCTCTCCCACTTTCCTCTTGTTTATTTTGTAAAATAGGTGAGGGCGATGAGGATAAAGATTGTAATGATATGATAACGATATGATGATAACGGTGATGGTAATGATAGTAGTGATAATGTTGATGATAATGATGAGGATATAATGACGATGATATAATGATGATAATGATAATAAAAAACGGAACGGTAGTGATTTTACGATTGATTCAAGACACGAAGTCGCTAGAGGGAGATCGAACCATTCCAACGATGAACCGAAGCAGGAATCAACCATTTCGATTGTGAATCAATAAGAAACACCATTCCAACAAAGGACCAGGACGGGAATGAACCACTGGGACAGCAAGACGAACCATTCAGATAATGAACCGTTTTTCGAATCAACCATTTGAACAAGGAACAGGGACAGGAACGAACCATATTCATAATAAACCATCTCGTAATGAAACGAAATTGAAATTAACCTTTCCAGTAGTGAACCAGGTCCAGGAATAATCCGTTAAATTAATAATCAGGAACCTTCAGGAGCCTTTCAACCATCCTAGTAACAACACGAGGACAGGGACGAATTTCTAACCACGAATCAGGATCAGAAACCAGGCTGCCCATATATACATAAAGCTTTAATGTTCGCACGCTCTCATTGGCTGTTTTCAGTATTGAGCAAAACAAAGTAGTCAAACATGATATTCCTGTAATTATATTTTTCAACTTTATTTCGCTTATGACTTCATTTGATCCTTAATGTATACCTGCGGTAGAAAAATTACAGGTACCTGCTGCTTGAATGCGTCATCGAGTGTCATTTGTTTCTGGAGTAGCAAGGCAATTCCGTAGAGATTACAGCCTGACTTGAACCTATGAACCATAGCAACGAACCAGGATATATCCGAACCATTCCAACCACAACCACGAACCAGAACCTATGAACTATATCAGCAACGAACCAGGATGCATCCGAACCACTCCCAATACCAAGGACGAACCATTCCAACCACAACCACGAACCAGAACCTATGAACTATATCAGCAACGAACCAGAATGCATCAAGGCCGCTTCCAATACCAAGGACGAACCACTCCAACCACAACCACGAACCAGGACCAGAACCTATGAACCATGTCAGCAAACGACCCCCAAAAAACAGAGCAGCAAACAAGGACTAACAATAAGAACCCTTCCGATACCAAGAACGAGCCATTCCAACCACGAGGCGGTCCGGACCACTCATCCCTCAGACCTATCCACGGACGTGCGGGTGAGCGATGCGGGTAAGTGGGCGTGAAGTAGCAGTGTCGCTGAAGAGTGGGCGGGACCATAAACAAGGGGGCGGCATCAGTTCACGCCCGCTAAGCCGTCGCCACATTCGGGAGTAGGGGTGGGGGTGGGGAGGGGATGGATAAGGATAGGGTGGGGGTTATGGGTGTGGGTGGGTTACTTGGTGTCTTCCGTATTGGTAGTCGTCGTGGTATTTGGTGTGGTTGTTTTTTTTGTTGCTATGTTGTTATTGCTGGGGAACTGATGGTGTTGCTGTTGAAATGGTTATTGTTATGGAACTTGTGGTGGTGATATTGTTGGGGAACTACAGGTGTTGTTGGGGGTATGTTTTTCATATTGTTGTTCATATTGTTGTTTTGTTGATGTGATTGACGT
>BOPN01000198.1:200000-205000 GCA_017312705.2 Penaeus japonicus
AAGGAGAAGAAGAAGAAAATAAAAATAAGATATACTCGAGGATATCCTTGATTTGTGTACGACAGTCTTGGTTGCCACGTGAGTTGTCTACAACAAGTCAAGAGAAAGAAACACGTGGTATGAGTCGTGCTTACAATGACTTGTGTGTGTACGTGTGTCTGTGTGTGCGTGCGCCTTCGTGTCTTACTCACGCACAGTCGTTCTTAGCCTTAATTATGTATAAACAGTCGGTGCGCCTTGAGCTTCCTCCCCTTCCCCCCTTCTTCCCTTACTCTATTTTCCTCAGTCTCTCTTTCTCGTTCGCTGTCTCTCCCCTTCATTCTCTCTCTCTCTCTCCCTCTCTCTCTCTCTCTCTCTCTCTCTCTCTCTCTCTCTCTCTCTCTCTCTCTCTCTCTTTCTCTCTCTCTCCCCCCCTCTCTCTCTTCGTCTCGCTCTTTCTCTCTTTCTCATTTTTTTTCCCATTCTGGTCAGCTCATCTTCCTCTCTCTCTCTCATTCTATCTCTTGCTCATTCTATTCCTCACATCACCATCATCATCAGTTTCAGTTTCCTCCTCTTTCCTCGTACTTTCCCTTCCTTTAACCTCCTCTTCCTCCTCCTCCTTCGACACTCCTCTTTTTCGTCTCCTTTTGCCTTCTTTCCCCCTCCTCGCTCTCCCTTTTCCTCCTACCCTCTGTCATCCAACCCGTTTCCTCCCCCCTCTCGAGGTATCCTTTCCCCTGCCTATCTCTCCCTTTTCCCATGCCCCCTCCTCTTCACACCTCTACTCTCTCTTTTCCTCCCTCTCTTCCACTCAATCTTCTCCCCTCATTCCTTTCTCTCCCTCTCTCTCTCCTTCACTTCTACTGTTTCCCTCTTACGATAACTCTCTCCCCTCTCGCTCTTCTCTCTCTCTCCTTCACCTCTCCTGTTTCCCTCTTACGATAACTCGCTCCCCTCTCGCTCTTCTCTCTATCTCCTTTCCCATCTTTCTATTTCTCTCTCTCTCTCTCTCTATCTCTCTCTTTCTTTCTCTCTCTCCCTCCCTCCCTCCCTCCCTCCCTCCCTCCCTCCCTCCCTCCCTCCCTCCCTCCCTCCCTCTCTCCCTCTCTTTCTTTCTTTATCTCTTCTCTCCTCCTTTCCCAGTCTTCATCTTCCCTCTCACCCTTTTTTCCTTTCCCCTCTCCCTCTTCCTTCTTCTGTCTTCTCCCTGTCTCCTCTCACACTCTCTCCCATACCCCTCTCCCAATTTGCTCACTCTTCTCACGCTCTCTCCCTTACCCCTCTCCCATGTTTCCTCTTCCCTCTCTCAGTCTCTCCTCTCCCACGTTTCCTCTTCCCTCTCTGTCTCTCCCTTACCCTTCTCCCACGTTTCCTCTTCCCTCTCTGTCTCTCCCTTACCCCTCTCCCATGTTTCCTCTCCCCTCTCTCAGTCTCTCCCTTACCCCTCTCCCATGTTTCCCCTCCCCTCTCTGTCTCTCCCTTACCCCTCTCCCATGTTTCCCCTCCCCTCTCTCAGTCTCTTCCCACTCCCTCTCCCATGTTTCCTCCTCTCTCGGTCTCTCCCTACCCTCTCCCATGTTTCCTCTCCCCTCTCTCAGTCTCTCCCTTACCCCACTCCCATGTTTCCTCTCCCCTCTCTCAGTCTCTCCCTTACCCCACTCCCATGTTTCCTCTCCCCTCTCTCAGTCTCTCCCTTACCCCACTCCCATGTTTCCCCTCCCCTCTCTCTGTCTCTCCCTTCCCCCTCTCCCATGTTTCCCCTCCCCTCTCTCAGTCTCTTTCCTACCCCTCTCCCATGTTTCCCCTCCCTCTCTGTCTCTCCCTTTACCCTCTCCCATGTTTCCCTCCCTCTCTGTCTCTCCCTTACCCCTCTCCCATGTTTCCCCTCCCCTCTCTCTGTCTCTTCCTTTACCCTCTCCCATGTTTCCCTCCCTCTCAGTCTCTTCCTTACCCCTCTCCCATGTTTCCTCCCTCTCTGTCTCTCCCTTACCCCTCTCCCATGTTTCCCCTCCCCTCTCTCAGTCTCTTTCCTTACCCTCTCCCATGTTTCCCCTCCCCTCTCTGCTTCTCCCTTACCCCTCTCCCATGTTTCCCCTCCCCTCTCTCAGTCTCTTCCTTACCCCTCTCCCATGTTTCCCCTCCCCTCTCTGTCTCTCCCTTACCCCTCTCCCATGTTTCCCCTCCCCTCTCTGTCTCTCCCTTACCCCTCTCCCATGTTTCCCCTCCCCTCTCTGTCTCTTCCTTACCCCTCTCCCATGTTTCCCCTCCCCTCTCTCAGTCTCTCCCTTACCCCTCTCCCATGTTTCCCCTCCCCTCTCTCAGTCTCTCCTCTCCCATGTTTCCTCTTCCCTCTCTCAGTCTCTCCTCTCGCCCATTCTGACCACGGGTATTTTTGTTGTCGCTCTATTGTCATCGCGTGAGTTGGTAATTGATCGTCGTGTCGGCCTTTCACTACAAGTCTTTCCTTTCCTCCCCGATAGTCTTTCAAGTGTCTCTTAATCCCGAGCGGTGAAGAGGGTTTTTTTTGTCTGTCTGTCTGTCTGTGTCTTTGTCTGTGTCTGTCTCGCTTTGTTTCTCTGTGTGTGTTTCTTTGTCTCTGTCTGTTTCTCTCGCTTTGTATCTCTTCGTCTCTCTCTTTGTATCTCTTCGTCTCTCTCTCTCTCTCTCTCTCTCTCTCTCTCTCTCTCTCTCTCTCTCTCTCTCTCTCTCTCTCTCTCTCTCTCTCTCTCTCTCTCTCTCTCTCTCTCTCTCTCTCTCTCTCTCTCTCTCTCTCTCTCTCTCTCTCTCTCTCTCTCTTTATCTTTCTCCCTCTCCCTCTCCCTCTCCTTCTCCTTCCCTCTGCCTCTGCCTCTGCCTTTCTCCCTCCCCCTCCCCCCCTCCCCCTCCCCCTCCCCCACAAGATTCTACCAGGTGTCTCTTGATCTCTTAGGGTTTTCTTTCTTTCTTTCTTTCTTCCGTCGTGCTGATGTCTTCATGGCGTATGTCTCATCACTTGCGCCTTAGACGGAAAGATCGGTGGATAATCTCTTCTTTCTTTTCTTCACTTTTTTCTCCCTCTTCTTCTTCTCCATCATCTTCTTCTTCTTCTTTTTCTTCTTCTTCTTCTTCTCCTTCTCCTTCTCCTTCTCCTTCTCCTTCTCCTCCTCCATCTTCTTCTCCTCCTCCATCTTCTTCTTCTTCTCCTTCTTCTTCTTCTTCTTCTTCTCCTTCTCCATCTTCTTCTCCATCTTCTTCTTCTCCTTCTCCATCTTCTTCTTCTTCTTCTTCTTCTTCTTCTCCTTCTCCATCTCCATCTTCTTCGTCTCCTTCTCCATCTTCTTCTTCTTCTTCTTCTTCTTCTCCTTCTCCATCTTCTTCTTCTTCTTCTTCTTCTTCTTCATCTTCATCTTCATCTTCTTCTCCATCTTCTTCTTCTCCATCTTCTTCTACTTGGCGGTTGCAGTAATGTGATGATGATTAACAATAAGATTAGTGTTATTGATGATAGGTATTGTGGTGGGGATAATTTTTATTATGATTATTGCATTACTCTTTTCCCCTCTCTTCCTCGGGTTATGACCTGCCCTCACTTCGATTTGGTCCTATTTTTATATCTTTCCCTTCTATCTCCTATCTTTAACCCTTTCCATTTGTGTTATTATCGTATTTTTTGCTTGTTTGTACATATCGCTTGTATCTTCGCCTTCGACGTTGTTCAGTGAAGAGACAAACGTTTTTTATATATATTCGACAAACGTTTCTCTTCTGACGTTTTATGTCGGTGGCTGAACGTTTGCGGTTTGATGTTTTGAAAGAGACGATAGAAACAGTAACAGTGTGTTTATTTGCCCAACAAACCCATACAAAAACAAAGAAAAATATGGCTCTTAATACGTTTATTTGTGTAACGAAACAAAACGAAAACAAAAACAAACGGGTTTATTTTTAACGAAGCTTCACTCTAACACGTGTTTGCCTGTTGTTTGCTTGTTTGCTTGTTGGTTTGCGCTTGTCTCGCTTCCTCTGTCGGTGTTTGTCTTGTTGGCCTTTTTCCCCCCCGACTCGTGAGGAAGTTGTTGGTAGGATGTGTTGGAAAGGTGTGGTGGTAATGGGTTTTGGTGGAAATCGTTTGGGGTGATTTTTTGTTTGTTTTTTGTGGGCGTGTTTTTGGTGGGAACACCGTTTTTTTTTTTTCGTAGAAAAGTCTGTTGGTGGAAAAAATTCTTTTAGTCTTTCTCTTTCTATTTTTGTGGATTTTGTTTTTTTTTTTTTTTTTTTTTTTTTGGGGGGGGAGGGGTCGTTGCTTAATTTTTTTGCGGAAATTGTTTTCGGTGGAAAAATAATTGTGGAAGTGAATTTATGTATCTATCTGTCTATCTAGTATATATATATATATATATATATATATATATATATATATATATATATATATATATATATATGCTTTCATTTTTGTTTTCTTTTGATTTGTCGTTTTTCCTTTTCTCTATATTCTTTGTCTTGATCTTAGTCTGTGTCTCTGTTTTTTTTTTTTTTTTTTTGCCCTACCTTTCTTCTTCTCCTTCTTCTCTTTCTCCTTTTCCTCCCATTCTCCTCCTGCTAGTACTACCATAACTACTACTACTTCTACTACTACTACTACTACTACTACTACTCATCCTCCCTCTTGCTTTCCCTCTGCCTCTTCTCTTCCCCCCACTCCTCCTTCTCCTTTTCCCTCTCCCTTTCCTCCTTTTATTTTCATTTTTCTCCTCCGGATGCTCCTCTTCTCCATTTTCTCTTTACCATTTATATATATATATATATATATATATATATATATATATATATATATATATATATATATATATATATATATATATATATATATATATATATATATATATATATATATATATATATATATATATATAACAAATAACACGTGTCGTTGCAGTAGTACAGTAATAAATTCGGTAACGTATGTAGTTGAACCCGGGCGGGATACTTCCGTAGATTTATTTCCAACCGGGCGTCCATCCTCACAGTCACAATTTCCA
>BOPN01000198.1:207500-210000 GCA_017312705.2 Penaeus japonicus
GCTAGGCTCCCTCTTTCCCCCTGCTTGTTTTTCTTTGTTAGAGGGACACTTTCCTATTTTATGGGGGGGGGGGGGGCGGATGATGGGGGAGAAAAAAAGGTTAGGGGTTGGAAATGGGAGTCATTATTATTGATAATGCTGAGACTTTTCTCTTATTCGTCGAATATTTTATTTTGTGTTAGTTTTTGGTTTTCTGTAATTTTTGTTGATGTATTTTAATTTTTTTTCCCCATCATTTTGTTGATTACTTAATTTTTTTCTTTTTAATTTTCTTTTTTTTTCTCCTCCATTTACTCCTCTTCCTCCTCCTCCCCTCTTTCACCTCCTCTTCCTCTTCCTCCCCCCTTCATCTCCTCTTCCTCTTCCTCCCCCCTTCACCTCCTCCTCCTCCTCCCCCCTTTACCTCCTCCTCCTCTTCAACCTCCAATTCCCCTTACTCTTGACACCACTTTATACCCTTTCCCTCTTCATCGCTTGTTCTCCCCTTCGTCTCTTGACTCTCCCTCCTCTTCCTCCCTTTTGTCTCTTGACGCTCTTCATTTCTCTACTTTCCGTTTGTTTATCTTCGTTTGATAATTGTGCGTTGTTCCTCATTCTCCCCCCCCCCCCTCACATTTTATTTTATTTTGGTCTTTATTTTTCATATTGCTATTGTTGTTTTTATTGTTATTGACATTATTATATTATTTTTAGCATTATTGTTATAATTATTCTTCTTCATCTTCATCCTCACACTCGTCTCCCTCCTTTTCTTCCTCTTCCTCTTCCTAGTTCTTTTTATTTAAATGGCTGGGTTGTTTATTCCGTTTTTTTTTTTCACCTTCTCTTTTTATTTATTTCGACTCATTTCCTCAGTTATTGTATGTCTATTTAGTTGTTTTATTTTTTGTCTTTATTTTCTCTTATCCCCTTTGCTATTACGTTATTTCAGTATGTCCATTTTATCATACCTTTTACCTTCTCCCCTTCCTTCCTTCCTTCCTTCTCCCTTGGTGTGTTTTCCACCCTTCCCCCTCCTCTCGTCTTCCCTCTTCCCTTATCTCTTATCTGCCCCCATTTTCTCCCCTCTTCTCTTATCCCCCCACACTCTGTCTCCCCCTATTATCCCCTCCTCTCTCTCTCTCTCTCTCTTTCTCTCTTTCTCTCTTTCTCTCTTTCTCTCCCTCCATCCCTCCCCTTTTTATCCCCCCTCTGATCTTATCCTTTCTGTCGCACCCTTCCAAAACACCCTGAGGGATTTAACACTTCCTCGGGCGTTCATTTATCATGCCTCCTCTCCCCCCTCCTCCTTCTTCTCTCTCCTTTCCGTTCCATCCCCCCTCCTTCTTCATCTCTCTCCTTCCCGTTCCATCCCCCGCTTATTCTTCCCCTCTTTCCCTATCCTCTTCCCCCCCCCCCCCCTGCTCCTCGTCTTTCTTCTCCCGCTTTTCCATTCCCTTATCCTCTCTCATCCCTTCTCCACTCCTCCCCCATACTTTCATCCCCCCTCTACTTCTACTCCCGTAGCCTCCTCTTCCCTCTCCCTCATACCTCCTCATACCTCCTCTTACCACCTCTTACCCCCCCCCCCCCATGTTAGGTAGAGGGAGAGTCCTTGTCTTAGCTGTTAGGCAAGAAAAAGGTCCTTCTGTTAGTCGTTAGACAGATAAAACTTCTATCAGCTGTTGGGCAATGAAAGAGTCCTGTCATTAGCTGTTAAGCAAGGAAAAAAAAGTCCGTATATATATCATCTATTAGGCAAAGAGAGACTCCTTACATTAGTTGTTGGGTAAAAAAAAGATCCTACCCCCCCCCCCCCCCCACCAGAAAAAAAACACCTACATCCCAAGCGTCAGAAATAGACGCTCCAGGTGAAAGACTACATTTTAAGCCAGGGAATCAATCATTCTGATCCTAGCCTGAGGAGAGAGTCTGCATCTCGGGGGCGTTAGAGGAGCGAGCGAGAGAGACAGAGACAGAGAGAGAGAGACAGACAGGCAGACAGACAGACAGACAGACAGACAGACAGACAGACAGACAGACAGAGAGACAGAGAGAAAAAAAACTCGCATTCCAAAGCCATCGAGACCGAAAATCCATACATCTTGGGCCTTGGAAGAATCTAGAGCCAAAGGACCCAGGAAGAAGGCCATCGACATCAACAGACAGCGAGAGCGAGGACTTGGCGTTCCGTCCTTACTATGGAGTTCAGTCACATACGGGACATTGTGTTTACCTGCTGGAGCGCTTCTTTTATGAGATTCATAATGGACTTTACACTTCACGTCGGTGAGGGCTAAGAGGGGAATGGGGGGAAAGGATAAAAGGGGAATGTGGGAAGGAGAGAGAGGGGAGAGGACAGGCGAAGAAGGGAGAAGATGGAGGAAAAGGAGGGAAGAAGAGAGGGAGAGGAGGGTATAGAGGTATGAGGGAAATGAGGGGAGAGGATTGAGGGAAATGGGGGATTAAAATAGAGGAGAATAAGGGGAGAGGATTAAGGTAAAGGCGAAGAGAGGGGAGA
>BOPN01000198.1:220000-222500 GCA_017312705.2 Penaeus japonicus
CCTCCTCCTCCTCCTCCTATCCCTTCTTCCTCCTCCCTCCTCATCCTCCCCCTCCTCTCCCCTTCCTCCTTCCCCTCATCCTCCCCCTCCTCTCCCATTCCTCCTCCCCCTCCTCCTCCCCCCCTACCCCTTCCTCACTCCTATCCCCCTCTTCCCCTTTCTCTCTATCTCTCTCTCCTTTATTTCCTTCCGATAAATTTTCATTCTTATTTTTTTATTATCATGAAGCATAATTAGAGGCCATTAATTCCGTGTTTTAATCCCTTCTGGCAGTCGCTCATGGCGTCATGTTTTTTTTTCTTTTTCAATCATTTTCACGGACGATTTACCATTTAATAATTTCGATAGATGGATAAGAGGTGAGTAGAGTAATTGTTTAATAAAGGGATGAATGGAATATGTGAATGCATGAGAAATGCGTGAAAGAAATGGTGGGTGGAAGAGTGAGCGAGTGAGTGAATGAATGAAAGAGTGAGTGGGTGGATGAATAAGTGAGTGAGTGAGTAAATAAGGGAGAGAGTGAGTGTGAGTGTATGTGTATGTATATATGTGTATGTGCGCGTGTGTGTATGTATGTATGTATAGGTGTGTGAGTAAGTGTGTGTGTGTGTGTGTGTGTGTGTGTGAGTGTGTGTGTGTGTGTGTGTGTGTGTGTCCATGCGTTCGAGTGTTTCTATGTAGATGGAAATGCATTACTGTATGTATGTATTTGTTCAGAAAGCGAGGTGAACAAAGGTAAACGTAACTCCTAATTAGAAGCAAAACAAGAACACAATGGCTGCATTTTCCGGAATAGAAAAATACGTCCGAGAAAAAAGGAAAATAAAGAAAACAACACTTACAATGGTTTCCATTTTAAAATTACCTTCTCCTTTTCTCTCTCTCCTTCTCCCCCTCTTCCCCTCCCCACCCTCCCCCTCTCCCCTCTTCCCTCTTCCTTCTTCCTCTCTCACCATCTACCCCTCTCACTATCTCCCCCTTCACCATCACTATTTCCCTCTCCCTCTTCCTCCTTCTTCACCCTCCATCCTCACCCAAAGGTCACCTCTCCCTCCCACTAATAAAAACTTTCCTGACCCAGAAATTAATAAATAGGTAAAGGATTGATAAAGGAAATGAGCTAGGAACAACAGCCATTTTATTTTTCTTTCTCTTTCCTTCTTCCTTCTTCCTCGATCTTCCCTCTTTCCTCCTCCCTCCTCTTTTCTCCTTCCTCCTCTCTCCTCTCTCCTCCCCCTCTTATCCTCCCTCCTCCTTCTTCCATTTTCCTCCCTTCGGTTACCTTCTGCCTCCTTCCTCCGTTTCCCTCTCTCCTTCATCCTCCCTCCTTCTTCCCCCTTCCCCCTCCCTCCTTCTTCCTCCTTCCCTCTAACCAGGAGTCCAACTCTGACAGATTTAAAAAAGAAAGAAAAAAAACTTTGCGAGTTAATGGAAGGAATACGTAATTAACGGCTAAAGGACGCGCCTGCGGGATAGGAGGAGGAGGAGGAGGAAGAGAAGGAGAAGGAGAAGAAGGAGGAGGAGAAGAAGGAAGACAAAGAGGAGGAGGAGGAGGAGGAGGAGAAGGAGCTGGTGGAGGAGGAGGAGCTGGAGGAGGAGGAGGAGCTGGTGGAGGAGGAGGAGCTGGTGGAGGAGGAAGAGGAGAAGGAGAAGGAGGTGGAGGTGATGGAGGATGAGGAGGGGGAGGGGGGTAGTGGTGGTGTCCTGGGAAAGTACCTTGAGGGTGAAGGGGGGGAGGGGCGATGTTGTTGCTCTCTTCTGGTGTTTTTGTGTTGATTTGTGTTAGTTATTTTTCTTTTTTCTCTCTTGCCCCCTCCCTCTCTCCCTCCCTCTCTCTCTCTCTCTCTCTCTCTCTCTCTCTCTCTCTCTCTCTCTCTCTCTCTCTCTCTCTCTCTCTCTCTCTCTCTCTCTCTCTCTCCCTCCCTCTGTCTTCTTTCCGTTTACTTTGTTATGTTTCTATCTTTTCACTTTGTCTTTTCGCCATTGCTAATATCATCACTCTTATTATGCCTTTTTTTATTGAATAATCATCATTATTCATCACCAACATCATCACCATCACCGCCAGAAATCACAATCATTGAATTCATCACTATTAGCATTGTCGGGTGTGATTCAATTGCAAATAATCATGATAATCTGATGGCGGTCTCGGAGGGGGAAGGAAGATAAAAGGGACAGATAAAAAGAGAGAGAAAGAGAGAGAAAGAAAGAGAAAGAAAGAGAAAATGAGAGAATGAATGGATGAATGAATGAATGAAGGAATAATGTAAAAAGAATAGAAAAAATAAGGAATGAAATAAAAAGAAGTAAGGGAAGAAAAAGAAGAATGAAAGAAAAAAAAAAGGAATATGAAAAAGGAAGAGATAGAGGAGGGGGGGGGGATGACGAGGGAACATAAGGAGTTAAAATCATTTTTTTGTTATAAAAGATATGAGAGAAGAAAAAAGAGAGAGAGAGAGAGAGAGAGAGAGAGAGGGAATGATAAAGAAAGAATCAG
>BOPN01000198.1:225000-232500 GCA_017312705.2 Penaeus japonicus
TGCGTTTCCAGAACAATAGACTAATCATCTCATGATTTTAGTACCACTCGAACCAGGTTCTAAAGGAGTCCAGAATCCAAAAGACAGATTTCCTGAAAGAGTCATTGGGGCGTGATTTTGAGAGCGTGATTGCGTCGCTCTCTCTCTCTTGCTCTCTCTCTCTCTTGCTCTCTCTCGCCCTCTCTCTCTCTTGCTCTCTCTCGCTCTCTCTCTCTCTTGCTCTCTCTCGCTCTCTCTCTCTCTCTCTCTCTCTCTCTCTCTCTCTCTCTCTCTCTCTCTCTCTCTCTCTCTCTCTCTCGCTCTCTTTCTCTCTCTTTTCTCTCCCTCCCTTCCTCCCTCCCTTCCTCCAACCTCCCACCCCCTCCTTCCCACACTCCCTCCCCCCTCCCTCCCCCCTCTTCTCAACCTCTCCCTCCCTCCTTTCCTGCCTTTTGACTACGTCCAACCGCCACGTCAGGTAAAATGATAACAAATTAGCCTTCTTTTTATTATCTGTTTTTATTTTTTTATGAAAGCGAGCGAGGGGAGGGGGAGGGGAAGGGGGGAGGCGAGGGGAGGGGAGGGGAGAGATAAGCGGGGGCGTGGGGTGGGGAGGTAGAGGGGGCAGTGTAATGCATTGCCCTTGCTTGTAATTTGGGCTTATCGTACATCAGTCAATCACGGTGACTGACGAGGCGCGTGAGTGCGGCCATTATCGTGCATCTGGCAGGCGACTCTCACTTTGACCTACCTTTACTATCGTGTTTATTATTTATTTACGTATTCATTCACTTGCGCTTATTTGTCTGTTTTTTATTTTTTTCTATTTTTTATTCCGTTTTTCATTTTTTATATATGCAATAATTGGCTTTATTAGCATGTCGGGAATTCAAAGAGATTTTGCTGAATTTGTGATGTCTTTTTTTTCTGTTTTGATATTTTTGTCGCTATTATTAGCATTATTGTTGTTGTTGCTGTGGTACTTGTTTTGTTTTGTTACATTGCCATTATTATTTGTGTAATTTCTTAAAAGAAACTCTTGTCTGTTGCATTTTTTTATAATCTTAATGATAAAGAAGAGGGAAAGAGAAGGGAGAAGGAAGAGGAGGGGGAGGGGGAGGTGGGAGGTGGGGAGACACGTAGTGCCACATTCCGGTATCAAAGGGGCTTTCTAACCCCCCCCCCCTCTCCCTGCTCTTTCCCCTTCTCCCCTCCCCCTGCTCTCCTCCTCCCCTTCCCCACCCTTCGTCCTACCTTTGCGTGTCACGTAGTATCGAACCCATGGTCTTTAAGGGGGTGGGGGAGTGGGGTGGGGAGGAGGAGGAGGAGTAGGAGTAGGAGGAGGAAGAGGAAGGAGGGAGATAGGGAGCTTTGCTATGTCATTCAGTGCTTTCAGACTTTTTTTTAGGGGGGGGGGGCGGATATTTTTGGAAACTTTATCAGTGCTTGGAATTCAAACCCTTCTCCCCCCCTTCTCTCTTTTTGTCATTTTCTCTTTCCTATTTTTTTCTTTTGTTTTCTTTTCTCCCCTTTTGTTTCTTCTATTTTGTCTTTCTTCTCTTACGATGTCTCTTCCTTTCTTCCTTTCATGCCTTTTTTTTACTCTTCTGCTTCTTCTCCCTCTTTTCTTTCTTTTCTCACTTCTCTCTCTCTCTCTGTCTATCTATCTCCTTCACTCCTTCCATTTCTCTTACTTTCTCCCTTCCCTTTCTTCGCCTCTTTCTCTCCCTCCCCCATTTCTTTCTCTCTGCCTTCCCTCGCTCCTTCCTTCTCCGTATTCGTTTTCTCTTTATCTTTCTCTTTTTTATTTATTTCCTCTTTCACGTTCCTCCTTTCCTTTACCTGTCAGAGGAAGATTTTGAGGAATTTCAGTAATTTTTAAAATCTTAGCTTTCTGTTTTTTCTTGTGCTTCTTTGCCGTATGTAACATATTAATTGTCATTTTTTCTTGCTCCTCCTCCTCCTCCTCCTCCTCCTCTTTGTTGTCTTCCTCTTCCACATTTCTTCTTCTTTTCTCCTCTTCCTCGTTTTCCTCTTTTTTCATCAACATCGTCATTTCCTTTATCTTCATATTCTTCGTCATGATCATCATCATCATCACCTTTTTCACACCCATCAAATAAACATTATTTTCAATACTGTTCCTATTCTTCTTGTTACCCTTCATTACAGTCGTGATTATAATGAATCATTTTATAAAACATTATTCAAATGCCTTTATTTATCTTTTAATTTAAAATTCATTTAAATCAAGATGGCGTTCGGATTTCTCTCCTCTGGCTGGCCTTTCCTGACACGAAGGAATTTCAGCCAATATGGACGAGGAAAAAGGAGTGGCAGGCGAGGGTGGGCCTTGTGGCGAAGGTGGGCGAGAGGGAAGGTGGGCCAGTGTGTGTGTGTGTCTCGTGGGGGGGGGGGGTTGTGAGTATGTGTGTGGGGGGGGGGGGGGGGGGGGGGGGGGGGGGGGGGGGGGTGGTTGTGTGTGTGTGTCGTAGGGTGTGGGGTGTGTGTGTGTGTGTATGTCGTAGGGTGTGGGATTGTGTGTGTGTGTATGTGTGTGTATTCATGTATATATGTATGTGTTTATATGTTTATGTGTGTATGTATGTATGTATCCATATATGTATGCATGTATCTATAACCGTGTGTGGGCCAGCAAGACAGACCAGGGTGACCGGGCCAAGAAAATGGAATTCACGAGGAGAGACGGGGAAGAGGGGGAAATGAGGGGAAGGGCCGATGTGTGAGAGAGAGAGAGAGAGAGAGAGAGAGAGAGAGAGAGAGAGAGAGAGAGAGAGAGAGAGAGAGAGAGAGACAGACGCATAGGAGAGGGGAGACCGCAGAGGGGGGGAGGGGAAGCGTGGGTGGCCCGAAGGCGGGTCTGAGGGGAGATCTTGCGAAGAGGGGAGATAGTGAGGGGAGAGAAGGGACTAAAAAGTTAATACTTGGGACCCAACAATGAGGAGGGGTCTGTCCGGAGTATTGATGGAAAGGTGAGGGGAGGGCGAGAGGAGAGGGGACAAGAGGACAGCAAGAGAGGGGAGAAGGAGGGAGAAGAGGACAGGGGGAAGGGGAAAAGGAAGAGGGGAGCAAGGAGAGAGAGAGAGAGAGAGAGAGAGAGAGAGAGAGAGAGAGAGAGAGAGAGAGAGAGAGAGAGAGAGAGAGAGAGAATGAAAGGGGCAGACAGACAGACAGACAGACAGACAGAGGTGAAGGACCTTCCGCGAGGGCCTCGGGCAGAGGGTTAAATCCCAAGAGAAAGGAACGCTAGAACGAGAGAGAAAGAAAAATATGAAAGAGAGAGAGAGGAAGGCCATACTGGAAAACCGAGTGGACGCGACACTTCATGTTGATAGACATACAGACGGACACACACACACACACACACACACACACACACACACACACACACACACACACACACACACACACACACACACACACACACACACACACACACGCACATACATATACACACAGACACACATACAAACAAACATATATACAGACACACACAGACACACATACCCACAGACAAACATACACACTGACAGACAAACACGCACAGACCGATAAACAAGCACAAGGACACTGTCTCAAAAATTTCAGTCTGACAAGGAAATTTAACAAGGATATAATTTTAACCATAAGAATTAACAATAACAACGCAAAAGTCCTTAAAAAGGAAAATAAAATCAAATAAATATATATAAATATGTGTGTGCGTGTATGTGTGTGTGTGTGTGTGTGTGTGTGTGTGTGTGTGTGTGTGTGTGTGTGTGTGTGTGTGTGTGTGTGTGTGTGTGTGTGTGTGTGTGTGTGTGTGTGTGTGTGAAGAAACTGATGCCAATGGTGACTATCGACAAGGTAATTGATACGGCAATCCAAATTAACCAAATCCAAATTATAATAGTAGTTTTAATGATGCGAAAGAAGAGGGTTTTGGAGAAATTCCCTGGCCATCGTTTTGCCGAAAGAGACGGAGAAGAAAGTCAATAAAACATAAGAAATAGTGACGACGTGTCTGACCACTGAGGTAGAGGAGAGGGGAGAGGGAGAGGTAGAGAGCAAGAGGAAGTGGGGAAAGGAGAGAGGGAGAGGGAGAGGAAGTGGGAGAGGAGGGAGGGAAATGGGAGGGGCTGGAGGGGAAGAAGAGAGGAGAGGAGAGAGGGAGAGATGGGAAGAGGAGATGGGAGAGGGGGAGAAGGTGAGAGAGAGAGAAAAGAGGAGCAGGAAAGAGAGAAGAAATGGAGAGAGAGGAATAGGAGGAATGTCGGAAAAACAAGTGAGAGAGGAGGTGGAAGAGCGAAGGAAAGAAAAAGAAGGAAGAGAAAGGGTGAAGAGCAGAGGAAGAAAGAAAGAGAAAGAGGTAACCAAAGATGGAGGAATATAGACACCAAGATAGGGAAAAGATAGAGAAAAAAGTATTAAGAGAAAACGATACAACGCAAGCAAGACAAAGAAAGAAAAGGAAAGAGAAAGAAAGAAACAAGTAAAGTAAAAGAAAGGGAAAGAAGGAACATACGGAATAATGGAAGCGGAAAATATAATCAGAAAGGGGCGGACGAAGATGAAAAATAGAGAGGGGAGAGAACCCGGGAGGCAGACAATGCACATAGGCCTATACGGTAGGGAAGAGGCCTAAAAAGGGAGAAAAAATAGGTGAGAAGGGAGCGAGAGGGAAATTAGAAAGAAACGGGAGGAGTTTGAAGATGGTGATGCATTTTATTTCGAGAGGGAGGGGGAGAGAGAGAGAGAGAGAGAGAGAGAGAGAGAGAGAGAGAGAGAGAGAGAGAGAGAGAGAGAGAGAGAGAGAGAGAGAGAGAGAGAAGGGGAGGAGGGGAGAAAGGAGGCAGATTAAAAGCAAGACAGGGCGGGGAATAGACCAAGATATATGGAGGGAAACATGGTAAAACACACACTCCTATTCCCCGTCCTTCTTCTTCCTCCTTCTCCCCCTCTTCCTCCTCTTACTCATACCTCCTCCCTCCTCTTCCTACTCCTCCTTCCTCTTCCTCCTCTTCCTCATCTCCAAGAGGAACACGGAAGGATATGACAAATGCATCCTTTCTCGCGTTCAACTTTAAGTATGTATTTTTGCCTTTGCATATCGACCGCCGCGAGTGTCCGTCTTGCTTTTGTTTCGTGTTAATTAGTCATCGTCTGTTATTCATTTTCACTGTGGCTGTGTTTGTTTGTTTGTTTGTTTGTTGGTGTTTTTTTTCGTCGCGTGGGGTGTTTTTTAGTGGGGTGTTTCTTTTTTTTGTGATTTTGTTTTACTCAGTATCTGTATCTTTGTCGCTCCCCATCACCCTTTCCCCCCTCTCCCCATCACCCTTTCCTCCCTCCCTCTTCTTCCCATCACCCTTTCCCCCCTCCCTCCTTCTCCTCCTCCCTCCCCTAAATCCCCCTCCTTTATCGTGTAAGACTTAATACCAAAGATACGACAAGCCAAGGATCAGTACACGGGGTCGTCGATGTCTTTTTGTGGATGGGGAGTGGGGGGGGGGGCAGTGGGGGGTCGAAATAGTGATAAGGGTGGGTGGGGTGGGGATGGGAGGATGGGGGGGGGGCTAGCGGGCGATCAGCGGGATAAAGTGTCATTAATAAAGGGTTTTTTATTTTTTTTATTTATCTTGTTTCTTGTTTTGTTGTAGTATTTCGAAGTGGGTGTTCGTGCAGTCTTTGTTTTTGTTGTTGTTGTTTTTGTTGTTGTTAGGGCGAGTCTGGAATTCGTTCGCGTTATAAGTGTTGGTTTGTTTTTTGTATGGTATGGATGACAATTAATTCTGGTATCACACGAGGGTACCAGTTTCTTGGGATCGAGATTAAATGTAAACCCGCGATTCCGCTTGGTCATCTGGTAATGATCCCAATTCCCGTACTGTTACTTGGTATCATTCTCGCCACGGTGTTAGCTTTCTTTGGCACCGCTCCATCCTGGTAGTTGGTAAAGTGCCAAATATCGTAATCTTTGTGGTATCGACTAGGACTCCGAACTCGCGAACTCTCTCTCTCTCTCTCTCTCTCTCTCTCTCTCTCTCTCTCTCTCTCTCTCTCTCTCTCTCTCTCTCTCTCTCTCTCTCTCTCTCTCTCTCTCTCTCTGTCCTGTTTTGGTATCGACGCTAACATCGGTACTTTGCAAATGGTTGTGGTTGTTCCTGGTAGTGGAGGCGATGGTAGTAGCTCGTAACGAGTGGTAGCATGTCACGTGACTTCCGGAATCGTGGCAGCGTAACGCTAACGGTAACGGAGTCTTTGTCATTGTCCCGTCTGGTATTATCTTGCTTGTTATCGGTTTGTCTGGCTAGCACCCTTTTTTTTTTGCTCTTTATTCTTCTTTCTTATTGTGATTTATGATTTCCTTTTTTGTTCTCTGTCTTTCTTCCGCTTTGGAGCGTATGGTGTCGGTCTATCTCTCTCTATCTTTATCTTTATCTTTCCCTTTCCCTTATTTATCTCTCGCTTCTTCCCTCTGTCTCCCTTCTTTTTTTTTCTCTCTTTCCCGGTCCTTCCCTCCCTCCCCCCCTCCCTCCCTCCCTCCCTCCCTCCCTCCCTCCACGAGGCTTGACACTTCGCCTTCTCTCGAGCTTGGCCCCCCTTCCGAGGGATCCTTGTGATGGCCACGAGGATTTCCATTCCGTAGGACCGAGGATTAAGGATTTTGGAAGGAGAGGGGATGCAGAGGGAGGGAGGAGGAGGAGGAGGAGGGTGAGGAGGGAGGAGGGAGGAGAAGGAGGAGGGGGAGGAGGGGAGGAGGAGGAGGAGAAGGAGGAGGAGGAGGGAGGAGGAGGAGGAGGAGGAGGAGGAGGAGGAGGGGGGGGAGGGGGGGAGGGGGGGGGAGGGGAGGAGGAGGAGGAGGAGGAGGAGGAGGAGGAGGAGGAGGAGGGAGGATACTTATCATCATCATCATCATCATAATCATCATCATCATCATCATCATAGAGGGGGAAGAAGGTAATGAGTGTTTTTTTTCTCTTGCCTTCTCTCACTCTCTCTCTCTCGGTCTCCCTCCCTCACCCCTTCTCTCCCTCCTTCACCCCCTCCCTCCCTCCTTCCAGGATTTAACTCTCATTCTCCATTGGTTTCAACCTCTCCCTCTCTCCCTCCCTCCCTCCCTCCCTCTAGGATTTAACTCACATCCTCCATTGTTTTCAACCTTCTCCTCCTCCTCCTCCTCCTCCTCCTCCTCCTCCTCCTCCTCCTTCTCCTCATCCCCCTCCCCCTCCCCCTCCCCCTTCCCCTTCCCCTTCCCTCCCCCTCCCCCTCTTCCTCCTCTTTCTCCTCTCTTTCCTCTTTCTTGACATCTCTCTCGCTTTCTCTCTTTTCTTCCTCGATCAACCAAATAATAATGACAAAAAATAACATATATATGCATATATATACATATATATATATATATATATATATATATATATATATATATATATATATATATATATATATATATATTAATAATGAAAACCAGCGAAAGAGAATCACCGTAAAATCCGCCCAGATGACCTGAGAAGAGGCAATGTA
>BOPN01000198.1:240000-245000 GCA_017312705.2 Penaeus japonicus
AGAAAGAACTAAAAGGTTGAAAATTTTTGACCCAAAATAAGAAAATGGATTTGATAAGGTCGGGAGTGTCGAAGGAGTGTGTGTGCGTATGTGTGTGTGTGTGCGTGTGTGTGTGTTTGTTTGTTTGTTTGTTTGAGGTGTGTGTGTGGGGGGGGGGGGGTATGTACTTGTGTATTTGTCTGTTTGAGTCATTTTGCATGTGCGTTATGTACAAGTTTATGTATATGCGTATATGTATGAGAAGCATGTTCATATACATGTATAAGCCCATTTGCGTAAAAATAATCGTGGGCGTGGGCTAAGACTAGCTGAGATTGAGTGGTGGGCGTCGTCTTGGGCGATCGTGGGCGTGCGGGTGTGATGATCCTGAGTCGAGAGGCGATGGTGGGCGTGGTGACCCGTGTGCGTGGCCAACAACCGTCATCTCCTGCCTGCTATTCGTCATTCCCCTCCTCCTCCTCCTCCTCCTTACTTCTTCTCTTCCTTTTTCTTCTCTTCCTAATTCTTCTTTTTCTTCTTCTTCTTCTTTATCTTCTCCTTTTTTATTTCTTCTTTTTCTTCTTCTTCTTCTTTACCTTTTTTTCTCCTTTTTTCCCTCTTCTCCTCCTCCCCCTCCTTGTTTCTTCTTTTTCTACTCCTTCTAATTCTTCCTCTTTGCCTTCTTTCTCTCCACCTCCTCCCTTTCTCTTGTCCCAACTCCTCACCTTCCTTCTCCCCCTCCCCCCCCCCCCCTTCCTTATATTCTCACCCTCCTCTACCTTCTCCAATTCTCCCTTCCCCTCCTCCTGTTTCACCTCCTGTATTCCCCTTCCTTTTCCCCATCTTTCCTCCTCCCCCCTCCCCCTTCTCTAATGCCCTTCTTCTAACCCGTACTTCTTCTCTTTCTTTTCCTCTTCTACTCCTCCTTCACCCCCCTCCCCACGTGCTCCCCTTCCAATTCCTCCTAGCCACGCCCCACCATCAATCTTGACGCCATGGTTTGCTAAGTGTTCACGCGCGCGCACACCCACGCACGCACACGTACGCACGCACGCACGCGCACGCGCACACACACACGCACACACACACACACACACACACACACACACACACACACACACACACACACACACACACACACACACACACACACACACACACACACACACACACACACACACACACACACACACACACGATCCAGCGCGGTAACGTCTTAAGGGAAGAGAAGAAAAGAAAAGAAAAAAAAAGAAAAGAGAAGAAAAGAGAAGAGAAGAGAAGAGAAGAGAAGAGAGGGCAGGGTAGGGTAGGGGAGGACAGGCAAAAGAGGGGAAGCCCGGCGAGAGGCGGCGAGAGACATGGAAGCGTCTACAGCCCCTTGGTAGACAGCGTGGCGACCCTCCCCTTGAAGAAAAAGAAAAAAAAGAAAGAGAGAAAAAAAAAGGCTCGGAAGAAGGGCACGGCGTCAATGCGGACCGAGCTATGACAAGGCCACATGAAGGACGGGTTAGGCAGACAGCGTGGCGACTCGGGGCCTCTGCCGGCTACGCTTTCACTCGCTCCTTTCGCTCAGTCTGGATGGACGGATGGATGGATGGACGGATGGATGGATGGCTGTGTGTTTCTTTCTTACTTGCATTGAGTCTTGTTCTCTCTCTTTACTTATGTCTTTCTTGTGTTCATTCTCTCTCTCTCTCTCTCACTCTCTCTCTCCCTCCCTCCCTCCCTCTCTCTCTCTCTCTCTCTCTCTCTCTCTCTCTCTCTCTCTCTCTCTCTCTCTCTCTCTCTCTCTCTCTCTCTCTCTCTCTCTCTCTCTCTCTCTCTCTCTCTCTCTCCCTCCCTCCCTCCCTCTCTCCCTTACTTCATTCCCTCCCTTCTCCATACCCAATGCCCTCCCTTCTCCTTACCCCCTCCCCCCCTATTCTCTATCTCTTTCTCCCTCTATCTCCCATACACGCAAGACTGGAGTCCCAGGATCTAGCGACACCACGGATCCATGGTGGGCGCGGTATCGGAGGAGGGAGGGGGAGGGGGCAGGGGGCAGAAGGGAGGGGGCAGGAGGGATGGTCTGAGTCATCGGACTGATAGGAGGAGGGAGGGGCTGGGGAGGGTGACAGGGAGGGAGGTGGGAGGGGGAGAAGGGAAGGGGTAAGGAAGGAGGAGAGGGACGGGAGGGGAGGGGAGAGAGAGAGGGACGTGGAAAGAAGGGGAATTTAGAAAGAGGAGGAGGGAGGGAGGGAGGGGGAAGAGGAGGGGGAGAGAAAGAGGGAGAGGAGGAAGAGATGGGGGATGAGGAGAGATGCGAAAGAGGGAGAGGGGGGGAGGGGGCAAGGGGGACGGGAAAGGGTGGGGTGGGCAGAGTGGCACTGCGAGATAGAGTGCCAGTCAAGGTGTGTGTGCCGTGATGATGACGTTTGGTATTGGCGTTTAATGGAAATCTTTGCATTAAGGGAATTGTGCAATTATTTGGATAATGCTAAAATTGATGGGTTTTTAGCAGCGCTGGCAATTGCAATTTAGTATCGGTGAGTTCTGTTTCGTCTTGCATGCTTTGAGTGATGTTATGAGATGTGTTTTGCTTGTTTGTTTGTCTGTCTGTTTGTGTTATTTCAATTCTCTCCACTTCCTTCTCCCTTCACCTCTTCCTTCCCTCATTCCCTCTCTCCGTTACCCCTTCCCACTTCCTCGACCTCCTCCCTCCCTCCCCTCTCTTCTTCTTCTTCTTCTTCTTCGAGAGAGAGAGAGAAAGAGAAAGAGAAAGAGAGAGATGGAGACAGAGAGAAAGAAAGAAAGAAAGAAAGAGAGGCATAGAGAAAAAAAAGTAGTACTAAAAAAAATACTTAGCAATAGGAGCCTCATTAGTTCCAAAATATCGAGTTCCTTAATGGAAAATTCCCCTCAGCCTCTCCAATGTTGGAGTGTGTCCGGGAGGTCGTGTCTCGAGGGGGGGGGAGGGGAGGGGAGGGGAGGGAAGGTGAGTTGAAGGGGGAGGAGATGGATGAAGGGGAAGGTGAGGGGATAGATAAAGGGGGAGGATAGGATTGAAGGGGAGAGGAAAGGAGGTGAGGGGTTTAAGGGAGAGAGGGAGGGAGGGAGGGAGGGAGGAATGGTCATGGGGAAAGAGTCAGGGTAGGAGGGGGAGAGAAGAGAAGAGAAACAACTCTGGGTTTGGTAAGGGGAAGAGGAGGCAGAGGAAGGGAGGGGTGGGGGGGCAGAGAGAGGAAGGGGAAGCGGAGGAGAAGGAAGTAAGAGAAGGCGGAGGGACGGGGGTAGGGGGAAGGAGGGGGAAGGCTAACAAGGGAATGGAGCAGAATACGAAATGAACAAGCCGATAAATAAGGGATGATGACGAAGCGAAAGGAGTGGAAGGGAAAGAAGAAGGAAAGAGGAGGAGGAGGAGGAAGAGGAGGAGTTTTCCAGAAGACGTTTCGTTTCAGGATTTAAAGTGTGGGATGGACGCACGCACACACACACACACACACACACACACACACACACACACACACACACACACACACACACACACACACACACACACACACACACACACACACACACACACACACCACGGAGGTGAAAATAACAGCAGAAGACAAAACTCGAAATTCACATTTTGCAAAACGTGAAAGAGGGTCCCGAGAGGCAGTGAAAAGTAAGAAAAATATTTGTTTTGAATAAGACAAGTTAAACACGCGGGATTTACATCTACGCTGTAAATATTTGCAAATCAGTATACTGTTACGTCGAGAGTTTTATTTAGCAAATATAGAATTCGCAAGAGTAGAATAGCTCGCTTGAAAAATAGATCGAAACCAAACAGGCGAGAGATCAAGAAGCATAAAGCAGATGTTATGCAATGTAAACAAAGCAGACAGTGTTCACATTTGTCATTCTGTTGTAGGATGCGACGAGTGTGGAAGGCCGTTATGTTGCCATAAGATTGCTGTCTGGTATGGTTGTCTTGTCTGTCTGTCTCTTGTCTGTCTTTCTTGACCTTGGCTATTTTGTCTTATTTGCTTGTCTTGCTCTTGTGTTCTCTCGCGCTAATTCTCTGTCGCTCGCTCTCACTCGTTCTCTCTCTCGCTCTCTCTCTCTCTCTCTCTCTCTCTCTCTCTCTCTCTCTCTCTCTCTCTCTCTCTCTCTCTCTCTCTCTCTCTCTCTCTCTCTCTCTCTCTCTCTCTCTCTCTCTCTCTCTCTCTCTCTCTCTCTCTCTCTCTCTCTCTCTCTCTCTCTCTCTCTCTCTCTCTCTCTCTCTCTCTCTCTCTCTCTCTCTCTCTCGTTCTCTCGTTCTCTCGTTCTCTCGTTCTCTCGTTCTCTCGCTCTCCCCCTCTCTCCCTCTCTCCCTCTCTCCCTATCTCTCTCCCTACCTCCCTCGATCCCTCCCCCCTGTCTCCCTCCCTCCCTCTGCAAGGGCTTTAGTGTACTATCCCACACCTTACATGCCTATCCCTCACTTCTCCACCCCTCTTCTCCTCCCTCTTCTCCCCCCTTCTTTTCCCCCACCTTATCCCTACATATCCCTAACCCAACCCCATTCATCCCATCCGCCTCTTCCTTACACCTTTCGCGCATAATTCACACTCCCAACTCTCCCCTCATCCCCCTATACCCCTATTACACCCCCTCCCCCCTCACATATCCCCAAACTTCCCCTTCTCCCTTCCCCTTCTCCCTTCCCTCTTCACGCCCCCCCCTTCCCCTTCCCCCTCCCCCTTCACCCCCTCAAAAAAAAAAAAAAAAAATCGTCAGCGCAAGCGTGTGTGTTTTGGGATGAAGTCATTGCTTTGTATCCGCCTTCTTGGCCCCCGGGCGTGTGACTCGGCGGTTGCGGAAGGTGGGGAGGGGGGGGAGGGGAGGAAGGGGGGGAAGGAAAAGGGAAGGTAGGGGAGTGAGGGAGTGAGGGAAGGTGGGGAGGGAGGGGTGAGGGAAGGTCGGGGAGGAAGGTGGAGAAGGTGGGGGGGTAAGATGGAGAGGAAAAGGAAGAGGGAGGGGGAAGGGAAGGGGGTGTTCATCTTGCCTAT
>BOPN01000198.1:252500-257500 GCA_017312705.2 Penaeus japonicus
GAGAGGAGAGAAAAGAGAGAGAAAGAGAGAAACAGAAGGAGACGGAGACAGAGATGGATGCCTTAAAGATCCACAACAGAATCTAATTGAACCCAGTGACACGGTTCTACTTTCCTTTTTTAGCATTGGTACAATGTATTTTGCAGCTAAATCACATGAGTTTCTGTATTATATCATTGCCAAAAGTTCAGTCCATTTCACGTTTTTTCTTCGCCCTCGTTGCATAAATGCATGAATGGCACACAACCCTGTCTCGGTCTGCGTAGTGAACCGCAAGAAACATCGTTAGGATACGAGTACATTCCCTCCCTCTCGTTTTTCCTCTCTATCTCTCTTTCTTTCCTCTCTATCTCTCTTTCTTTCCTCTCTATCTCTCCCTCGCTCCTCTCCTCTCCCTCTTGCTTTTCCTCTTGCTTTCCATCCTTTCAACCCTCCCTCCCTTTTTCCCTCTCTCTATCTCTTCCCCCTACCTCCCTCTCTCCTTTCCTCTCTTATCTCCCTCCCTCGCTCCTTCTCTCCTTTCCTCTTGCCTTCCATCCTTTCCCTCTCTCCTGCTCCCTTTCTCCCTCTCTCTATCTCTCTCCTTTTTTTCTCTCTCTGCCTTCCCATGTCCCCTTTTTCTTTCCCCTCCCCTCCCTCCCTCCCCCTCTATCTTCCATCTTGCCTTCCATCCTTTCACCCCTCCTTCCCTTTCTCCCTCTCTCCATCTCTCCTTCTCACCTCCCTCTCTCCCTCTCTCCCTCCAGCTCTTCCTCCCTCCCTCCCTCCCTCCCTTCATCTCTCCTTCCTCCCCACCCCTCTCTATCACCCTTCTACCGCCCTCCTCCCCATACCCTCCCCACCCCCACCCCATTCTTAGATTAGTATTCTGAGCATACCTATTTTGAGATTTCCCTGGGCGGAAGACACTGCTCCTGTTGCGTGTATAATCATCTACTTTTGTGTTTTTCTTTTTTTTCCTTTTCCTTTTTTTGGGTTGTTGTGTCTGTGTCTGTGGCGTGGGTGATGTGTTCGAAGAGTTACGTATTTATGATCGAAAAGGAAATGGTATTTGGGATCGGGGGTGGGGGGGTGAGGTCGGGGTGAAATGCGGTGTGGTTTATGCGTAGAGTTTTTGTCTTTATTGTTCTCTGCCTTCTCTTCCTTCGTTTCCTTCTTCTTGTCTTCTTCCTCCTCCTCCTCCTCTGTCTCTTTCTCGTACTCCCTCTCCTCCTCGTCCTTATTGGTATAGTGGTTATTATTATTATTATTATTATTATTGAGGATATCATCATTATTATTGTTATTATTATTATCATCAGTATTATTATTATTGATATCATCATCATCATCATCATCATCATTGCCATTGTTATTATGATTCTAATTATTCCTCTTCCTCAAATGACAACGCCCATCATCTTCATACCGATATATATCAAACCTCCAACACCCCACCGTATGTAAACAAAGTCTTGGAGTATGAGAGGAAAAAAAAGGAAGTAAAAACGCGCACAACATATATATATATATATATATATATATATATATATATATATATATATATATATATATATATATATATATATATATATCTCCTATGTTTTAGACTTATTTATATTCTGGTGACCTCCCTCGCTGCGGCTCTGCTCTTTTATTGCTCAGTGTTATCTGATGATCTCCGCCTCTCTCTCTTTCTCTATCTCTCTCTCTCTTTCTCTCTCTCTCTCTCTCTCTCTCTCTCTCTCTCTCTCTCTCTATTTTTCTCTCTCTTTCTCTCTCTATTTCTCTCTCTCTCTCTCTCTCTCTCTCTCTCTATTTCTCTCTATATATATCTCTCTCTCTTTCTCTATTTTTCTCTCTCGGTGTTTTCGCTTTGTTTTGTTGTTTATATATTTTTCGTCTGTCTGTGTTTTGGTACTTTCCCTATCTCTGTTCTCTTTCTCTCTCTCTCTCTCGCTCGCTTTCTCATTTTCTTTCTCTTTCTCCTTCCCCTCTTTTCTCCCTCCCTTTTCTTCCTCCCGATTCCTCCCCCCATCCCCTTGCCCCTCATTGTTCTACTCTTTTCTTCTAAGTGAAAGAATGGGTATAGGTTGAGGAGGGGAGGGGAGGGGAAGGAAATATAGGAGGCGGGGGGAACTCCCATCACAGGATTCCCCTCTCCCCCTCCCGCCAGCTCCAATTATCCTTGCAGTGGCGAGTCACCTTCAAAGACATCCAGAGAGAAAGGGAGAGAGAGAGAGAGAGAGAGAGAGAGAGAGAGAGAGAGAGAGAGAGAGAGAGAGAGAGAGAGAGAGAGAGAGAGAGAGAGAGGGATGGAGGGAGGGGAGGAGAGGGGAGGATAGAGGGGAGGAGAGATGGCGAGATAGATAGAGAGAAGAAAGATAGATGGATAATAATGACATGATAATAATAATGATAATAATGATATGAGCAAACTGGCAACCAAGCAAGCATGTCACATCCGGGAACTCGTGACAATCGGGGTAACAGATAACGGCGCGAGTGTCCGTTACGTGACGCGTTATCAGTGGCGCTAATTCCTTTCCCTGGAGATGAATCGACGCGCAGGCTTGCATCTAGTGGCATCCGAAGGAGATGCGATGGCAGAGATGAATATTGCTGGGTGTGAGAGAGAGAGGGAGGGAAGGAAGGAGAGGGAGGGAGGGAGGGAGGGGGGGGGAGAGGGGAGGGGGGAGGGGAAGGGGGAAGAGGGAGGGAAGGGGAGGAAGGAAGGGAAGGAAGGAGGGGACGGAGGGGAGGAGGTGAAGGAGGGAGTGCCATGGGAGAGGAGGGAGAGAGAGGGAGAGAGGGGAGGAGAGAGAGAGAGGGGGAGGGAGGGAGGGAGGAAGGGAGAGAGAGAGAGGGGGGGGGAGAGGGAGGGGAGAGAGAGAGAGAGAGAGAGAGAGAGAGAGAGAGAGAGAGAGAGAGAGGGAGGGGGAGAGAGAGGGAGGAGGAGAGAGAGGGAGGGAGGGAAGGGGGAGAGAGAGGGAGGGAAGGAAGGAGGGACGGAGGGAGGGAGGGAAGGGGGAGAGAGAGGGAGGGAGGGAAGGGGGAGAGAGAGGGAGGGAGGGAAGGGGGAGAGAGAGGGAGGGAGGGAGGGGAGAGAGAGAGAGAGAGAGAGAGAGAGAGAGAGAGAGAGAGAGAGAGAGAGGGAGGGTGGGGGAGAGAGAGGGAGGGAGGGAAGGGGGAGAGATAGGGAGAGAGGGAAGGGGGAGAGATAGGGAGAGAGGGAGGGAGAGAGTGAGGGAGGGACCTTGACGCGCTTGGTTGGCTGTTTTGTTTTGTGTGTTTTTGGTTGATTGTTATTGTTTTGTTTTGTTTTTTGCTTTTGTTCGATTGTAATGAAATGATAATTAACGTTGAAATAGCAATGATAATGATAATGATACTATCAAGAAAAGTATTGATGATTACGCCTACAGTAACAACAAGGTAATACAAGGAACGTTATCGTCTCATATGAACAACACAAAATCTTATTTAAAAAAGAAAGGAAAACAAACAAACAAAAAAAATGGAAAGCGGAGAAAGTGATAAAGTGATAAAGAGTGGGAAGGAAAGACCGAGGGGAACACACCAGTGCATAACATGGGATGTTTTTTATTTCTTATTTATTTACCTTCATTTTATTTGTTCTAGTGTGTATGGGGAGGAGGAGGGGTGGGTGGGGGAAAGGGGGAGGAGGATGTGTGTTGGTGTATGGACATGTGTGCGTGTGTCTGTATATATGTATGTATATGTGTGTGTCTGTGGGAGTGTGAATTTGTATTTTTACTTGTACCTGTACATACGTGTTTTCAATCATATGCTTATATGACAAGATGGGAAGGGTAGGGTGAGACAAAGAGGATGATGTGGAGGGAGATAGAGAAAGAGAAAGAAAGAAAAAAAGAAAGAGAACGAAAAAGAAGGAGAGAAAGAGATGAAGAAAAAAATATGTAGGAGGGCGAAAGGAATATGGGGAGAGAGGAGAATAGGAGGCAATGGAGAGGAGGAGGGAGGAGGGAAGAGGGGTGCATTGTAGGTCTGTTGCAAGGAATCTCATGCAGAGGAGAATCGCCTCCTCGGTTTAGCTGCAGCGGGCGGCGTGGCGTGGGCGGCCTCTCACGGGCGGGGTGGGGTGGGGAGGGAGAGGGTATGGGGGAGGGGGGGTAGTTGGCGGGGTCGATGTAGATATTTCTTTTCTTTTCTTTTAGAAAGAACAGACAGCATTAATAACAGCGATAACAATTGGGAGGATGAACAGGAGGAGGAGGAGGAGGAGGAAGAAGGGAGAAGGGAGAAGAAGCAGAAAAAGTGATGATGATGTGATGAAGAAGAAGAAGAGGAAGAGAAAGAATGAGAGAAGAAGTAGGTGCGGGAGTAGGAGCAGGCGAAGGAGGAGTAGGAGGAGTAGGAGGAGGAGAAGAGACGCCGCACTATCACGTCTCTGGATCTCCCGTCGCGAGGACCCCCCCCCTTCCCCTCCCTCCCTACCACCCCTTCCCCAGTTAGACACATGGCCGAGTTTCCACTACGCTGTTCCAGCCTGTCTTTCCCTCTTCTCTCTCTCTCTCTCTTCCTCTCCCGCCCTCCCTCCCTCCCTCCCTCCTCCTCCTCCTCCTCCTCCTCCTCCTCCTCCTCCTCCTTCGCTTTCCTCTCTCTCCCTCCCTCCCTCCTCCTCCTCCCTCTCTCTCCCCCTCCCCCTTTCCCTGTCCCTGAGATTCTGACCACATCTAAGACGCCGATTTTTCCTTCAATTAGTACACCGCGAGAAGAAGAGGGGAGGGGGGAGGGGGGCGTAAAGGATAGGGGCATGGGGTTTGTGGGTGAGGGGGGGGGGGGTAAGGGGTTAGGGGTTATAGGGTGGGGTATGGGGGGTCGGTAATGGCCGTAACCCCTTACCCTCCCCCCCTCTTTTTTTTTTCTCTCTGTCGCTGAACTGAACGCAGAGGACGCCCCCGCTGCCACCGTGGAGGTAGCTTAGAGATACACCTTCTTTTGTTCCTTTTCTTCGGGTTGTTTCTTTCTCTTTCGAT
>BOPN01000198.1:262500-265000 GCA_017312705.2 Penaeus japonicus
TCTCTCTCTCTCTCTCTCTCTCTCTCTCTCTCTCTCTCTCTCTCTCTCTCTCTCTCTCTCTCCTCCTCTCTCTCTCTCTCTCTCTCTCTCTCTCTCTCTCTCTCTCTCTCTCTCTCTCTCTCTCTCTCTCTCTCTCTCTCTCTCTCTCTCTCTCTCTCTCTCTCTCTCCTCTCTCTCTCTCTCTCTCTCTCTCTCTCTCTCTCTCTCTCTCTCTCTCTCTCTCTCTCTCTCTCTCTCTCTCTCTCTCTCTCTCTCTCTCTCTCTCTCTCTCTCTCTCTCTCTCTCTCTCTCTCTCTTTCTTTTCTCTTTTCTCTCTCTCTCTCTCTCTCTCTCTCTCTCTCTCTCTCTCTCTCTCTCTCTCTCTCTCTCTCTCTCTCTCTCTCTCTCTTTCTTTCTCTCTCTCTCTCTCACTCTCACTCTCACTCTCACTCACACTCACACACTCCCCCTCCTAGACAAGTACCGAATCCACTTCCTCTCACAAATAAGAAAAAAACTAATATCAAGGTCTTAGAGAAGAAGTTATGTGATAATGTCCCGTCTTGGAAGATCCTGTTGTGTTCGTTTCTTGTTGTTGTTGTTTTCGTGGATTAGTGTTGGTATGTTGAGTGTTGTGTTTGTGTTTTTTGTCTTTGTTTTGTTGTTTTTGTTTTTGTGGATAATAATATTGTTGGTATGTTGAGTGTTTTTTTGTCTTATTCGATGTATAGGAAAATATATATCGCTTTATAGGTGAATATGATTTGAATCGCTATTTAGGTAATTGAATGCAACATTATGCCATTTGATATACATCAGCTTTCGAGCAATACATGACTCCTTTGCGACAGATGGCGCTGTCTCGTGTGTGCAAATTGTGCAATGCTCGACTTGAATACGTGTCACTCCTCTGTTGCCTCGCTCTCTGCAATGAATAAGATGTATTTTAAGAATAAACTGTATTTGGCACATAGGATAGGCATAGGATCGTAATTATTATCATCATCTTCATGATCGTCATCTTCATCTTCATCTTCATCAATTCCATCATCATCATCATCATTACCATCATCATCTTCATTTTCATCACTATCACAATTATCATCACCACCACCACAATCATCACCATCACCACCATAATCATCACCACCATCACCAACACACCACCACTACCACCACCAATCACAGATTCTGCAGTTTATTTCCCCGTTCCTTCCCACCCTTGCTTATTCCTCTCTTCGTAAAAAATATCTTAAATAAATAACTTCGCGAGAAAATCAAATACAGATTCTTCCCTTGTTAGCGCAGTCTCCTTTTTTCTTCTTCTTCTTCTTTTTTGTCTCCTTCTTTTTCGCAAATTCAGCGCTTCAGATTCGGGCTTCATGATTGTTGTTCTCTGGGTCTTTATCGTTGTCGTGGTTATTATCATCATCATTGTCATCTTCATCAGCTTTCTCGTTCACTCCTGTTTCTGTCTCTGATTGCTCTCTCTGTCTCTCTATCTATCTATTTATTTTCTCTCTATCTCTCTCTCTTTTCTCTTTTCTATTTGCTCTCTTCTCTCTTTTTCTCTCTTCTCCCTTCTCTCTCTCTCTCTCTCTCTCTCTCTCTCTCTCTCTCTCTCTCTCTCTCTCTCTCTCTCTCTCTCTCTCTCTCTCTCTCTCTCTCTCTCTCTTTCTCTCCCCTCTCTCTTTTCTTTTCTCCTTCTCTTCTCTCTCCTCTCTTTTCTCTCCTCTCTTCTCTCTCCTCTCTCCCCTCTCCTCTCTTCTCTCTTTCCTCTTCTCTATTCTTTCTTCTCTCTTCTCTATTCTCTCACTCACCCACTCACCCACTTTCACTCTCTCTCTCCCACAAATCCATTTACTCAAACTCGCACACACAATTACACTCTCTCACTCTTGCCCCCCCCCTCCCTCCCCTCCCCCCGCCAGGAGGTTACTCGAGAGCGACCCGTAATTGAACAGCAACTTGCACGCGGAAGTTGCAAAGCAGTTGATGCATGGCAGACAAGTGACAGCAAATCCACGAGGCTCTCGGAGATCAGCTTGTGCTTGCAGGATGCATGGCTTCCTTCTGAGAGAAAGAGAGAGAGAGGGAGGGAGGGAGGGGGAAAGAGAGAGGGATAGGGAGAGGGAAAGGAAAGGGAAATGATGAGAGAGAGGGAAAATAAGAGGGAGAGGGAGAGGGAAAGAGAGAGGGAGAGGAAAAGGGAGAGAGGGAGGGAGAGAGGAAAAGGGAGAGGGAGAAAGGGAGGGGGGAAAGAGCGAGGGAGAGGGAAAGAGCGAGGGAGAGGGAGAGAGGGAGGGGGAAAGAGCGAGGGAGAGGGAGAGAAGGAGGGGGAAAGAGCGAGGGAGAGGGAGAGAGGGAGGGGGAAAGAGCAGGGGAGAGGGAGAGAAGGAGGGGAAAAGAGCGAGGGAGAGGGAAAGAGGGAGGGGGAAAGAGCGAGGGAGAGGGATAGGGAGGCAGAAAGAAACATAGAGAAGGTAGGAAAGAGAGAGAGAGAGGTGAAGGTTGGGGGAGT
>BOPN01000198.1:270000-275000 GCA_017312705.2 Penaeus japonicus
ACGGAGATACACAAACACACGTACACGTACACTCACACGCACACGCACACGCACACGCACACTCACTCTCCCTCTCACTCACTCCCACTCTCACCCCCTCCAATCCACTCCCACTTCAACCTACTCCCACTCACTGACCCCCACACTCTCACCCACATTCCCACCCATTCCAGCCCAGTCTCACTCCCACCCATTCCAACCCAGTCCCACTCCCACTCCCACCCACATTCCCACCCATTCCAGCCCAGTCTCACTCCCACCCATTCCAACCCAGTCCCACTCCCACCCACACTCCCTCCCACCCCCCACGCAGGCAGAAACACAGAGCCTCATGTAAACAATCTATCGCATTGTTACCAGCACGAGAGGAAGATCAAAGACACTAACAGGGTTTCACTCGTGTTTGCTGTTGGCAACACTTTGGTTCCTGTCTTTGCGCTTGTCGATGTTATTTTGTTTGTTTTTTGTTTTAGTTTTGCGTTTTTATTGTTATTGATGGTGGTGTTTTTTTCTGTTGCTATCACTATCATTACACTATCACCAGCACAATCACAACTAAAACCATCATCATTATTACAATCACCATCACCACCACAACCACTACTATCACCATCACCACCACAACTAAAACCACAACCATCATCACCACCACAACCATCACCACGACTAGAACCACAACCACCATCACCACCACAACCACCATCACAGTCACAACAACCATCACCACCACACCACTTCAATTAGAATCAAGAAGGGAAACACACACAAATGACCCTACCCCCCTTACCCCTCCCCCCATTTCCATTTCCATTTTCGCAAACTTAATTTAATCCTAATAACTCCCACTTGCAGAGGTCATATTAATGCAATTTTACGACTGCAACATTCCGGCGCCTGTGTTGCTGTTGGGAGGGAGTCGGTTAGGGGAGGGAGGGGAGGGAGGTTGGGAGTGAGGGAGGGGGATGAGTTTTCGTTCCACCTTAAAAAAAATAATAAGGTAAGGATACGAGATTTGATAGCGCCGGTGGTGATGGTGATGATAGTGATGCTGAGTAGAGGAAGAAGAAGGAGAAGAAGAGGATGATGATGATGATGATGATGATGATGATGATGATGATGATGATGATGATGATGATGATGATGATGATGATGATGATGATGATGATGATGGTGGTGGTGGTGGTGAAGATAATGATACTACTACTACTACTACTGTTAGTACTGGTTATGATAGTTTTCTTGCTACTACTGCTACTAAGAGCAGTGCTTATGAAACAAGTACAACACCACTACAGTCACTATCACTGCTGCTGCTACATTGACAAAAAATATATTGAGAGTGAAAGTAATAAAAATAAAAGTTATGACGATTGTTATGATGATGATGATGATGAGGAAAACAAAGATAGTAAGGGTGATCATAAAGAAGATAGTAATAATGAGGAAAATAAAGATAATAGTGATAATATTGATAATGATGATGATGATGGTAATAATGATAATAATAATAATAATAATAATAATAATAGTAATAATAATAATAAGGTCCATAGCAGAAAAAAAAACTTCCACCCGTTAAAACTTTAAAAAATGTCAGGGAAAAATTCTACCGGCAAAATTACACCCCCCCCCCCACCCCCGTCTTCTCCTCCTCCTCCTATCACCCTCCCCCTCCCCCCTCCCTCCGCTCAAAAGTAGTCCACCTCGAAAAAAAACAGCAGAATTTAAGCCCCCTCTCCCTTCCACCCACCACTTCTCTCTTTCAAAAAAAAAAAAAAATGGTTAGCAATTTCAACTTGAGCCATTACGGTAATTGTAAAACAAGAGTGAAGTGAAATCTCACCACTCTCTTTATTTTTTTATTTTTTTATTCATTTTTCCTTGATGAAGTGAGTGTGAGGTGATGTGTGACGTCACGGAAGGACCTGGAAGGGAAATTCTTATTGTTTTTTTTTCTCTGTCTCGTTATCAAGAATTTAACGCATTTCATCGTATATACACGCGCACACACACACACACACACACACACACACACACACACACACACACACACACACACACACACAAACACTTCCTTTCTTCCTTCCTTCATTCTCTCCCCTTCCTTCCCTTCATTCAGTCCCCTTCCCTTCCTCTCTCCGATTCACCTATCCTGCCTTTCCCCTCCCTCTCGTCGTTCCTTCCCCCACCCGTCCTTTTTCTCCCTTATCTCTTTCCCTTACCCCTCCCCCTCTCCTCCACCTTATATCTTCCCTTCTTTCCCTTACTCCTTCCTCTCTCCTCCCCCTTATTCCTTCCTCTCTCTTTACCCTTACTCCTTCCCTTTCCCCTTTCCTCCCCCGTACCCTTTCCCCTTTCTTTCCCTTTCCTCTTCCCCCTACCCTAAACCCTCTCCTACCCTTACCCCCCATCCCCCCCAAAAAAAAAGGAAAGGAAAAAAAAACGAATGAAAATATTGTCGCGAGGAAATGAAAATACTTTAAAGAGTCATTTCCCGGTGAATATTGAATCCGGAGGGAAAAGAAGGAGATTGGCTTCGGGGGGGGGAGAGGGGGGAGAGGAGGTAGAGGAGTGAGGGGGGTGGGAGGGAGAGAGAGATAGAGGGGGGAGAGGAGCGAGGGGGGGGGAGGGAGGAGAGAGAGAGAGAGAGAGGGGGAGAGGGGGGTGGGAGGGAGGGAAGGACCCGAGGGAGGAGGGAGAGGAGGTAGAGGAGGAGAGGAGCGAGGGTAGGAGGAGAGAGAGGTAAAGGGGGAGAGGAGCGAGGGTAGGAGGGAGAGAGAGGAGGGGGGGAGGGAGGGAGAGAGAGGGAGAGAGAGGGGAGAGAGAGGGAGAGAGAGGGGGGGGGAGAGAGGAGCGAGGGGGTGGGAGGGAGGAGAGGAGCCGGGGGGGGGAGGGAGAGAGGTAGAGAGGGAGAGGAGCGAGTGGGGTAGGAGGGACAGAGAGATAGAGGGGGGAGGGAGGGAGAGAAAGGAGAGGAGCGAGGGGGGTAGGAGGGAGAGAGAGGTAAAGGGGGGAGAGAGAGAGAGAGAGGGGGAGGGAGGGAGAGAGAGAGGGGGGGGGAAGAGGTACGAGGGGGGTGGGAGGGAGGGAGAGAGAGGTAGAGAGGGGAGAGGAGCGAGGGGGGTAGGAGGGACAGAGAGATAGAGGGGGGAGGGAGGGAGAGAGAGGAGAGGAGCGAGGGGGGTAGGAAGGAGAGAGAGGTAAAGGGGGGAGAGAGAGAGAGAGGGGGGGAGGGAGGGAGAGAGAGGGGGGGGGAAGAGGTACGAGGGGGGTGGGAGGGAGGGAGAGAGAGGTAGAGAGGGGAGAGGAGCGAGGGGGGTAGGAGGGAGAGAGAGGTAAAGGGGGGAGAGGAGCGAGGGGGGTGGGAGGGAGATTGGGTTCGGGGGGAGAGAGGGGGGAAGGTAGAGGGGGAAGAGGAACTAGGGGGGTGGGAGGGAGAGAGAGATAGAGGGGGGAGGGAGGGAGAGAGAGATAGAGGGGGGAGGGAGGGAGAGAGAGTTAGAGGGGGAAGATGTACGAGGGGGGTGGGAGGGAGAGAGAGGTAGAGGGGGAGAGAGACAAGGGAGGGAGGGAGGGAGGAAGAGAGGGAGAGAGAGACAAGGGAGGGAGGGAGGGATAGAGGGAGAGATCTAGTCAGGGGGGAGAGGGGCAGGAAGGAGGGAGGGAGGATGAGATCGGGTAAAGGGGAGAGAGGTGAGGGAGGAGGGGCGAGGGACGAGGGACAGAGAGAGTGGGAGGTATTTAGTAAAGGGGGAAGGAAGGGTAAGGATAGGAGAAAGGAATAAGAGAGGTGGAGGGGAGGAGAGAACTGTGGAGGAAAAAGGAGTGTAAAGGAAGAGGAAGCGAAGGGAAAAGAGGAGAGGGGAGGAAACAGAGGGAGTGCAGAGAAAGAGAAGGGGGAGGAGTGGTAATGCGGGTAAATAAACTATATAAAAGGGATGTAAAGATATAGGAAGATGGAGATAGGAGGCGAGGGGAGGAAGGAGGAGAGGGCGGGTTAAAAGGAGAGAATTCAGGTTAGAGAAATGAGAGGGGGGGGGGGGTGGAATAGCCTCCTTTGAGAGGTGACGATGGATGGTTTGGACTGAATTGATGGAGGGAAGCGGGGAAGGGAGGTGGGGGGAGGGGAGATCGGGGGGGATCTCTAGAGGAGGAGGAGAAGAAGAAGAAGAAGAAGAAGAAGAAGAAGAAGAAGAAGAAGAAGAAGAAGAAGAAGAAGAAGAAGAAGAAGAAGAAGAAGAAGAAGAAGAAAGAAAAGAAAAAGTGAATAACGACACTCAGAAGAAGAAGGAGAGAAAAAAAGGAAGATGATGAAGATGACTTTTCTTGAAAAAAAGAAAGAAAAAAAACATAGCAGCGTTCTTCTCCGACCCAGAAATGCATGACAGAGATGAATAACGCAGGGTGAGTAATGCATGGCAATGGAGCGGACAGGCAGGCGATAGAGTTTGAGAACAGATAACCGGGAGAGAAAGGGCGATGACCTCGTAAGACACTCTCTCTCTCTCTCTCTCTCTCTCTCTCTCTCTCTCTCTCTCTCTCTCTCTCTCTCTCTCTCTCTCTCTCTCTCTCTCTCTCTCTCTCTCTCTCTCTCTCTCTCTCTCTCTCGCTCCTATACCCTCGCTCTTTCTCCCCTTCGCCTTTTTAATTGTCTTCCTCACGAGCTTTCTTTTTCACCCTTCCTTTTAAAAGCTAGAAAGCTGAGAAAGATAGACAAGACAGACAGACAGACAGAGAGCGAGAAAGAGCGAGTATCAGATCGCCGCCATTGTATCGAGGGCAAGGCAAGGGCCCCCGTAGCGCAAAGGGCGGATTTACCCCTTGGCCGGATCTCCAACCCTGATCTAAGCCGTTTTAATCGAGGCTCCCATTGTTGTACGGGATGCTGCTTCTCTCCCTCTCGCGAGACCCGACATTTCGGAGATGAAGTTTTGCGTTCGAGGGGGTGGGGGATGATGGGTGGTGTGTGTGTGTGGGGGGGGAGTTCTGTTTAGGGTGGG
>BOPN01000198.1:280000-290000 GCA_017312705.2 Penaeus japonicus
CCCCCCCCACCCTCCCACACACACCCAAGCTCGTACCTACATACACCACGTGATCCGTCTCGACCCGGTAACCGGTTCTTTGCTAACCTGTCATCGATATTTTTTTTTTTTTTTTTTTTTTACCATGAACAAAATTTTTATTTTGTGTCGCTCTTGCCTTAATTGGTTTCGTCTATTCTTTTTGTTGGAGAAAGAGAGGGAGGAATACGTGTCTTATGTATGTGGATTTTTAAAATTATTAGTGTATATTATCGTAATATAAGTACCATGTATATGTAATACTTCTTAGGGAATTATTTTAAGCGTGTAGGTAGATGCAGTGCGATTGAATAATAGTCCTCTTACCGAAAAAAAAGATTAGCGTAATGATGATTGTTTGAATGATACATAGTACGATATATATGTATCACCTAGCCAAAAACAGGTTATGTAATCTAATCTTTGTGATGTGGGATGTCAAAGCTGCGACTCCAGTTAGTCTGGTCACTTTTTTCGTTACACTGCGGATCACGTACACGAAAATCCTGTTTCTTTGCTCAGAATACTATGACGAGTATTTTATTTAGTGAAAACCACCATATCACTTTGCATTATTCATTGGTTGTGATCATATATAAGAGTGTTTGTTTGTTGAAATGTAAAAGGCGGGAAATAAAATCACTTTCGTTACCCCGTCAGCAACCTCCCATTTTCTGTTGCTCCGCCCCCTTTTTTGAAGTGTTGTCAGATATCACTTTTTTGTCTATCATCCTCATAAATCATCTATTGTAAACGATGTTTTGTATTTATCAGAATTAATAACGGCAGTCGCGAACAATAACACCGACAGTTATCAATTAGCGTAATAGCTTAACGCGTCGACGTGCTGGGCGGTTAAAAGAAAGAGAAGAAAAGGAGGGAAAAGTGTTAATTAGTTTCTAAAAACCTGAAGCATTCATCATTGTCTCCGGGAATGGCTCCATTTGAGGGTTCGCAAGCAAAAAAAAGAAGAAAAAAAAGAGGCGAGGCGAGAAAATCTTTCATTTTGTATTAGCTGTCATCCTTTTTATTTTTATTTATTTATATATTATTTTTTTATTTTTTTGATCATTCTAAGAATAGGTTTTCATTTCTACTACTTACCTTTTTTTTTTTAAAGAAATCATTTTCGCTTTACCTGTATTTTGTTTGTATTATTGTATAATTTACTTTCAGTATTTCGCTTATTGTATAATTTGAATTCGTGATTTATCTCACTATATTTTTTTTCTTATATTTCATTCTGTATTTGCATTATCTACATTTATACATTTAGTTTATTTTACATGGTATTGCAGCCAATATTACAGAGGATGTTAAGAATTATTTACAAAAAAGTGATGATTATCTTGCACTATAACGAGTTTATTTTGTTTCAATGATGATGGTGAGAAATGATGATGGAGTAATGACAGTGATAGAGATGGATTGGGTGATAGTGGGATTGTTTTTTTTTTTTTTTTTTAGTTTTGAAAGAAATAAGGGAGGGACATAGGTGAGGCACAGAGAGAGGGAGAGAGAGAGAGAGAGGGAGGGAGAGAGAGAGTGAGTGAGTGAGTGAGTCAATAATAGACAGATCGAAACAGAGAAAAACAAATTTTAAAAAATAACCAGAAAGGGAATGCGGAAGAATGAGAGATACAGAGAGAGGAACCAAAGAAACAAAGAGAAAGACATAATAAGAGAGAGACACAGAGAAAAATCAAACAAACAAAAAGAAAGAGAAAGAAAGAGAGACCGAGCGACACAAAGACTCAAAGAAACAGAGACAGAAAGAGAAAGACAAAGAGAAAGACACAGAAAGAGAGAGACACAGAAAGAGAGAGACAAAGAGAAAGACACAGAAAGAGAGAGACAAAGAGAAAGACACAGAAAGAGAGAGACAAAGAGAAAGACACAGAAAGAGAGAGAGAAAGACATAGACAGAGATAGAGAGAAAGACACAGAAAGAGATAGAGAGAAAGACACAGAAAGAGATAGAGAGAAAGACACAGAAAGAGATAGAGAGAAAGACTTTTCTTTTCTCTCTTTTTTTTAATCTCCTCCTCCTTCTCCTCTCCCCCTCCTCCTCCTCCTCCTCCTCCTCCTCCTCCTCCTCCTCCTCCTCCTCCTCCTCCTCCTCCTCAGCATCATCACTATCACCATCATCATCACCACCACCACCACCGCCAAATTTTCTTCCATTACCTTATTATTATTATTTTTGTTATTATTTCATGTTGGAACGAACCTCCCCCCCATTATTATTATCATTATCATCACAATTATCATTACCCATTTTATTCTCACCATCATTAATATTGATAATATTATTGTTGCTATTGTTATTATTCCTATATTATTATGTTATTGTTATCATATTATTATTGTTATTGTTATTGTCATTTTTATTATTATTATAATTATTCTACCATTGCCATTGTTATTATTAGTGTTGTTATTATCTGTATTACTACATCTGCTATTAACGTTAATTAGTTCATATCATTTGTTTTTATTATTATTGTCAACATCCATACTATCGTAAACATCAACATCAAGGGCATGCAAATGCTCTCAAAAAGAATGTTGCAATTTCTGTAATTCTCTCCCATTTTCCTCTTCCTCTTTCTTCTTTTATCTCGGCTTCTTTGCTGACAATGAATTATTTATTTTCTTTTCCTTCCTCTTTCACGCTTCCTTGACTTCCTTGTTCCTTCCTTTTTCACTCTCTGAGGCATTCTTCTTCTTCTTCTTCTTCTTCGTTGTTGTTGTTTGCTTTTTTTCATTTCGTGTCTTAGAAAAATATGTTTTTATTTATTTTTATTTTTTTCGTTTTTCTTTGTGTCTTTTTTCCTGTTGGCTTTCTTTTTCGTTTTGTGTCCGTGTTTATGTATTGTGTCCATGGGTCTCTTTCTCAGTCTTTGTGTTACCTAAGCTTTTTTTTTCATTCGTCTTTCTCTCTCTCTCTCTCTCTCTCTCTTCTTGTAAAACGCCGTCTGCTTGTTTATTCACATGCCAAGCACCTGTCATGCGCTCGTCATGCATCTTGCGGGGATCTGAATTCTGGGAATATGTGTTTATCTGGGCGTTTCTCTATTTGTTTTGCATAATTATGTTAGCTGCTGCAAGTGCCTTTAATTTGAAATGAGGTTTATATAGTATGAACCCTTGTTCACTCATACGTGTATTCACACATATGTGAGCGTACATGTGAGCTTACACTTATATAATAACAAACATTAACATGCAACGTAAAAGTAAAAAACAAACAATATACATACACACCCACACACACATACATACACATACATACATATACACACACACACACACATACATACATATATATATATATATATATATATATATATATATATATACATATATATATATACACACACACACACACACACATCCCTTCCTCCCTCCCTCCCTTCTCCCCTCTTTCCCCCTTCCCCCCCGTCTCCCTCCCTCCCTCCCTCCCTCCCTCCCCCCTTCCCACCCCGTACCTGTTCCGCGTGTCATCTTGTTTCGTTTTAATGAAGCCAAGGCGGACTTGGAGAGCTTGTTTGTGTGGAGTGGCGTGGAGGGGCTTTCTCGGCGTGAGGTGGATGAGGGTGGAGTGGAAGGGGCGAATGTGGATGAGGGTGGAGTGGAAGGGGCGAATGTGGATGAGGGTGGAATAGTAGGGGGGGGGATTTGGATGAGGGTGGAGCGGAAGGGGCTGATGTGGAAGGAGGAGGGAGGGAGAGGCATAGAGGGTGGTAGAAGGGGAAAGGGGAGTGGATAATGTAACGATGATAACGAGAAAAGAAGAAATACAAATTAGGACTCCAGTAAAGTTTAAAAGGAAAAAGGAGGAGGAAGAGTAGCATGAAAAAGGAGGAGGAGGAGGAGAAGAGGGAAAAGAAGAATGAGAAGAATGAAAAAGGAGGAGGAGGAGGAGAAGAGGGAAAAGACGAATGAGAAGAATGAAAAGGAGGAGGAATAATAGTAATAAAAAGAAGAAAAAATAATAGTAATAACAATAATAATAATGATAATAAATAGAAGAATCAGCAAAAAGAAGAAAGAGGAAATAGATAGATAAAGAGACGAAGAAGGAAATAAAAGAAAGAGTAGAGTAAGAATAAGAATAAGAAAGAGAAGGAAGAAAGTGCCAATTAAAGCAAGACAAAAGGCCAGTTTGAGAGCTAAAGAACGCGAGCGACGAGACAGCAGGAAGAAAGAGGCTGGAGGAAGACCGTGATAATAACCGGCCGCACGAGAGGAGGTGGAGCGGCGCGGCGGAAAGAACAGAAGGTGATGGGGGGGAGGGGAGGGGGCGACGCGGCGATTCGAGCGGGGGGCGGGGATGAGAATTTTTTTTTTTTTTTTTTTTTTTTTTTTTTTTTTTTTTTTTTTGGGGGGGGTGGCGATTCCGGCGGGGGTCGAGGGTCGGGTTCGGGGATGGGAAGTGTTTTTTTTTTTGGGGGGGGGGGGGATTTTGTGAAAAGGGGATGAGGGGGTTGACGATCATGATGATAATGATGATAATTACGATGATGATGATGTTAATAATAAGGATATATACTCGTGTGCATAAATACATACTAGTACAGAGGTTGGCAACCCTTGGCACGCCACGAGCATATTAGAACACGATAGTAGTATTAATGATTACAATGATGACGATAATGATGATAACAATAATAGTAATGATAATAAAATTGATGATGATAATAATAATGATAAACATGATCATGACAGAACAATATAAAAAAGAGAATAACAATGACATATCAAAAATGGGGACAGGTAGGAAAGAAATGGATGTATATATATATATATATATATATGTATATATATATATATATATGTATATATATATATACACACACACGCTCGTATTTACAAACAGACACGCTAGTATGTATACATATGAAAATTATAGATTATAGTAATTAAGATTACATGAATTACTTTTTTTTTCCTTTCTTTTTTCCTTCATTCTCTTTATTTCATTTTTCGTTCCCTTTGTTCTATCGTCTCTCTCCCTTCTCCTTTCGTTCGGAATTTCGTCTTGGAACATTCTCTCCGGCAAAAGTTTCGTTCAAGAAAGAAAAGGAGAAAAAAGAGGCGAAAGAGAAAGTTGAAAACGAAAATGAAAGAACAAAATTCTTGTAGGAAAATCTCGAGAGAGAGAGAGAGAGTTTGGGGAAAGATTTTGCCAAGAAAAAAAAAGTAAAGAAGATGGAAACGAAAAAGAATGAGAAATAGGAAGAGGAGAAAGAAGAGGAAGAAGAGGTATAGAGGGAAGAAAAGCACAAGGAAAAGGAAGAGAAAGAGAAATAGGAGGAATAACTAGGTAAAGATAGTTATAGGTAGAGAGAGAGATGGAGGAAAGTAAGGTGAGAGAGAGGGAGAGGGGAAAAGAGAGAGAGAGAGGTGCGGGGGGAAGAGGAGAGAGAGAGAGAGCGAGAGCGAGAGAGCAATAACTCAACCAAGTGGTCATCTGAGGAAGAAATTTTTCCCGGTGAAGAGGGCTGGAAGGAGGGGGATAGAGGGAAGGGAAGAGGGAGAGAAGAGAGCTCGAAGGAGAGGGGGTGGAGGGAAAGGGGAGGAAGGAGGGAGGGAAGAGAGCTCGAAGGAGTGAAGGGGGAGGAGGGAAAAGGAAGGAAAGAAGAAGGAAGAAGGATTGTTTGGGTGAGGGAGAATGAGGGAGAGCTGGAAATAGGAGAGAGAACGAAGGAAAGGGGACAAGGGGAAGGAAGGGGAGGGAGAAGAGGGTGGGAGGAGGAGAGGCAAACCGAGATAGTCCAAAAGGAGGGAGAGGGAGATTTTGGAGGTTATGCTTAGGGGAAGCTGGGGGAGGGGGAGGGAAGCTGGAGGGAGGGTTTGGAGGTCGTACTTAGCCGGTGAAAGGGGGGGGAGGAGGAGGAGGGGGGGTCGTGAGGAACGGTCGTTGCAGAAGGTCGTAACTGTTTCCTCGCGTCTTTAAAGGAGGGGGGGGAGGGGGAGGGTGTGTGGACGAAGGGTTTAGAGAGGGTCATTGGGGGTTGGGGGAGGGGGGGGATTTGATCGTATGTGTGGGGGGAGTGGGAGGGTGAGGTGGGAGTAGGGGAGGAAGGGGGGTGAGGAAGGAGTAAGGGGGGGGTGGTTAAGAGGAGGATAAGGTCCGTTTGATGGTCTCTCCGATAACGCTTTTTTTGTTTGTTTTATTGTTTCCTCTCCGTGATGTATTGTCTTTGATGCCTGATTGTCTCTGTCAGTATATATGAAGAAGAAATTGGAAGAATATGGAGATGGTGATGGATTTTCTCTCTCTCTCTCTCTCTCTCTAATAGTTATAAAATAATGATAATGATGATAGTAATAGCGATCATAATGATAATAATAATGATAATGTTATAATAATAACGATATTAAAAATAATGTTAATAATGATAATAATAATAATGATAATGGTAATAACGATAATACAAATTATAAATCAGGCACGAGAAACCGCCACCAAACACTAACAATAGCAGCAGCCTCCCATATGATTCATTGCTATTGCACAACGAGATTGACTATTGCAATCGCCGCTGTGGCTGTGATGGACTGACGCACTCACTCTCTCTTTCTCTCTCTCTCTCTCTCTCTCTCTCTCTCTCTCTCTCTCTCTCTCTCTCTCTCTCTCTCTCTCTCTCTCTCTCTCTCTCTCTCTCTCTCTCTCTCTCTCTCTCTCTCTCTCTCTCTCTCTCTCTCTCTCTCTCTCTCTCTCTCTCTCTCTCTCTCTCTCTCTCTCTCTCTCTCTCTCTCTCTCTCTCTCTCTCTCTCTCTCTCACGCTCTCTCTCTCTCTCTCTCTCTCTCTCTCTCTCTCTCTCTCTCTCTCTCTCTCTCTCTCTCTCTCTCTCTCTCTCTCTCTCTCTCTCTCTCTCTCTCTCTCTCTCTCTCTCTCTCTCTCTCTCTCTCTCTCTCTCTCTCTCTCTCTCTCTCTCTCTCTCTCTCTCCCGGATGACATAATGAGTATGATGAATTATCGTTTATTGCCTCATGATGATGAGTTATTAATCAGATCTGCTTTATTATTCATGAGTGTTGCTCTTGTTATTAAGGGGGGGGAGGGGAGGTGATGGGAGTTGTTGTTGTTGTTATCTTTACTGTTATTTTTGTCTGGTAATGTTATTGTAGTTGTTGGTATTATCATATTATTATTATTATCATCATTCTTTATATCATCAACAAATCTTCAATATTATCTAGGATAGTAGAACGAAATAACTGAATCTATAAATATATAACAGCGCCCCCATAATTCGGGCATGCATAAAAGAAACGTAATTTATTATGTTTAGGGAGGGAGGAGGGGGGGTATTGACGGGGCGGGGGAAGGGGGAGGGAATCCGGAGACGTGTGGATTCATCAAGAGGCGGAAGTGGCGTTAATTACCTTGAGTTCCCCCTTAAAGTAATCTCCGTTTTCTCCCTCTCTCGCGTTCGTATGGGTTGAGCGAGCGAGAACCTTTCGAAAATGGGGTTGGATTCCCTTAGATTTTTCCTATTTTTTTCCTGGGCTATATTTATTTTGTTGAGGAATTGTTGAATTATTTCTGGCTTTTTTTTGGGGGGGCGGATCATTTTGGCATATACAGGTCTTTGTACTGAAATATTTATGTGTGAAGTATTTATGTGAGAGAGAGAGAAAGAGAGTATGAGTATGAATATGAAGATGAGAATGAGTGTTAGTGCTGATTCAGTGCCTATGTGTATGTGCCTATGTCTGTGTTTACACGTCTCCCATCTCACTTTCAAAGATGAAGAGTCAGGGTCATTATATACTCTTCCCTCCCTCCTCCTCCGTGTCTTTACCACTCCGGGCCCTCCCTTCGTTTCCCCTCCTTCCCTCCCCTCATTTCCCCTCCTTCCCTCCCCCTCGTTTCCCCTCCTTCCCCCTCCTCGTTTCCCTCCTTCCCTCCCCTCGTTTCCCCTCCTTCCCTCCCTTCGTTTCCCCTCCTTCCATCCCCTCGTTTCCCCTCATTCCTTCCCTCCCTGCCCTCCCCTCGTTTCCCTTCCTTCCCTCCCCTCGGTTCCCTCATTCCCTTCCTTCCTTTCCCTCGTTTCCCCTCCTTCCTTCCCTCCCCTCGGTTCCCCCTCCTTCCCTCCCTTCGTTTCCCCTCCTTCCCTCCCCTCGTTTCACCTCCCTGCCCTCCCCTCATTTCCCCCCCTTCCCTCCCCTCGTTTCCCCTCTCTGCCCTCCCCTCGTTTCCCCCCCTTCCCTCCCCTCGTTTCCCTTCCCTGCCCTCCCCTCGTTTCCCCTCCCTGCCCTATTGACATTCCTTGGCCAAAATCCCTACATCATTTGCTCTCTTACTTTGTGCCTTAACTCGTGTTTGCTGTCGGGCTTATCAAACTTCTCGTGATTTGCTTCTCAACTTTACTTCTTCTTTCCACGAGGGAGTAATCTGCGAGAGATGCTTCTTTTCCCTTCTTTTTCTTCTTGCTATGTCCTTCGCTCTCGTCTTTCCTTTTCTTTCTTTCTTCTTTCTTCTTGTTTTTTCTTGTTTTTTTTAGCCTTGTTGTTTCCTTCTTTGTCTTTTCTTCTCTGTCTTCTTTCTTTCTCTGTCTTCTTGTCTCCTTCCGTCTCTAACTCTTATCTTTCTCTTTTGTTCCCTTCCCTTCATCGTTCCTTCTCTCTCACTTTTTCAACCTCCCATCCTTCTCTTATCTCTCACTCTCCCTCCCTCACTCCTTCTCTTCCTTCCTCCCTTTCTCTCACCCTCCCTCTTTCTCCTCTACTCCATCCTCTTCCACCTGATAAATAATCACGGTCATCTTCCCAGCTGGCAAGACCATCTGTCTCATCGCGAGGGCAGAGATGGGAGTCACTTTTCTGCGCGTTCACTAACAGTCTCTCTCTCTCTCTCTCTCTCTCTCTCTCTCTCTCTCTCTCTCTCTCTCTCTCTCTCTCTCTCTCCTTCCTCCCCCTTGCCCTCCCTATCCCTCTCCTCCTTTCCCTCTTCTCTCCCTCCCCCCTTCCCTCCCTCCTCGTCTCCCTCCCCCACCCTTTCGTGCGTCAGAAGGCTGGGATTCATGGTTTTCTTTTGACAGAGTGGAAACACCTTGAGCTTCTTAAGAGATTGCCAGTGAAACGCGGCAGGCGGGTACCGTAGAGTAATATGACTTGCTGCTTATCTTTCTCCTCAATTAGTCTTAACTTATTGTATTGTACTCAATGTGGCTTTTCATCAGCATTTTTATATATATGTTTGTATATGTATGTGAATGAATATATATGTATATATATACACATACATAATACACATAAGTATACATATATGTGTATATATATATATACATATGTATATATAGATAGACATATATACATATATATACATAAACATATGTATATGTATATGTATATATATATGTATATGCATATGTATATGTATATGTATATGTATATATGTATGTATATATATATATATATATATATATATATATACATATGCATATGCATATGCATATGCATATGTATCTGTATCTGTATATGTATATATGTATATATATATATATATATATATATATATATATATATATATATATATATATATATATATATATATACATATGCATATGCATATACATATATATATATATATGCATATATATATGTATACATATATATATATATATATATATATATATATATATATATATATATATATATATATATATGTACATATATATATAATATATATATATATATATATATATATATATATATATATATATATATATATATATATATATGTACATACATACATACACACACACACACACACACACACACACACACACACATATATATATATATATATATATATATATATATATATATATATATATATATATATATATTATATATATATATATATATATATATATATATATATATATATATATATGTATATATATATGTATATATATAAATATGTATATATATGTGTGTGTGTGCATGTGTGTGTGTGAGTGT
>BOPN01000198.1:295000-305000 GCA_017312705.2 Penaeus japonicus
TCTCTCTCTCGCTCTCTCTCTTCCTCTCACTCACTCACTTCCCCCAACACCCACCCTCACCCACACCCTCACCCACACCCTCACCCTCACCCTCACCCCCATCCCCACCCCAACTCCACCCCCACCACCTTGACTTCTCCCACATCTATTTAATCCGAGTACTACCGACGAAGCGCAAAGAGTTATAGTAGTAGTAGAGTGGGAAAATATTTTTGGGTTTTAAAGTGTGGTGATTATTTCTGTAGGAGGGGTAGGGGAATAAAGATGAGGGGATAGCGGGATAGAAGAAGGTAGAAAGAAGGGATGGTGGAATAGAAGAAGAAAGGAGGAGGGATAGTGGGGTAGAGGGGGGAACGGAGATAGATAAAAAAGGAAGAAGGAGGGAGGGATGGTAAGATAGAGGGAAGGATAGGAGATGAAGAGGAGGGATGGATAGAGAGGGAAGGAGGAAAAGGATGGTGAGGGTAAGGGTATGGGGTAGATAAATGAAGGAAGATGAAGGATAGAGGGTGGGATAGAAAGGGATATAGGTAGAGATAGGAGGAAGGAGAGGAAGGAAGAGGTAAGAAAGAGAGAGAGAGTGGGAGAGAGTGAGAGTGAGTGAGAGAGGGATAAAGAAAGAAAAAAAAAGAAAGAAAGAGAGAGAAAGAGAAAGAATCCATTACCATTTCCATATCTTTCCAATTTCTTCTTCATATATACTGACAGAGACAACCAGGCATCAAAGACAAATCGCCACGAAGCGGAAACAATAAAACAAACAAACAAAAGACGTTATCGAAAGACCATCAAAAGGACTTTATCCTCCTCCCCTTACACCCCTCCCCCCTACTCCCTGCTCCCCACCTTTCCCCCCTGCTTCCCCCCTTTCCCCCTTACCCCCCCTACTCCCTGCTTCCCACCTTTCCCCCCTGCTTCCCCCCTTCCCCCCCCCTTACCCCCTCTCCCTCCTCACCCCTTCTTCCCTCCCACACATACGATAAAATCACCCCCACCCCTACCTCCACCCCATCCCAAACGACCCTCTCAAAAAAAGAAAGAAAGAAAGAAAAAAAAACATTAAAAAAAATCAAGCTTTAATTAGATATAAACAACACCCCCCCCCCCTCCTCCTCCGATCTAAAAAAGAAAAAGAAAAAAAAAGAAGCTCAGATGCGTAAGTAAGACATGATGCCTCACAACTAGCTACTCTGTATCCGCCAAGACACAGGGAGAGCAGCTCTTTGGCCAAGTTCAAAAGAAACTGGTTTGAGGAGGAGGATCAGAAAGATGTTCGGAGGAGAGGGGAGGAGGAGAAGGAGGGGAGGGGAGGGGAGGGGGGAGGGGGAGGGGGGGAGGGGGAGGGGAGGGGAGGGGGAGGGGAGGGGAGAGGATGAAAAGGAAAATAACGGAAGAAAAGAAAAGAAAAGAAAAAAAAAGAGAGGGAGGGGGAGGAGGAATGAGACGAGGGGCAGAAGGAGAAGAGAAAGAGAAGTTGGAAGAATAGGAGAAGGAAAGGGAAGGTAAAGGAGATAGAGATCGTCAGAAGAATAATGATATGGATAAGGGGAAAGAAACTAGATAGCATACAACTAAAGGTGAGGTGACTAAGGATGTATATGTAGATATGTATATGTGTATAGGTATATATATAGGTATATGTATATGTATGTGTATATATATATATACATATATATATATGTATATATATGTGTATATATATATGTATATATATATATATATATGTATATATATGTATATATATATATGTATATATATATATATGTATATATATGTGTGTGTGTGTGTGTGTGTGTGTGTGTGTGTGTGTGTATATATATATATATACATATACATATATATATATACATATATATATATATATATATATATATATATATATATATATATATATAAATGAATGTATATGTATATGTATATATATATATATATATATGTATATATATTATATGTATATGTATATTTATATGTATATATACATATATGCATGTATATATATACGTATATATATATATATATATTTATATATATGTATATATATATATGTATATGTATATGTATATGTATATATATATATGTATATGTATACTTATATGTATATATACATATATGCATGTATATATATACGTATATATATATATATATATTTATATATATGTATATATATATATATATATGCATACATACATACATATATATATATATATATATATATATATCCACCCTCCTGTACGTAATGGCACATTAAGGTAAGTTTGCAGCGTGCTAAAATATGATAAAAACGGAAGGGAGGAAATGGGGACGGAAAACGAGAAATTATTGATTAAAGAAAACGGGAGATGAGGAGGGGGAAACTGCAGGAATATGAGAGGGACAATGAGGGGAGATGAGAGTGAAATGAATGAAGGCGTTTTAAGCAGATGGGCTTGGCGTGATTTGGCAGCCAGGATTGACAACGGAATGAGGGAATGAGGGAAAGGTAATTAATTTCCAAGAGCGGAGAGAGGAAGAAGGAACGTGGACACGATAAGCGTCAGGATAATCCCCAAAGTCTGAATTAGAGAAAATGGGAAATTGATTTTCACATATGACAGTTTCTTAATTTTTTACTTTTCTTGATATTTCCGTTATTCATTCCTTATCTTCCTCGTTGTTTTTTCTCTCTTTCTCTGCCTTCCTTTTCCCCTTCATCCATAGACATCAATATAGAAGATTATATACTTCTAATTTCACCATCCGCCTTTTTTTTTCTTTTTTTCAAATTTCATATTTCAGTCTCACTTCTTTCTCTCTTCGTTCCAAACCATTCTCCTGCCACCTCTTTCTCTCAATATAACCCCTTCCTTCCCGCAAATGCACCAAAGAAAAAGAAAAGAAAAAAAAAAGAAACGTAATCTCGCAAAGAAATTTCCAAATTCACAAAAGTCTCCCCTCAAAATGATGGTTCGCGGGAGAAGCCGTAACGAAAATTGTGGAATAATTCAGTTACACTTCGGCTTGGAGATTCCGCCATCTGTCGCCGGTCCGTGTGACAGCTGCAGCGGTGGGTGGGTGGAGGTGGAGGTGGAGGGGAAGGAGGGGGTGGGGGAGGGGATGGGAGGTGGATTTGGAGGTCGTGGGAGTTGGGAAGGGGAGGAGGGCGAGGGAGAGGGAATGGGGTTTGGGGAGAGGGAGAGAGAGTAGGAGTGGGGGTGGAAGGAAGGAAGGAGAGGAGTGTTGAGAACGGGAGTAGGGGTGGTAGACGTTGGGGTGGGGTGGGGTGGGGTGGAGATGGAAGGGGATGGGAATGGGAAAAACAGGTGGAAGTATGGAAATGAAGAGAGAGATAGGGATGGAGGAGGAAGAAGAGGAGGAGGTATAGGGAACAAAAGAAATGCAGAAATGGGAAGGACGGGGAAGATGGAGAGGAGGAGGTAGAATTAGAGAAGTAGTGCAGATGTGAAGGAGGGGTGTGAAGGGTAAAGAACAAAAGATGACAATGAGGAAAGGATAAAGATAGGAGGAGAGGGACGACAAAGAAAAACCGAATGGACAATTAAACCCAAATAGTTTCTCCTCTTCCTATATCTTCTCTTTCGCTTCTCGCTTTTCATTTTGCTTTCTCCGTCAAATTATTCTCTTTTCTCCTCTTCATGTTTCCTTCCTTTTCTTCTTTTTCATTTTCTTTTTCATCATCGACTTTTCCTATTCATTTCCTCCTATTCTACTATTTATTCTTCTCTTCCTCTCCTTCCTCCTATTCTTACGTTAATCCTCTTTTCCTTTCCACTTCTTCCTCCCCCACCTCTTCCTCCCTTACTTCTGTCCTCTCCCTTCCCTATCTTTCCTTTTCCCTCCCTCTCTTCGCTCTCCACCTCTCCCTCACTCATTCTACTCATTTCTCTCCCTTCTCTCCTCCTCCCTCCCTCCCTCCTTCTGCATCCTCCTTTATCTCCTCTCCCTCCGCAATCGTCTACACACCCCCATTCCTCCTCCCCTCCTCCTCCTCCTCCTCCTCCCCTTCCTCCTCCTCCTCCTCCTCCTCCCCCTCCTCCTCCTCCTCCTCCTCCTCCTCCCCGTCCTCCTCCTCCTCCCCGTCCTCCTCCTCCTCCTCCTCCTCCTCCTCCTCCTCCTCCTCCTCCTCCTCCTCCTCCTCCTCCTCCTCCTCCTCCTCCTCCTCCTTCTTCCTTCTCCTTCTCCTCCTCTTCTTCTTCCTTCTCCTTCTCCTCCTCCTCCTCCTCCTCCTCCTCCTCCTCCTCCTCCTCTTCCTCCTCCTTCCTCTTCTTCTACCTCCCGCTCCCTTCCTCCTTCCTTCGTGGCAGCGCCCCATAAACCTCTCCTCTCGTTGTGTGTTGGGGAGGGGGGGGGGGAGGAAGGGGAGATGAGCATCCGGTTCAACCCCCCAATCCCCCTGTCCCCATCCACCATCCCCTCCGCCCCCCCCTCCCCCCTCACGCCGTTTAGAGAAGGTCGTGACCGTCATTGGCGTCGCTGTGCATGTGAAATATCCTAAAGGGGTAGGAGGGAGGAGGGAGGAGGGAAGAGGGAGAGGGAGAGGGAGGAGGGGGTTGGATGAAGGGATGAGGGGAAGGGCGAAGGGTGCGTAGGGGATGAGGAAGATGGGACTATGAGGGATGGAGGTGGAAGGGGGTGAGAGGTTCAGGCGAGGGTTGAGGTTGTGGGAGAGGGGGGAGAAGATGGGTTTGGGTGGGGGAAGGGGGGACAGATGCAGGAGAGAGAGGTAGTGGTAGTGAGAGAAAGGGAGATGAGAGGCAGGAAAGTGAGAGAAAGAAGGAAAGAGGAGAGGGGAAACAAACAAAGAGAGAGTAAGTAAGTGGAAAAAAAAGAAAACAGAAAAAAAGAGGAAAGGAAATATAGAGAGAATTAAAAGAAGAAAATAGAGATAAAAAAGAAACGAAACGATGGAAAAGGAGAGAAAGAGGATGGGGAGAGGGAGGGGCTTGAGAAAGTAGTTGGAAATCAAGTCCTTTGGCAGTGATTACTAAGATAAATACATTTTTTAAAAGAAATATAGTACAATGAAGAAAACAATACTTTTATATTCACACTCCTATATCTCTTGCACCCTCCCCCCTCCCCCTTCCCCTCCTGTCTGTTTGTGTGTCTGTCTGTTTGTTTTAATGTGTGTATGTAAGGATGTATGTACACATATAGTACAATAAAAAAAAATATATATATATATTGGGTAACCTATTTTCTGATATTTGTATCAATTTTGGAGAGGTTTAAGAGTTAAAATAAGCCTTTTCAAGTATTTCTCAAACAATAATAAATCTCCTCTGTATTGAAAAGGGCTCAGTGGAAGTGGTCGGCTAGAATATGGAGAAGTTTATTTTTGAGATGAATTTATTCCACATTTATTTTTTGAGCCCTGGTTCTCCTCTTGTGATTCATTGATATTGCTGTTATTGATATTATCATTATTATGATTATTGTTATTGTTATTATGATTATTGTTGTTGTTATCATTATCATCATCATCATTATTATCATTATTATTATTATTATCATTATTATCATCATCATTATCATTATTATTACCATCATCATTATCTACTCTTCCTCCTCCTCTACCTCTCCCACCTCCTTCTCCTCCTCTTCCAACTTCTACTACTACTACTACTATTCCACCTCCTCTTCCTCCTCCTCCTCCTACTCCACCTCCTTCTCCTCCTCCTCTACCTCCTCCTCCTCTACCTCCTTCTCCTCTACCTCCTCCTCCTCTACCTCCTCTTCCTCTACCTCCTTTTCCTATACCTCCTCTTCCTCTTCCTCCCCCCCTCCCTCCTCCTACTCCACCACCTCCTCTTCCTCTTCCTTTTCCCCTTACTTTGATTTTCACACTCCTATATCTCTTGCACCCTTCCCCCTCCTCCTTCCCCTCCTGTCTGTTTGTGTGTGTGTCTGTCTGCTTGTTTGTTTTAATGTGTGTGTATGTAAGTATGTATGTATGTATGTATGTATGTATGTATGTATGTATGTATGTATGTGTGTGTGTCTATGTGCGTGAGGGGAGAAATGGGGAAAGGCGGAGGGAAGCCGACATTCCAAGGTAATCTAATAAGGAGACCAAGGAGGTAATTATGATAATGGTGTGTGTGTGTGTGTGTGTGTGTGTGTGTGTGTGTGTGTGTGTGTGTGTGTGTGTGTGTGTGTGTGTGTGTGTGTGTGTGTGTGTGTGTGTGCGCGTGTGCGTGCGTGCGTGTGTGTGTGTGTATGTGTGTGTGCGTGCGTGTGCGTGTGCCTGTGTGTGCGTATGTATATGTGTGTGTGTGCGCGCGCGCGTGCGTGCGTGCGTGCGTGCGTGTGTGTGCGTATGTATATTTGTGTGTGTGTGTGTGTGTGTGTGTGTTTGTGTGAGTGTTTATGTATTTTATGTATGTCTGCTTGTCTGTACATGTGTGTGTGTGGGTGTATGGTGTTAATAATGACACCTCGATGGTAATTATGATAATGGTATGTGTGTGTGCGTGTGCGCGTGCGCGTCTTTATGCGCATCTGTCTGTCCGCCTGGAATTATGAGCATGTATATGGACGTGTGTAAGTAGTATGCCTCCTGTGTTTATGTGCATGTGATCCCATTGGTTGCAATCAAGAGAGAATGAAACAATATACGGGCTTGCAAATGACTCGCGTTATGAATGAGAGCCGCCTTTTGAATAATGAGGAAAAGTAATGTATTTGTGCAACTGCCATCTGGAGTGAGTTATCTGGTGTAGAATAATAGGGAAAGAGGGAGAGGGAGAGAGTGGGAGGGATGGAGGGAAGGGGGAGGGGGGGAGAGAGAGGGAGGGAGTAAGAAAAAGAGTGGAGGGAGGAAGGAGGGAAAGAAAGAAGGAAGAAAGGAAGGAAGGAGGAGGGAAGGAGGGAGAGGGAAAGACAGACAGACAGACAGACAGAGGCAGAGGGAAAGAGAAACTGAGAAACGCAGAGAAATAGAGAAGGAGAAACAAACAAAGAGAAAAGGAAAGAGAAAGAGAAAGAAAGAAAGAGAGGCAGGGACAGATATTTAAACTAGATACCTTACAAATACCACAACAGTATTTATTAAAAAAATAAAAATAAAAAAAACATAAAACAAAAACGAGAAGAGAACAATGCATTTTGAATTCGTTGCTAAAATTACCTCTCGGTAAAGATTCAGACGCCGATAACACACTGAACGAATCGAAAAGAATAAAAAGTAGTGGAAATTGAATAAATATTACACAAAACGGAAAAGTGTGGGATTTGCGAAGCAGAGGGGACTACGAACCCAAAGTAATAAATTTGCTCCGTTTTAGAGTTTAGTTATTTACGATGTCTTCAGTTGAAATTAATCTTTTCCATTTATATAGATGTTATTGAGTATTATTATTGATAACTATTGTGATTTTTGTTATTATTGTTGTAATTGTTACCATCTTTATTATTTTTATTGTTATTGTTATGATTTGTATGATTCTAATTATTTTTGTTATTATATTGTTATTATCATCATTGCTATTATTATCATCATTGTCACTACCATTATCATTTATGTTGTAGTTATTATTATTATTATTATTATTATCATTATCATTACCATTACCATTATCATTATCATTATTATTAATATCGTGTTAACTATAATTATTGTTATCCGCATCCTCATCTTTACTTCTTCATTATTATCATGACATCATGAGATCGTCATCACATCGTCACCACATCACCACATCCTCATCCTCTCATCATATTGTCCTCACATCCTCATTGTTATATCATCATCATTTCAATTTCAATTTCATAATGGAATGATTATCAACCTCTTCAGATTGAGATCGTTGTCATCAAAAATTCAAGAGGAAGGAGACCCTCTGATAAATTGTGTGATTGTTTGCGCGTGTGTGTTTGAGAGAGAGAATGAGAGTGAGAGCGAGAGCGTGTACGTTTACGTGTTGGTGTACGTGCGTACGTGTACGTGCGTACATGTATGTGCGTATGTGTGTGCTTGAAGATCTGCCAAAGGAGATTTTCAGTGGGTTGTGGTTCCTCTTGATTTATTCTCTCTGGCGGGAAATTCATCTTTCTTGTTAGATTTACGGTAAAATTTTGTAGACGATTTTTTATTTTACATATATATATATATATATCTATATATATATATATATATATATATATTATATATATATATATATATATATATATATATATATATATATATATATATATATATATATATATATATATATGTATATATATATATATATACATATATATATATATATATATATATATATAATTTTTTTTTTTTTAATAAATGTCATTAGAGGACTTTTTTCAGGTATTTTTTGTGTTCTTATTGTTATTATTTTGACGTTGTTTTATTATGAATTTATTGATTTACTTTTGATAGATATTATTATATTTTAGATTCTTTATAAGTTGTGAATATTTTTTGTTTCTTTGTTCTGTATAAAAAATTAAAAAAGAGGGAAATTGATGGAGTGAAGATGATGGAGAGATTATGAATAAGTAGATGGAATGTCATAGATATGTGCTTTAAATAGAATGATGGAGATATAGAGAGTATTTGTTTAGTCCTTTTCTTTACCAATTAATCGCTTGAACCGATTTGTTTATTCTTTTAAGTTTTATATAATTTGATTTTTCTTGATTCTCTCTTTAATTATTCATAGAACTTTTCATATCACATGTTTATTTGATTATGCTTTGTAATATGTTATTTAATATCTTCTCTTCTCTTTTCAGGTTCGTATGTGTTTATGTCCTTGTTCGTGTGTTTGTTGGATGGTTTGTATGCAAAGAAATATTATTGTTTTTTTTTGTAGTTGTTGTTTTTCTCTTGTTTTAGGTTGTGATTGAGGAGGGTTTTTTATCATCTTTCTAATATTATGTTGTTTGTGTAATTAATTTGGTTTGATATAATCTGTTCCTTTGTTGTTGTTTTTTTCATTTGCGTTGAGACATATTTATGTTATTTTTATTATTCTGAAATCCTCGTTGTCTTGTTCCTTTGTTTCTATTTTATGATTTATTCATTATTTTTATTTTATATTGTTTTTGGTTCACATTTTAATCCGTTTACATTATTTATTTACAATTTACCCCTTTATCACTGGCAAAGGTAAGGAATTTATCATTCACGTATTTTTTTTTCATTTTGTTGTGTAGATGACGTTCATAAGAGAGTGCTTTATTAAAGGATGTGTCAATAGTAGACAACGTCATTAAGGCGTCGCGTAGATGAGTGATGACGTCATGAAGTGATGACGCCAATGAGAGGTGACGTCACAAAGGCATCACGATGTAGATAGGAGAAGAACGTCATAAAGAGATGCCGTCATTGAGGAGTTAACGTCATAAAGCGATGACGTAAGCACCCCCTTGCCCTCTCTACCTCCCCCCCCCCTCCCTACCTCCCCAACGCCCCAGCACCCCCCCCCCACCTCCTTTTTTTTCCTTTCTTTTTTCTATTCTTACAAGTTCTCACTTCCAGACCTTTCTCCTAGTGATCCATCAAGTGTCGAGAAACACAAATCCGAACTAAACTTGGGAATTTCCTCTTCTGTTTCTTCATTTGGAAGTCTTAGGAGCGGAGAGGAGGAAGTTTCTAGAAGAGTTTAGGGAATTATGGAGGCCACTTGTGAACGCTACGGTAGTCTCTCACGCACACGTGTGCTCTGATGACTTGCACGCGTGTACACTTGCCTTTGGCCCACGTAAGGCGCTTTGGGTTTTCGTGTTTGTTTTATTTTCTTTGTTCTATCTCTCCATTTCTTTTTCTTCTTTTTATCTTGTTATTTTTATTTTTGTTTCTTCTACTTCTCTCTTTCTTTCTCTCTTTCCTTCTATCTCTCTCTCTCTCTCGCTCTCTCTCTCTCTCTCTCTCTCCCTTTCTCTCTCCCCTTCCCTCTCTCTCTCTCTCTCTCTCTTTCTCTCTCTTTCTCTCTCTTTCTCTCTCCCCTTCCCTCTCTCCATCCCTCCCCCCCCCCTAATTTTCGCCTTTCTCTCATAC
>BOPN01000198.1:310000-332500 GCA_017312705.2 Penaeus japonicus
TAGGTCGTTGAGTCTCCCTGTCAGTGTTGCCAAATTAGTTCCGAGTGTAGATATACAACACATAGTTGTGAATAGACACATAGGGAGACTTTGAAATGTGGGATCACAAAAAGGGCAATAAATGATAGCTATGTCTTTTCATTTATTGGTTGTATGCCCCCTTCTCCACGTCCCCCACACCCCCCTCTCTCTCGTTATGTGTAATTTCTTTCTCCCTGTATGCCTTTCTCTCTCCCTTTCTCTTTCTCTTTCTTTCTCTCTCTATCTTTCTTTCTCTCTCTCTGTCTCTGTCTTTTTATGCTTACCTATGTACCTCTACCTTTCTATCTATTTACCTGTCTGTCCCTATATCTCCATTTCCCTTCCTTCCCTTCCTCCCTCTCCCTCCCTTCCTCCCCTTCCTTCCCTTCCTCTCGCTCTCGCGCGGTCTGCGTGAATAAATGTCTGTGCGTGTCTGCTGTTTATATTCGTCCATAAAAAGTTTTATGTCGGTTTCGCCAGTTGATAAAGGCTGAATTTTAGATATTGGAATCTTATGGAAGACATTACCAAGTTATATTTTCCGAAATGTAGAGAATGAAATATGTGAATAGGGTGGTTTATTATCACATACGTACACATGACTTGAGACAGACAGACAGACAGACAGACAGACAGACTGACTGACTGACTGATCTTGTTTGTTATCATGGGAGGTGTGGTAATTATAGTCATTATTATTATTATTATTATTATTATTATTATTATTATTATTCTATTCATTGATTGTTTTAATTTAGTTTTTTTCTCATTTTTATTCTTTCTTTTTTTCTTGGTTCAATATCATTAATATTTCGGAATTATCATGTGCTGATATTTGATATTTGATGAGATATTTCTTGAACATTTACATGAATACGAAACAGAACACTTACGCTACGCAACGAGAGAAAAACACACGTAAAAGAGAATAAGAGAGGGAGTGAGAAAACAAAACTTGATAATCGGGCCAACAACGAAAAAATTGAAGCATTGAAGATTTAAAAAGATAAATAGTAATAAAAAAGGTAAACATTACGACTCGCAAGAAGAAGAAAATAACAACAACAGTAAGCTATCAACTAATTCTCTAAGTCAAGCACAAGCAAAGAAACCCAAGCTAATGCAAGCTCAAGCAAGCTCGAGCAGAAGCTCCTCCAGAATCCTCGCTAATGCACGTCTCTAAGTACCTTTAAGCTTTTGCCAGTGAGCTTTTCATGGCCGAGGTTTGAGCGTCGGCTGCGTTTCATAGCACTGGCCTCTCTCGGAAAGAGCGCCAGGTTTAGAATTCCGCGGGATTAAAAGTGGGTAGGCAGGGGAGGAGGAGGAGGAGGAGGAGGAGGAGGAGGAGGAGGAGGAGGAGGAGGAGGAGGAGGAGGAGGAGGAGGAGGAGGAGGAGGAGGAGGAGGAGGANTCAGCAACAGGACATGGAATGACGTCTGTATGGAGTATGGTATCTAATCTATTCGTTATTATTACATCTAATAAAGACGAGTTGTTTTCTGTGATCCTTGTAAAGAGGAGAAGAAGAGAAAGGGGAATATATGGGAAAGGAAGGAGAAAGGAGGCATAAAAGATAGGAACAAGACTGAGGAAAGGAAGGAAACGAAAGGAGAAGAATGAAATCAACAGAAGATCATCATTAAAAAGAACAAGGGAAAATGAGGAAAAGGAAAGGAAAAAGTTAAGAAAAGGGTAAAAGAAAGAAAGAAAGAAAAATACAGAAGAAAGTAAAATTATGTCACAGGAAGGGCAGTACATGCAGGAAACGTAGAGAGAGGGAGAGAAAGGGAAGAGGGGAAGGAAACGATTTGAAAGAGAGAGAACGAAGCTCAAGAAACAGAGACAAAAAAAAAAAAGATATTTGATATCGAATACTTAAGAGACGTGGCAGTCATACATGAGAGACGGGGGGAGGTGGGGGGAAGGGGGGAGATGGAGAGGGAGGGGGAAGGGGGTAGGAGGTAGGAGAGAGAGGAGGGAGGAGGGAGGGGGAAGGGGTAGGAGGTAGGAGAGAGAGGAGGGAGAAGGACAGGAAGGGCGGAAGGAGATGGGGAGAGGGAAAATGGGGAGGGATGGAGGAAGAAAAGGGAGAGAGAGAAAGAAGATGGAGATGAAGATGTTAATGATTGATTGATGATTAAAAAAGAAGGAGGAGGAGGAGGAGAAAAGGGAGAAGAAGGGAGGGGAGGTTCAAGATAGAGACGGGATGGGGGGGGGAGGGATACTTGAGAGGCTTTCACGAATATTGGTCGAAGAGTGAGGGTTAAGAAGGGGGGGGGGGAGGTTATGGACTGGGGACCGTGGGTTGTGGGAAGGGAGGGGAAAGAGGGGGGGGGGAGGTTAAACTCGTCTTGTATTTTATTTGTTTATTCCAAGTAGTGTTTATTGAGTATTTTCCCAACCTTCCCGCCTGGAGCATCGTGTTAAAATTTAGTGGTATAGATTTTTTTTTATGGGAAGTATGGGGATAGGGATAGTGATGGAGGGTGGGGAAGGGAACGGGAGGGAATGGGGAGGGGATGGGAGGGAGGGAGGTCGGATGTAAGATGAGGTGGGGGGAGAATTCTTATCACGTGTTACGGTCATTTGTAATGTTTATGCCCCTTTTTTGTCTTGCCTATATGATTGCTATTTATGTTGTTTTTTGTGTTTTTTTTATTTTTGTACTTTCAAAAGAAAGGAGGGAGAGGGGGAGGAAGGGGGAAGGATCTTGGGAGGGTGCGTTCTGTTTTTTATCTTTTTTGTTTATTTTTTTTTTTTCTAAGTTCACAGCTTGTGATATCGCTTTCAGTTTGATCGTTTTATGGTGTCATTGGAGTGTTTTTGTCGCGCGGCGGCTGTGAGTGAAATCTAGCGTGCGGGGCCGTAGAGTTTTTTCTCTCTTTCTCACTCTCACTTCCTCTCACTCACTCTCACCTCCTCTTGTCTTTTTAACAAGTATATATGGAGTCGTGACGAGTAAATGCCCCCAGTTATGAACGAGCAGCGAACGAGGCCGTTTATACGCGGCAAGGTGGCTGGCAGAAGGGTCGTTTCAAGTGAAATATGGCGGGTGAGATGCGTAGATTTATTTGCGCGGCTTCGGCTGGGCGTGAGGGTTTAAAATACTTGTAGGTCGTTGAGTCTCCCTGTCAGTGTTGCCAAATTAGTTCCGAGTGTAGATATACAACACATAGTTGTGAATAGACACATAGGGAGACTTTGAAATGTGGGATCACAAAAAGGGCAATAAATGATAGCTATGTCTTTTCATTTATTGGTTGTATGCCCCCTTCTCCACGTCCCCCACACCCCCCTCTCTCTCGTTATGTGTAATTTCTTTCTCCCTGTATGCCTTTCTCTCTCCCTTTCTCTTTCTCTTTCTTTCTCTCTCTATCTTTCTTTCTCTCTCTCTGTCTCTGTCTTTTTATGCTTACCTATGTACCTCTACCTTTCTATCTATTTACCTGTCATCCCTATATCTCCATTTCCCTTCCTTCCCTTCCTCCCTCTCCCTCCCTTCCTCCCCTTCCTTCCCTTCCTCTCGCTCTCGCGCGGTCTGCGTGAATAAATGTCTGTGCGTGTCTGCTGTTTATATTCGTCCATAAAAAGTTTTATGTCGGTTTCGCCAGTTGATAAAGGCTGAATTTTAGATATTGGAATCTTATGGAAGACATTGCCAGTTATATTTTCCGAAATGTAGAGAATGAAATATGTGAATAGGGTGGTTTATTGTCACAGCACGTACACATGACTTGAGACAGACAGACAGACAGACAGACAGACAGACTGACTGACTTATTTGATCTTGTTTGTTATCATGGAGAGTGTGGTAATTATAGTCATTATTATTATTATTATTATTATTATTATTATTATTATTATTCTATTCATTGATTGTTTTAATTTAGTTTTTTTCTCATTTTTATTCTTTCTTTTTTTCTTGGTTCAATATCATTAATATTTCGGAATTATCATGTGCTGATATTTGATATTTGATGAGATATTTCTTGAACATTTACATGAATACGAAACAGAACACTTACGCTACGCAACGAGAGAAAAACACACGTAAAAGAGAATAAGAGAGGGAGAGAGAAAACAAAACTTGATAATCGGGCCAACAACGAAAAAATTGAAGCATTGAAGATTTAAAAAGATAAATAGTAATAAAAAAGGTAAACATTACGACTCGCAAGAAGAAGAAAATAACAACAACAGTAAGCAATCAACTAATTCTCTAAGTCAAGCACAAGCAAAGAAACCCAAGCTAATGCAAGCTCAAGCAAGCTCGAGCAGAAGCTCCTCCAGAATCCTCGCTAATGCACGTCTCTAAGTACCTTTAAGCTTTTGCCAGTGAGCTTTTCATGGCCGAGGTTTGAGCGTCGGCTGCGTTTCATAGCACTGGCCTCTCTCGGAAAGAGCGCCAGGTTTAGAATTCCGCGGGATTAAAAGTGGGTAGGCAGGGGAGGAGGAGGAGGAGGAGGAGGAGGAGGAGGAGGAGGAGGAGGAGGAGGAGGAGGAGGAGGAGGAGGAGGAGGAGGAGAAACAGGAGGAGGAGAGGGGGGAGAGGAGGGAGGTTAGGAGGGTGGGGGGGAAGGAGGAGAAGGAGAGGGGGTTGGATTGGAGGAGTGGGGGAAGAGGAGGGAGCTTGGGATAGGGGCAGGAGGAGGAGTAGAGGGGGGGGGGAATGGGATAGAGGGGTGGGGGGAGGAGGGAGAATAGGAAGGGGAGGGAAGAGAAGGAAAATTGGGAGGGGACTTCCGGAGACTGGGATTGGGAGGGGGAGGAGGGGGGAGAGGAAGAAGATAGGGAAGGCAGGGGGGTTAGAGGAAGAAGGGGGTGAGGCTGAGGGAAAAGTAAAAGAGGATGGGAAGGTAGGGAGAAAGAAGATAGGGGGAGGAAGAGGGAGGAAGAGGAAAATAGAGAGGGAACTGGGAGTCCTGAGGATTCTATGGAATGCCTTTTGGAACGAGAAGTGCAATAAACCTGTGCGCCGCCCTTCCCGTATCGCGTGCGTTTTATAGGGGGTATTTGTTAGAAATGCCCTGTTAGCGCTCGTGATTGTTAGTATTTATTTTTTTCGTTTTTCATTTTGGTCTTTCATTTTCATCTTCATTTTCTCTTTGTATAGTTGCAATGCGCATATACATATAAATACATATATTTGTAGATATATGTGTGTATATATATACTGTATATATATCTATATGTGTGAGTGTATGTACAGTTGCATATATATATATATATATATATATATATATATATATATATATATATATATATATATATATATATATATATATACATATATATATATATATATATATATATATATATGTATATATATATATATATATGTATATATATATATATATATATATATATATATAAATATATGTATATGTATATATATATGTATATATATATGTATGTGTATATATATATATGTATATATATATATATGTGTATATATGTATATGTATATATATATGTGTATATATGTATATGTATATATATATGTGTATATATGTATATGTATATATATATGTGTATATATGTATATGTATATATATGTATATATGTGTCCGCATGTCTGTGACGGTGATCCAGTTTAGAATATGTACTCATATGATACACAAAAAGTCATGAACAGCTGTGAACAGAAGATCACACGTACCCACTTCCTGCTACGTTGCGAAACATCAACACTAATTACACTTTGTTTCACTCTTACTGTCCAACTTTATTTCCATTTTGACATTAGGAGAGCGCGGACCCCCCCCCCCCCCATTCCTTTCTCTCCTTCCACCTTCTTACTCTTTCCTCCACTCACATACCCCCTCCCCACTCCTCACTCCCCTCCCTCCCTTCCCACCCCTACTCTCTCGCACCTCCTACTTGCCAATCACATAAATGACAAAAGACTTTTTTCACCTCCAACCTTTTTTTTTCCGATTTTTTTCTTCTTCATCTTTTTATTCTTTTTCTTCCTCTTCTTCTTTCAGTCTACGGCCTTTGAACCTAAGACGCGGCGCCATTTACCCTCTCCGTTGAAATTTCTTCTTCCTCTGAATAGATAGCTTGCGTCTCTCTGCTTGCTGCCCTTGTTGCATAGACTTTCTTAGCGTTCGACTTTGAATAGGATCTTCCCGTGTGTCTCTGTCTCTCTATCTATCCCTGAAGCATGATATTCCTTCGTTTGAATTGAAGGAGATACTTGAGACTCTTGTTTCTAGATCTAGGAAGTTCTGTCTTGCATGTCTCTCTACCTTGAAAGTTTTTTCGTGTCTATCTTTCTCTATTCCGAAAACTTGTATGAATAAACATTTATATTCAAATTCATATTTGTATTTATGTAAATCATATCATAGGAAATACCTGTCTCCCTATCCCTCTGTTCACAAAACACAAAAACTCCTTCCGTTCAGATTAGGATAGGGCCTTCTCCGTTGCATCTCACTTCCTATCTTTAACGAAACTTTGCTGGTTCTAAGAGGTCACTGGACTTCTTTTCTTGACCTTTTTTGACCTTGGTTTGACCAGTTCTCGGACGCTGTTGAATGGCTTGTATCACGGAGCGGATGAGAAAAAGGTCTTTGAGAAATCTCTCTTATTTCTGTGAAGGGATTTTGTTAATTCGGGGATGCGTTTGAGACGGGGTTTTTAATCATGGTATATTTTGTTTGTATTTTTTTTTTCTCTCTCTCTCTTTTGTGTCTCTTTTTCTGTTTGTTTTTTTTCGTTGTGTGTCTTTTTATATTTTTTCTTTTTCCTTCGTTTTCTTCTTTATTCATTTGTTTCTTTCTTCCGTTCTTATTTTCTCTTTTTATAGTCCTTTCGTTTTCTCTTTGATATTCTTTTTTTTTTTATTATTATTATTCCATTTCTTTCATTCTGTCTTTCTTTCTCTCTCTTCCTTTCCCTTCTTGTTTTCCTTTTGGAATTTGTTTCTTTTCTCTCTCTCTCTTTCTTTTTCTCTCTCTTTCACTTTATCTCCCTCTCTTCCTTTCTCTTCTTTTACTTTTCTATTATTTTCTTTAATTATTTTCCGTCAGCATATCGTCAGTATACAAATCTGAATATTCTGATCTCAAGTTTTATATATTTATTTCTTTTTTCTTTTTTTTTTTTACTTTGTCTTTATATTTCTTTCGCTCTGATTTTATCTTTTTGTTCTGTTATGTTTCATTTATATTGTTATCACTTCATTTTTGTTCACTGCTTGATTAAAAAAAACTATTAGTAAATATATGTATATTTTTTTTTTAAGGAACAATGATAATATAACATAAATTATAAAAAAAAAACTTTTTTCTAGGTATATATGTACAAATGAAAGGATTAATGAACACAGGTGAAATAGTTCTAATATTTAAGGGGTAAATCTGAAGTGTTCTTGGTAATAGAAGATAATAATAATATAAGAAAAACATGACAAATATACGGTTAAGATGTGTAAAATGTGCGCTAGAAATTATACACGCGAGAGCACGCCAGCAAACACGGGTGGAAATAATCACTTTTGGAAAGCAGAAAGAAAACGGGAAACTAACCTCCGTTTTCTGTTGTGATAAAGTTTCCGTTCCGTGAAATATTCAGTTAAACTCCATTTAGAGAACTGGAAAAAAAATGGCCGGCGGCGCTTTTTATCATAAATAATTACATGAAGGATTTAACGAAATGAATGTATTTGGCGTGTAATGAATAATCATTGCCAGAAACAATTGGATTGGAAGTCGTGTGTGTGTATGTGTGTGTGTGTGTTTGTGTGTGCGTGTGCTTGTTTGTTTGTTTGATTGTGTGTGTGTGTGTGTGTGTGTCTCTCTCTGTGTGTGTGTGTGTGTGTGTGTGTGTTTTGTGCGGATGGGGAGGTGTAGGGAATAGGTGATAAGGAGGGGGAAAGGGGGGGATGGATAAACAAAAAAAAGAGTAGGTGGTTATGAGAAGGGGTGATAAGAGGGATAAGAGAGGAGAGAGAGAGAGAGAGAGAGAGAGAGAGAGAGAGAGAGAGAGAGAGAGAGAGAGAGGAGGGAAGAGGAGATCGAGTCGGGAACGAATAAGAGGAATCAGAACCGAAGGATAAGAAACGAGAGAAGGGAGATGGGGGAGAAGGAGAAAAGAACTAAATGATTATTCTCCGTGCGTCATTTTGGAAAGTGCAATGACCGTCCACGCATTATAATTCACGGTTGTATTTTTGAAGAAAGATAATATACATGTGTGTACGAACGAGGAATTTCCCCTCTCGCTTCCGGTGGTGTAAAATTAATGAGAGATGTAAAGAGGGAAGGGAAGAGAGGAGGAAGGAAGGAAGGAAGAGTAGGAGAGAAAGGAGGAGGAAGAGGAGAGGAGAGATAAAAGGAAAATGAGAGGGGATAAAGAAAAGTGGGGGCGAGATGAAGGGAGAGGAGGAAGGGGAAGGGAAAATTAGAAGGAAGGGAGAGAAGAGAGGAGGTGAGAAGAGAGAGATCAAGAGAGAGAGAGACAGAGACAGAGAGCGTTCGAGAGGGAGAGGGAGAAAGAGAGAGAGAGGGAGAGGGAGAGGGAGAGGGAGAGAGAGAGGGAGGGAGAGGGAGATGGAGAGAGGGAGGGAGAGCGTTTGAGAGGAAGATAGCTAAGGATGGAGAGCGTTCGAGAGGGAGATAGAGAGGGATAGGGAGAGGGAGAGAGAGGGAAGGAGAGGGAGAGAGAGAGAGAAAGCGAGAGTGAGAGAAAGCGAGAGAGAGAGAGCGAGAGAGAGAGAGAGAAAGAGAAAGAGAGAGGGGGGGATGGCACACAGACACAGACCCAGACACAGACACAATAATATACAGAATACAACCAAACAACCATATACACCCGTACAGAAATATAAACCAATTAAAAATAGACAGACGAATTCTAACAATAACAAAGGGGAGAAAAACATTACACCGGATTCAACAAAACACAAATATGACCCCTCAACCAAGACAGCATAAGGATCATTGTTGAATATTCTAACCCCTTGCTGACCTCTCTTTCCGGTGACGTCACACTAGTGTTGTTTGAAGGTTAAGTGTGACGTAATTGCAATGATCTTCAGTGACAGCTTTATATATATATATATAATATCTTTCCAATAAAGAGTCGAGAGATAGATTCGGTTGTTGCAGAGGCGGGAATTAATTGATGGTTCGATGAGGTGGGATGTTGCATTAGATTGCATAGCTACGTTGTTTTGTATGTTGTATTATTGTTATTGTTGATGTTGATGTTATTATTCATCAGCATTACACTTCTTATTTGTATTTGTATTATTGTTATATATATATATATATATATATATATATATATATATATATATATATATAAATATATATAAATCATTATTTCTACAACTACTACTGCTACTGCTACCTCATTCTCCTTATTCTTCTACTTGTCTTTCTCCTGTTCTTGTTGTCATTTATATTCTCTCTCTCTCTCTCTCTCTCTCTCTCTCTCTCTCTCTCCCTCCCCCTCCCCCTCCCCCTCCCCCTCCCCCTCCCCCTCCCCCTTTCCCTCTCTCCCTCTCTCTTTCTCTCTTTCTTTCATCCCAACCGCTCCTTCCCTCCATCCCTGTCCCCTTCACAAACACCCTCCCTATTACCCCCCACCCCCACTTAAACTTAAGCATTCACTCCATTAGAAACGCTCGTGATCGATGAACAAAGCGTATAAAGTGAACAATGAGAACAAAGTTCCTATGTTCACGTGATCTCTCTCTCTCTCTCTCCCGCTCTCTCTCCCTCCCTCCCCCTCCCCCCTCTCCCTCTCCCTCCCCCTCTCCCTCTCCCTCTCCTCTCTCTCTCTCTCTCTCTCTCTCTCTCTCTCTCTCTCTCTCCCTCTCTCTCCCTTCCTCCCTCTCTCTCTCTCTCTCTCTCTCTCTCTCTCTCTCTCTCTCTCTCTCTCTCTCTCTCTCTCTCTCTCTCTCTCTCTCTCTCTCTCTCTCTCTCTCCCCCACCTCCCTCCCTCTCTCTCTCTCTCTCTCTCTCTCTCTCTCTCTCTCTCTCTCTCTCTCTCTCCCTCTCTCTCCCTCCCTCCCTCCCTCCCTCCCTCCCTCCCTCCCTCCCCCCTCTTTTGGTCTCGGGTATGAACTAGAATATGATATGTTTGTTTGTATTTTTTTGCTTGTCTTTGTGCTCGTTTCTCTTCTGTTGTTTATGTTTGGTCGGATGAGGGTGTTTGTGTGTGTGTGTGTTTTTGTGTGTGTGTGTTTAAACTTCTTTATTTCTTCATTTATTATCTGTTATAACTTTATTGATTCCACGGATTCATAGGAGAGGTGGTAATAGATTGAAAAATCATTACATACACACACACACACACACACACACACACACACACACACACACACACACACACACACACACACACACACACACACACACACACACACACACACACACACACACACACACACACACACACACACACACACACACACACACACACACACACACTCACACACTCACACACTCACACACTCACACACACACACACACACACACACACACACACACACACACACATATATATATATATATATATATATATATATATATATATATATATATACATATATATATATATATATATATATATATACATATATATATATATATATATATATATATATATATATATATAACGATACATGTAAGATGACAGATAGATAGATTGATAGATAGTATAGATAAATTGAAATATATGTATCCATAAATAGACAAACATAGATTAATAGATAAATACATACAGATTGACATATCCACAGTGACAGATCTATAAATAAATAGATAAACATATAAATACATCGACAAATATCAAAATGAGAAAACAATTTATATTTTTCCCGCCAGTTTAACCTCCGCCATTTTTGTCTATCGGAAATCGGGCCATTAAATCGAAGTATATATATTTTTTGTAGATAAAGCAATTCCCGATATAAAGATCCTGTCGATAACGAAAAGTAAAACCGAGGAAATGATTTCTCCGATAAGGACTTTTTTTTTATTTCTTTATGATTCGAAAGACAAAATAGAGATAAAAAAAAAACGTCCGTTGAGGGTTTAAAAAAAAGACCGTTAAGGGAGAGTTTATTTCCGTTTTCGTTGGCATTATTGTTTTCTTTCTCTGTTTTCTTTTTTCCGTTTTCTTTTTGCGATGGGTGACCTAACAATATATCGATCACGGGAATTCTTTACATTCTTTCTGTCTCTCTTTCGCTTAATTTGTTTTTTTTTTCTCTCTCTCTTAATGCTGTGGAATTCTGTCACTAGTTATTTTTCTCTTGTTCTGTTTCTCTCCCTCCCTCCTTCCCCTCCCTCCACTCTCTTTCGTAAATCATCATTTTTATCTAACACTCTTTATTCACGACTTACCGTAGACAGACACGCTCATACTCAAAGAGGATCAAAGGACAAGTAAACACAAGCAGACAAAATTAAAAATTGGGAGGATAAAAGGTAGAGAGAGAGGGGGGGGGGGGCATCTGACTCACTTAGGCAATGTGGGGAAGGGAGGGGAGGAGGAGGGAGGGGTGGGGAAGGGAGATGAAGAGGGCGGGGGGAAGTGATGAGGAGGAGGAGAGGACGTGAGAAAGAGGAGGCGGGGAAGAGAGAGAAGGAGGGGGAGAGATATGGAAGAGAGAAGGTCGAAGGGGAAGAGAGACGGAAAGGAAGAGAGGAAGAGGAAATGAGCAGGAGGAAGGGAAGGAGAGAAAGGGGAAAGTAAGGGGAATGGGTGGGTGGGTGAGGGGGGAGGGGACAAGATCCACGGAAAATGAATCAGTCTAAAGCACCTGTTATCGCAGCAAGGGAGGCTTCCGAAGGCGGCTCTCCGGACAGGTTGTTATTCCGACTATTGTTGTTGTTGTTGTGACTGTTATCGTGGTTAGTATTGTTTTACTTATTGTATTTATTTTGTTAGTTTTTGGTTTATTATTGTTGTTTTTTTGTGTGTGTGTTTATGATTGTTATGATTATTGTCGTCGTTCTGGGTGTTAATTGTTGTTCCTTTAAGTATTTTTCTTGTTATTATTTATTGTTAATTACCAGTATTGCTCCTACGAAAATAACAAGTAAATAAAAAAGAGAGAGTAAAAGAGAGAGAGAGAGAGAAAAAAAGGAATTGTAGATGGGTGAAAGGGGATAGGGGGTAGGGGGGTCTTAGTTGCAGAGATAAGGATGAGAAGGATGAGAAGGATGAGAGACTAACCCATCCCGAAAAAGGAGGGGAGAGTTTGTAGCAAGAGCGGCGCTATATATGTATATGGATGACTTATTGTTTTAATCGTTGCGTTTTCTTTTTCTTTTCCTTTCTTTTCTTTTCTTTTTTCTTTGTTGATTTCGAGGTTATAGGAGATTTTTTCCTTCTTTTTCTTCATCTTCCTCTTCTTCTCCCCCACCTCTTCTTCTTCATCTTCCTCCTCCTCCTCCTCCTCCTCCTCCTCCTTCTGTCATCTGCTTACCCACCATATCATCCTTTATCCCCTTTTCATATTCATCAAATTCATCATTTATTTATGTCATTCCCACTAAATTAATCTAATCGCATCCTTTATTCACGAACTTAATCTAACCATCATACATTTCCATACATTTCTCATTCATTCCCACCTCACCGCCTTTCATTCCCGAACCATTGCAAACATTGCAAGAGACAACCACCAAACGTCTTCACAAATACGTTTCTTGCTTCATTCCACAAGATGGCGCTGTCTTGTGCACTCTTGGGGTCACTCTGTGTCACCCTGACACTGACACCTACGAGGCCTTAGATGTGTCGTGTGACCTTCTGTGAACTTTTGAGTGAGAGGGAACTTTTTGGTGCTGTCTTGATTTTTTTTGTGGGTTTTTTTAAGTGTATATATATATATATATGTATGTATGTGTGTGTGTGTGTGTGTGTGTGTGTGTGTATGTATGTATGTATGTATGTATGTCTGTCTGTCTGTCTGTCTGTCTGTCTGTCTGTCTGTCTGTCTGTCTGTCTGTCTCTCTCTCTCTCTCTCTTTCTCGCTCTCTCGCTCTCTTCCTCCTCATGAATATATATATATATATATATATATATATATATATATATATATATATATATATATATATATATATATATATATATATATATATATATATATAGATAGATAGATATAGATATAAGTACATATATATATATATACATAGATACAGATATATATATATACATAGATATAGATATATATATATATATATACACACACACATATATATATATATATATATACATATATATACATAGATATAGCTATGCATACATATAGATATAGATATATGCATATATGTATCGATATAGATATATATATATATATGGGTAAATATATATATATAAATAAATATATATATATATATAGATAGATAGATAGATAGATAGATAGATAGATAGATAGATAGATAGACACACCCTCACCAAACACACACACACACACACACACACACACACACACAATGAATATTACTAAACACCGGTATATATTTTCTTTTTCTTTTTCCTTTGTTATGTTCCTTCTCATTTTTGTGCGACTTATGCATATGATGAAAGTTATCTAATAAATTTGTGGATAATGGGCAGCGAGAGGAAACATTTGCAGAGTGAATTAAACGTTTTTAGCTTCAAAGAGAAAGCGCAGGCGACACTCACCGCTGAAAGGGGGGGAACGGGAGAAAGGGAGGAGGAGGAGGAGAAAGGAGGAGGATAAAGAGGTGGAGAAGGAGAGAGAGATAGAGAGAAATAAAAAGAGAGAAGAGAAAGGATTTGAGGGGAGGGGGGAGTGGATGAGGGAAAAGGAGAAGTGGAGGAGAAGAGGAGAGAAGAAAAAGGTGGAGGGAAATAGAAAAAAAAAAAAAAACGGAAGAGAAAAAGGATTTCAGAGGAAGGGGAGTACAAAAGGGAATTGAGGAGAAAAGGGAAGAGTAGATGTAGAAGAAAGAAAAGGAGGAGAAGGAGAACAAGCAAAAGAGGGAGAGAAGGAAGAAGAGAAAGAAGGGAGATACGAGGAAAAGGAAAGGAAGAAAGCGACAAACAAACGGACAGACAAAGAAAACAAACAAACACACCCTAAGTACTCAAAAAAAAAAAAAAAAAAAAAGGAAGACAATCGACCAACTAACCTTTTAACATAAACAAAATCCACCCACAGAAAGAAAAGAAAAAAAAAATGTATATATAAAGCATATTTCAAAGTATAACAATAACCAGATACAAATGAACACTAAAACAGGATTTACTTACACATATTTTAAGGTAATCTTGTAGTTCACAGAAAACGAGAATGGTAAACAGATTCAAACACGGATTATAACGGTCTCCTTGTTCTTCAGCGCTGAATGCAAACAGTTTCGTAAACATGAGTGTGTTAGAAATAAGAGATAAATGAGAGGGAGAGGGAAGAAGGGAGGGAGAGGGAGAGGGAGAGGGAGGGAGGGAGAGAGAGGGAGAGGAAGAGAGAGGAAGAGAGAGGGGGAGGGGGAGGGAAGGAGGGAGGGAGGGAGAGAGGGAGGTATATGGATTCTTGTTTTTCTTAATATTTTTTTTTTTTGTCTTTAATATCGTTTTCATTTTCTTTCATTATCCTCTTTTTTATTTGTGTCTTTCCTTATTTTCTTATTATTCCGTCCCTATTATTTCTCTTCATATTATTTCATTCTCCCTTAACCTTTCTTTCGTTTTTATTGTTTTTTATATCTGATTCACTTTTCCTTTTTTTATTTCGTTTCTCTGTCTCCTTTCTTTCCTTCACTTTTATTTATTTTTTCGCCACATCCTTTCATTCTTTTTTATTCTCCTTTTTTTCTCTGGGTTCTCTTGATAATCTCTGTCTACTTATTTCTCCATATTTATTCTTTCTCTTTCTCTTCTTTCTCTCCTCTGTCTCTAACTCTATCTGTATTTTTCCTTCTCTCTTTCTCTGTCTTTATTTCTTCTGGTTTTTATCTTTTTCTACCCTTCTTTCCTTCTTCCCTTCTTCCTTCTTTATTTTTATTTTATTTTTATTTTTCTCGCTCTTTTTTGCATCCATGAAATTCGTTCACGAAAATACCCGTTTTCTTTTGTTTTTTTATATTCGTCCACATTTAGGTTCCCGTTTTCTTTGCTTCCTGTCCGGGTCTCATAATTTATCGTTCGAGAACTGAAGGAAATAAAATATAAGTAAAATTAAAAGTAATTCGAAAAGTAGTCGATAAAGATGAAGACGGTTGTGATGATAATGAGGAGTATGATGGGGAAAATAATGAACTTGATGGTGAAGATAATTAACATGATGAAGATAGTTATAGTAATATTGAATTAATTGTATATGAGAACTGATAACTGTAAGATGTTTATGACAAGTCTTTTTTCAGAATTACGTAATTCTGAAGGTGTGATTATCGAGACATCCATTACACATTAATTGAATACAAGTTATTTATTCTCATTCTTATTTTTTCACCACTTCTTACGAGGCATTCTGTTTATTACGTAATGGTAATAACAATAACAAGACCACATAATTATTGATAGAAAGGTAGATCACACACACACACACACACACACACACACACACACACACACATACATACATATATATATATATATATATATATATATATATATATATATATATATATGTATATACATATACATGTACATGTACATGTACATGTACATGTACATGTACATATACATGTGCATATACATATACATATACATATACATATACATATACATATACATATACATATACATATACATATACATATACATATACATATACATACATATATATATACATATACATATACATATACATATACATATACATATACATATACATATACATATACATATACGCATACATATACGCATACATATACACATACATATACACATACATATACACATACATATACATATATATACATATATACATACATGTACTTACATGTACACATGCACATGAACATGCACATGCATATGCACACACACACACACACACACACACACACACACACACACACACACACACACACACACACACACACACACACACATATATATATATATATATATATATATATATATATATATATATATGTATATATATACATATATATGTATATATATGTTTATTTATTTATTTATTTATTTACTTATTTATTTATATATACATATATGGATATAAAAGTTTGCGATTTGAAACTTGGTTCTGGCCAGATAACAGGAAAGGAAATTATATTCAAAAGTTTATCAGTTAAAGAGCATTAGAGACTATTGCATTATCATTTTTGAGATTAGATTTTGGGCTCTTTTCCTTTTCCTTTTTGTTTATTGTTATTATCAACTTTTTGGTTCTCTCTGATTCTTCCTTCTCTCGCTTGTCTTGTTTTTGTTTGTTTCTTTTGCTTTTCCTCTTTCTATTTTGCTTTTTCGCTTTCTCTTTTAAGTTATTCTCTCTCTCTCTCTCTCTCTCTCTCTCTCTCTCTCTCTCTCTCTCTCTCTCTCTCTCTCTCTCTCTCTCTCTCTCTCTCTCTCTCTCCTTTTCTTTTCTTCCCTCTCCCTTTCATTTTCCATTTCCCCTTTCTTCCCTTTTCCTCCCTTGGTAAACAGGTGAAGCAGCTGTACAAATAAATAGTTATATAGCTGACACAGACAGACAGACAAACATGTAGACACAGACAGACAGCAAAGCAAGACAGACAGTCAGACAGACAGTCAGACAGACAGACAGACAGACAGACAGACAGACAGACAGACAGACAGACAGACAGACAGAAAAGCAAGAGAGAGAGACAACTATGGCCCCATCACTGCGTCGATGAGATCACTAAACAAATAGATGATAGAGAGGTAGATAGACATTGATGAGGCGCCACGACGCATATAAGATTGGATGGAAAGCTAAAGGGAATAAACGCTTAAAGACAGACACAGCTCAGGTGAGACAGACATAGACGATCCAGACAAATAGATTACATTGACAACAGATGCACATCTATGGAATCCCTTCCCCCTCCTCCCCTTCCCCCTTCTTTCCTCAGGGCACAGCTCCCGTACCCCTCCTCCCCTCCTCAGCACGTATCTTCCTTATCCCCCCACCCACCTTCCCTTCCTCAGCACACACCTCCCTCCCTCCCTCCCTCCCCCAACCTCCTTCCTCAGCACACTCCTTCCTCAACCCCTCTTTTCTTCTTCCTCAGCAGACCCCTCACCCTCACCCCCCTTCCTCCCTCCCTCCTCCCTCCCTCCCTTCCTCCTTCTCCTCCTCCCTCCCTCCTCCCTTACTTCCCCCACCCCTTCCTCCTTCCTTCCCTCCCTTCCCCCTCCCTTTCCCCCCTCCCTCTCTCCTTTCCTCCCTCCCTTCCTCCCTTCCTCCCTCCTCCCTTCCCCCTCCCCCTCACTCCCTCACTCCCTATCTCCCTCCCTCCCTTCCCCCTCCTCCCTCTCCCGTCATTCCTTCCCCTTTCATCCCCACCCCTCTCTCTCCTTCCCCTCCTCCCTCCCTCCCTCCCTCCCTCCCTTCTCCTCCCTCCCTCCCTCCTCCTTCGCCTCTCTTCTCCCCCCAGCACCCTGGCCCCGGATACGGAGTGAGCTAATCCCATACGGTCGACGCGCCTTGAATATCGAACGATCTTTTCGACGATCGTGCAGCGGTGTGGCTCTGCCGTTAGCGTCGCGGCAGACGTATGCAAATGATTCCCAGGCAACGGAACGCGGGAGGCGAATGAATGTATCACTTAACGCTGATTGGGTGATGCTGTGGGTGGGTGGGTGGGTGGGTGGAGGTAGCGGGGAGGGGGTAGGAGTGAGGTTGAAGAGGGGTTTTGTAACGCGAGTTTTTTTTTTTTTTGGGGGGGTGGGTGGGTGGGATGAGGTGGGGGTAGTGGGAGGGGGAAGGGAGGAGGGAGTGGGAAGAGGGAGTGGGAGTGGGAGGTGGCGAAGGAAGGGGGAAGTGAGGGAGAATGGGGTTGGTAGGGGAAGAAATGAGGGGGATCAGGTTAATAGAGGAAGAGGAACAAGAGGGGAAAACAGATGAAAAAAGGAACGGGGGAAACAAATACAAAAATGATAGGGAGGAAGGGGGAAGCGGAAAGTGGGGAAAGGAAGGATAGGGTGGTTAGGATAGAGTAGAGAAGAGATATATAGAAAAATAAGAGAAAGAACAAGGTGTACCTGTGCGTGTGTGCCCACGTGCATATAAATAGATAGTTTACTTGCACGCCTATTTTTTTTTATACTTTTTGTATTCTATTTATTCCCCTCCTCCAAATATAGAGAAATTTTAAGTGTACCCTTTGCCGCCTCCTGTTCCCGTATTCAGAGCGGGTGTTGCTGCGTGACGCCATTTTAATTTCCCGCCTCGATTTTCTTGCCGCGTTTCGGAGAATGGAAAAAGTTTTTTTTTTTTTTTTGGCTTTTTTGTAATGCAGAAGGCAGTAATTTTATTTTAGTATTCAGTCGAGCGTTTTTGTTTTTTTGTTTTGTATATATTTTTAATGATGTTTTCTTGAATTTGGAAGGGAGAGAGAGGGGTAAGTTAAGATTTTGTGTCGGATGGAGTTGTACTCGCACGCGCACGCACACGCACACGCACACGCAGCCACACAAACCTACCCACACACACCTACCCACACACACCTACCCACACACACCTATCCACTCACACCTACCCACACACACACACACACACACACACACACACACACACACACATATTTCCCCCTCCACCAGCCCTAACCCTACCTTTCTCCCCCTCAGCACCCCTTTCCCCCCACAGCTTCCTCTCTACCCCCTTTTCCTTCAACACTCCCCTCATTTTCCACACCCCATTTCTACCCCCTCCCCCTTGCATCTCCTCTCATACTCCCCTCCCCTTCTCCTCTCCTTATTCCGTTCCCCTTCTCTCCCTACACCCCCCCCCCCCTCCCGTCCCTTTTCCTCTCCTCCCCACACTATCTTTCATCCGCATTCTCCAACACTCCCTTCCCCTCCCACCCTCCCTACCATCTTCCACTCCCTCCACTCCCTCCCCCTCCTTCTTCCCCTCCTTCTTCCCCTCCACCACCTCCTCCCCTTACACTTCTACCCCCCACCCTCTTCTCCCCATCCATCTCCTCCCCCTCCAACTCCACCTCTTCCCCACCATCTTCTCCCCCTTACACCCTCTCTTCCCCACCTCTTCCCCACCCACCTCCTCCCCTTAAACTCTCCTCCCCACACTACCTTCCATCCGCACTCTCCAACACTCCCTTTCCCTCCCTTTCACTCCCTACCATCTTCCACTCCCTCCACTCCCTCCCCCCCTCCTTCTTCCCCTCCACCTCCTCCCCTTACACTTCTACCCCCACCCCCTTCTCCCCATCCATCTCCTTCCCCTCCAACTCCACCTCCTCCCCACCATCTTCTCCTCCTACACCCTCTCTTCCCCACCTCCTCCCCACCATCTTCTCCCCCTACACCCTCTCTCCCCCTACACCCTCTCTTCCCCACCTCTTCCCCATCCACCTCCTCCCCTTAAACTCCTCCCCCCCTTCCCCCCCCCTCCCCACCCACCTCCTCCCCTTAAACTCCTACCCCCCTTTCCCCTGCCCCTCCCCCTCCCCCTCCCCCACGTAACACCACATAACACACATATTCTGTAACGGAAAAGAATCCTATTCTATTTCAAGGGACTTTTTTTTATTTTGATGCGCGTTGATGTGCCTATGTTTGTGTGTGTTTTGTTGTTGTTTTGTTTTTATAATTGTAATCGCTGACATGGATGAGTGAAAGTCTGTTCATGCGTGTTTGTGTGTTTGTTGTTTGGAGTTTGTTGTTGTTTGATTATTATTTATTTGTTTATTTCAAATTATGATGCATATGATTCATTGTGTGAAATATTTTAGATTGTAGCTATTAGTGTCGAATGATGAATTTTATGTAAGCCAAAAATGTATTTTTTCTGATATATTTTCTCTTTCTCTTTTATAGGTAAGACCACCATCACGACCTGTCATACTCACATGGTATCGAAAACGGAAGTGTCTGCATAGAAAACGGGAGAGGTCATCCTCGTAGGTCAAAGGTCAAGTTCTTCTATCCTCTTTAAGACAAGAAAGCAAGGAAACACGAAGAGAGACGGAGAATAATTCACTTATTAAATTTTCTTCTTCCTTCGTAAAGAGAGAGAAACCAACCGAAAGAGGGAAAGAAAGAGAAAAAAAATAAAGAAGGGAAAAGGAGCAAAATATAAAAAAGTCCGGAAATAGGAATAAGATATGGCCAGGCAGAGCAGAGTCCGTTTGAAAGCACGCCGGCCTTGGGACACCTTCGCAAGCACTGAGGAGGAGTGCCTAAGGAGTGCCACATCCTACCGAGCAAGGTCACGGGGCGGTGCCAAGTAGGATATCTCCCCTTTGGAAGCTAGGTGGAAGGACTCCCTCTTGTAGGACTTCTCTTCCCCCCCCAACCCCCTCTACCCACCCACTCCCCCCACGGCCCCTCCCAGACTCTCAGAGTGACGTCACTAATACGTCATTCATGTAGTACGACTGTTTATATGTACTGAAGGAAATCAGTTTAATAAAGAAAACGAATTCTATCCACGGATGTAATTGTGGTGTTGGTGAATAAGATAAAGATTGGAGTGTATAGGTAAAAAAGAAATATAGATCATTCAGACTGAATATTAAAAAATAGATAATATACTTATCTAAAGACAGTCTTGTTCTCTCTGTATAAACCGAGCGAGTTTCTGACCAGTACAAGTGATTAATTCCCTCCAGTTGTTATATTTTGCTGATTCTCCAAGGTAGTCCCCCTCCTTCTATACACTCTTCGAAAGAAAAAGAAGGAAATAAGAATAATAGGACAAAAAATAAACGTCAAATATATCGCCCAGAAACAAGACAAAAATAAATTGCTTCCCAGAGAGACACTCGGAGTGAGAGAAAATATTTACAAATTTCAAAAACGCAATTAATTAAAAAGAAAAAAAAGCAAGGCCTATCAACGTCCCAGAAGGCCTATCCATATCAATAAGCTCAAGGTAATTTAAGCTTAACTGTCAAAATACACTTGTATGTGAGTGACCGCCCGGAAACTGCCGTACACTCCTGACCTGACCTCTTCGTGTGAACACTGGATCTCCCGCCCCTCCCCCTTACGTGACGTCATGGCTGGGTCGAAGGTAAGTGTCAGTAGAGGGTAGTGGATGGGTGTATTTCATGGGTGTATGGGTAGGTATATTTATGTGGGTATATGGAGATGAAAACTGCCGTGGCGATAAAGTGGCAGACGAAAAGACATTATTTATTTTTTTCAGGTGATCTGTATAGTGTATGGTGTTTTTTTTCTGTCTTGGCTGTATGTATACTGTACATGTATGCATACGGAAATACATCTAAATTTATGTGCAAGTTTATGTATATGCATTTGTATACATTCGTTCATATTTATGCAAATATGTTTTATATGATTGTAAAAAAAAAGATATTGGAAGTTGATACTGCATTCCGGTGGATTAAGATAAAGTAAGGTCGTTATTCATTGCTTTTTCTTTCTTTCTTTTCTTCTTTCTTTTCTCTTCTTTTATTTTCTTTCGTTCCTTCTTTCTGTCTTTCTTTTTTCTTTCCTTCTTTTTATCTTTTTTTCTTTTTTTTTCTTTTTTACTGAAAATGGGTAATTTGAATCGTTATTAATTTTTATTCTTGAGCAGGAATGTCATTTGCTCGTAATTACGATAAGGTTCATATATATTTGTATGTTTATATAAAGGTAATTTTCGTGCATTTTTAATTTGTATCATTTCTTCCGTTTTCTGGGGTTTCTGTTTATCTATGATAGAAGGTTGGTTATCTATGTATTTTTCAGGTATTTTAACATCATATCTGGATGTTAACTGGAATGTAATTATCAATATATCTGTTGCTGATATTTGATATTTAGGCAATTATGATTCAATTTCCGCATTGCCGCATGATGCACATTGCCACACACTATTTGAAACCGTGTAAAAAAAACTTTTTTATAACATTAATTATGCAGTAGATAAAAAGGGTCGGAAGGTGTTGGTCCTTCCTCTTCTTCCCTCTCTCTCTCTCCTTCTCTCCATCTCTCCATCTCTCATTCTTTTTTTTTTCTCTCTTTCTCTCTTTCTGTTTTTCTCCCTCTCACCTTCCCTTCTCTCCATCTCTCTCTTTCTTTCTCCCTTCCTACCTCCCTCCCTCTCCCTCCCATCTTCCTTCCACCCTCCCCTCCCTCCTTTCCTCCCTCTCTCCCTCACACCCTCCCCCTCTCCCTGCCTTCCACCTCCCCCTCCCTAGCTCCCTCCCCACCTTCCCCCTCTCCCTCCTCCCTATCCTCTCTCCCTCTCCCTCCTCCCTACCCTCTCTCCCTCCCTCTACCTCCCACTCTCCTCCCTCCCTCTACCTCCCACCCTCCTCCCTCTACCTCCCACCCTCCTCCCTCTACCTCCCACCCTCCTCCCTCTACCTCCCACCCTCC
>BOPN01000198.1:337500-342500 GCA_017312705.2 Penaeus japonicus
ATATTCCCTTTCTATTTTCTCCCCTGCACATCCCTTACTCTCCCCCATCATTTCCATTATTTGACTTGTCTCTATTCTCTCTCTCTCTCTTTCTCTCTGCATCTCTCTCCCTTTCCCTCTCCCTCTCCCTCTCCCTCTCCCCCTCCCCCTCCCCCTCTCCTTCTTCCTCCCCCTCTCCTTCTCCCTCTCCCCCTCTCCTTCTCCCTCTCCCCCTCTCCTTCTCCCTCTTCCTCTCTCCTTCTCCCTTCCCCACTCCCTCTCTCTCACTCTCTCTCACTCTCACTCTCACTCTCACTCTCACTCTTTTACTTTCACTCTCTTACTCTCTATCTCTCTTCGTACTCCCTCCTTCCCTCCCTCCCTCCCTCCCTCCCTCCCTCCCTCCCTCCCTCCCTCCTTCTCTCCTTCTACCACACCCTCCGTCTAGACATCCATACACAAAAGCATATGCATACTAATTAGCCTTTATGTGCGTTAACAAGACACCTCCCTCCTGCTATATTACCTTGTATAAACTGTTACATGAAACACGAGGTCTTTGTCAAAACATATACGCTGTTGGTGGCACCTGAGAGTGTGTGTGGAAGGGGGCGGGGTTTTGTGTGAGAGAGTGTGAGAGTGAGAGTGGAAGGGAGAGAGGGAGAGAGAAGGAGGGAGGGAGGGAGGGAGAGAGGAGATGGGGTAGGGAGGCAGAGGTGAGGAGGGAGAGAGGAATGAGGTGGGGAGAGTAGGAATGAGAGTGGAAGGAAGTGAAAGAGGAAGGAGGAGAATGAGAGTGAGAGTGAGAGTGAGAGTGAAAGAGAGCGAGTCACCTAATCCCTATCACCCCCACACGAGAGAAGAATAAAGATAAAATCTCACCTGTTGTTGCAGTAAAGTAGCTTAGCACCTTGCGTAGTAGAGAGCAAAAGCGAGAACAAGAATGAGCAAGAGAGAAATACCGAGAAAGAGAGAGCGGGATTGAGAGAGAGAGAGAACGAGAGCGAGAGCGAGAAAGGGAACGAATGAGACAGAGAGAGAGAAAGAGAACGAACGAGACAGAGAGAAAGAGAAAAAAAGAGAGAGCATAACCGAGAGAGAGAGAGAGAGAGAGAGAGAGAGAGAGAGAGAGAGAGAGAGAGAGAGAGAGAGAGAGAGAAACATAAAACCCAGAGCGAGAGAAAGAGCGAACGATCAAACGAACGAGAGATCGACAGAAAAAAAAAACACAGAAAAGAACCTTTTGCAATTCCGAATGCACAAGTGTTGCATAAAAGTCTGAATGAAGCAAGTGAAGTAAAGGAAGACACGGGGCTCGGGGCTTGTAATCCAGGAAGGGGATTTGGATAAAGCCTCTTATCCAAGCGTAGGAGGGGGAGGGGGGAGGGGGTAGAGACCTCGTTTGCTAAGGATTTTTTGTCTCGTTTTTTAATTATGCCTTTTGGTTTCTCTTTTTACGTTTTTTTTATATTTGAGTTTTCGCTTTCTCGACATCTCTCTCTTTTTCTTATTCTCTCTTACACTTATTCTTTCTCTTTCTTTCTTTCTTTCTTTCTTTATTTCTCTCTCCCTCTCCCTCTCTCCCTCCCTCCTACCTCCCTCCTTCTCCCTCTCCCTCTCCCTCTCCCTCTCCCTCTCCCTCTCCCTCTCTCTCTCCCTCCCTCCCTCCCTCCCTCCCTCCCTCCCTCCCTCTCTCCCTCCCTCTCCCTCTCTCTCTCTCTCCCTCTCCAAGTAAAGAGCACTTTAATAGAATAATCCCGCGCCAAAGAAGCATAATTAGAATGTCAGAATGAGCAGTTTCTTGTCATGTTGAATCATAATGATGAGAAAGGCATAATTAGAAACATATTTCACTCTATCTTTCCATTTCGATTCGTTATTTTGATAGGATTAGACATAGATATTGAAATAGATTTTTTTATGTGGTGGGGTAGGTCAGTATATTATTCAGTGGGGTAGTTGTTGTGAATGGTGTCTCTGTATAGTGAGGGTAGATCACTGTACTATTCTGGGGCGGGGGAGTTATGGTGACTTAGCTTTCTGAAAGGGATTAGTCGAGGGAAAATGGCATTACTCGGGGATTATGAAGTGAAGTAACTATTAACGTCACTGTTCTTGAGCGAGTCCCTGTTAACGTAACTGTTCTTAAGCGAGTCCCTGTTAACGTCACTATTCTTTGCCGAGTCACTGTTAACGTCACTATTCCTAATAGATCACTATCTTACTTAAATCACTTGCTTGAAGAGTTCATTGTGATAGTTCATTCTTACGTCACTATCTCTTGAGTGAAATAGACCCATAGAAAGATCATTCACTATTACATGCTGTAGAATGTGGCTGTTCGTTACTACGTCACGTTAACAGAGACTAGCTTGCGAGTAGTGACTGTTAACAGTGACTCGGCCTAAGAATAGTGACGTTAACAGGGACTTGCTTAAGAATAGTGACGTTGATAGTAACTCGTTTAAGAATAGTTACGTTAACAGTGATCGCTTATGTGAAGGGTTACGTTAACAGTGACTCGTTTAAGAATAGCAAAGTTAACAGTGACTCGTTTAAGAATAGTAAAGTTAACAGTGACTCATCTCACTCTCGTTCAAGATGACTAGATATTTAGCATTTTTCTTCGGTTTATCCTGCTGTCTTATCCTCCCTCGTTACGTGGCTTCTTCGCTCGCGCGGAATTTCGAAATGGAATTATGCCTTAAACGGAGTGAGAAAATGACTAAGATGCCGGAGACAGAATTCTTGGGTGTTTTTTTCTTTTCTTTCTTTTTCTTTCTTTCTTTCTTTTTTTCTGTTGCTTCTCTTATGTTTCTTTCTTTTGTTATTATTTTTATGTATGTATTTATATATTTTTTGTTGTTGTTGCTGTTTATTTTATTTTCTTGTTTTCAACATTCTTTTCTTTATTATTTTCTTTCTGTTTTCTTATGTTGGACGTAGTCTTCCTTTTTTCCTTTTTGTTTCTTTTTCCTTATTTTTTTCCTCTCTCTCTCTCTCTCTCTCTCTCTCTCTCTCTCTCTCTCTCTCTCTCTCTCTCTCTCTCCCCCTCTCCTCCTCTCCCCCCCCCCCCACACACACACACACACACACACACACACACACACACACACACACACACACACACACACACACACACACACACACACACACACGTTATTGATAACTCCCCCCCCCCCTCCCTTTTTTTTTTACTTTATTTTATTGCGTTAATTTCTAACAGGATATCTCGTTCTGTTTTTTTGTGAGGGTGGGTCCTATGCATAAGGGTAATAAGGATGTAATTTGTAATGGTCGTCGACAACAACAAAAAAAAGAAAATGCTTATGATCAGGATGTAAAGGCGCAACGGGGGATAGGGGATGGGGGGGTAAGGGGAAGGGGGAAGGGAGAAGGACCGATGATGGAGATGATGGGGGGGAGCCAGACGGGGGGGAGCTACACTCTCAGGTGTCAGGGGGCGTTAACGTACCCTCTCCCCTCCTCCCCCTTCCTTCCACTCTCATCCCCTCCTCCTCCCCTCCCCATCACCCTTACCCCCTCCCCCTCCCTCCCTCCTTTCACTACATCACACTCTCTCTCCCTCGTGACCGGGTCAGCGTGACATACGGGCCGGAGGTATACTCATAGGTCGATATTACCGCCTCATGACACCGGTCTTCCGCCCTTAATGACAGTGATTCGGGCCCTCGTATTTCGTCGGCGTTATCGTCCGCACGTCATCGCTTGGCACTGCTGTTGAGGAAAGGAAGGAGGAGCGAGAGGGAAAGGAATCAACATTCTCTCGAGTGAAGGAGGCGGAGGAGTTCCGCAGGAGTTGGACTCGCGGCGAAAGGTGCTTGACGACGAGACTGTTCTTCGCCTTGCTCCTCTGTCGCGTAGCGGTGGCAGTGGCTGTTGGTGTCACGTGTGATGGTGGGCAGTGCGGGCAGCGGGGAGGGCAGCCATGGTGTTAGGGGGGTGGGGGGCGCTAGTGGGGCGCGCCCGGACCGCCCTCGCCTCGGCGATCGCCCGCCGGAGTAGGTCGGCGGACAAGGGCGAGGCGACACCGCCGGCGGGCACCAAGGCGTCCTCCACGGGCATCCTGAAGGCAGAGCGGCCGCGGCGCTACTCCAAGCAGCGCTCGGGCTCGCCCCCCCAGGGACGCGCCCGCGACGAGAAGGCAGCCATGAGGCCCCAGCAGTACGAGGGCGTGCCCATGCACGAGTACCTGGCGCCCAGTCCTCACACTGTAGGCGTACCAGTGCCGGAGATCCCCTTGACGACGGCGCGACGGCCGCCCGCGTATCCGCACTCTCGACCGCCGCCCACTTCGCCCCCGCAGCAGCCTGGGCACGCGGCGGCCCGGGACCGCTACGACAGCGAGCGAGGCCTGCCCCCCGGCGGCGCCAGCCACTACTCCCACGGCAGCCTCGACCGGTACGCGGAGTACCCCGCGGTGCACGGCAGCCTCGACCGGCGCCAGGGCCATGGCAGCGTGGACCGCCGCCTGCAGCGGGTGAGCGGCAGCGAGCGTCGCCTGGCGCACGGCAGCAGTGACGTGTCCACGGCGGGCAGTGACCGGAGGCCGTACACGAGCCTGGACCGGCGCAGCGGCTTCGGCAGCAGCGACCGTCGCCTTGCTCCGGGCAGCAGCGAGCGCCTGTACTACGACCAGCAGTATCCTTCCCTCGGGTCACGGGCGCCTTCGCGCGCCACCTCGCGCTCCGTCGAGAGCGTCCGCAGCGACCGCTCCGCCGCCCGCTCCGACCGACGCTCCCGCTCGGAGCGCCACGGCCGCGACGACGGGCGCAGCTCCCGTGCCAGCCACCGCTCCCGGCAAAGCCCAAAGGCGGAGCAGCGTTCCCGCCGACGACGCAGCTCATCGCCGCCGCCAGGTGGGCGCAGTCGGTCCGGAAGTGGGCGGAGGCGGCGGCAGGGCGAGGCGGGCGGACGTGAGACGAGTCCGAGGGGCGGCTGCGCGCCCTCCTCTTCCTCGTCGGCCTACGGCTCCCCCTCGGGCGTGTGGACCATCAGCG
>BOPN01000198.1:347500-352500 GCA_017312705.2 Penaeus japonicus
CTCTCTCCCACTCCCTCTCTCTCTCACCTTACACAATACACGCTTACAACAATCAGAAAACTCGTACATCCCCAAGCATGAAAATATCCACAAAGATCATACGTTTCAGAAATATAAATAAGAAAGGAAGGAAAAAAAAGCGTTTACGTAAACAGCGGAAAAGATTTAGAAGGGCCATTTCCTTCAACGTTGAAAAGAATGAAGGAGGCGTTATATCTCTGAGGATATTACACAAGTATCCCCTTAAAACGCGCGGGAAGAAAGGAAGAAAACGGAGTGATGCGAGTCTTTCGGTTGGTTGTCTTGAATAAGCAAATTCTTGCACTTTCTTTCCTATATTTTTGTTGTTTTTGTTTATTTATTTATTTGTCTGATTATTTTGCGATGTATTATGCCGTGTTATTGTGTATTTGCCTTTTGTTATTTTTCTCTCTTGTTTTTTTTAAGAGGGTTGCTTTTTTCTAGCATCACGTTTTATTCATTTGAATCCTATATTGATTAACTAGTTGAGTTTTGTTTCTACTTTTCTAATATATATATATATATATATATATACTCGTATCATACTCGAAAATGTTTTCTTAATATTCTCTTCGTTTCATCTCCTTATCCACTTCCACGTTTTGTTTCCCTTCATTATTCTTACATTATTATCTTTCTTCCCTATCTATTCCCTCTTTCGCAGAGTCGTCCAACGGCACATTTTGAATAACTTAAATGTTCATGCATATCATGTGTGAAATAATTTTGGAACAGACTTTTTTCAGAAGTTTTACGTGATACAAGTTTGAATTTCTATATTGAAATTGGAGTCAATACGGTTCCTACAATATTTTAGGCCGTTGTGTGTCTATTTTGTGTGTTTATGTATTTGTTTTTAGTGCGTTTTTATGTACGTTTTATTGTGAGTGTAGATGTTTTGCATGTATTACGTGTGTGTGTGTGTGTGTGTGTGTGTGTGTGTGTGTGTGTGTGTGTGTGTGTGTGTGTGTGTGTGTGTGTGTGTGTGTGTGTGTGTGTGTGTGTGTGTGCGTGTGTGTGTGCGTGCGTGCATGTGTGTGTGTGTGTGTGTGCGTGCATGCGTGTACGTGTACGTATTTTATATCATTCAGAGAGAGATTATAAAAAAATTATAATCAGAGTTTGACGATCAACAAAAACATCATTACCTGCAAGCAGATAAAATCATGTGTGTTCACTTCCTCCCAAGTAGTGAACATGTTTATGCTTTTAACGGATAATATGTTCAAGGTAAGAATCCCGAGACACCAAGACAATAGCTTTAAAGAGAAAAAAAGAGAGAGAGAAAAGAAAAACAACCAAAAAGGAATATATAAAAATAATAATATTCGCACCATACATCAGCAAAACAGAAATTATAGAAAGAAAGAAAGAAAATCGCACCGTTATTCTTATATTATTTGTTTGATCTTTATAGTAGTTTTCGTCTCTCTGTATTTCGTTTCTCTTTGTCATAAAAGTCAATTTGCTGAAAGGGAATTAGGAAGCGCCATAAGGGCGAAATGAGCCTTACCCTTGATGGAATTTAAGCGTTATGGCTTTTGAGTAAGATGGTAGGAGGGAGGGAGAGAGAAGGGGGGGGGAGAGAAAGAAATAGAAAGAGAGGAGAGGGAGAGGGAGAGGGAGAGAGAAAGGAATAGGAAGAGGAGAGAGGGAGATAGAAAGGAAGAGGAAGAGGGTAGAGGGAGAGTGAAAGAGAGAGGGAAGGGGTATGAATAGCGAGGAGGGGCGGAGGGGAAAGGGAGAGTGAAGAGGGAGATAGGGGGAGAGAAAATAGGAAAAGAGGGAAGGCTTAAAAAAAAGAGAGGGGAAGCGAGCTGAGGCAGTGAGGTAGGGAGATTCCAAAGAAACGAAACGAAATACACTCCCAAAACAGACAAATAAATAAATAGATAGATCAATAGAAAGACAACAAGGCAAGCCAACTAACGAATCCCATTTATCTAGCATAAAATTTGCGTAGCAGGTTGTGCTTATTAAGCGGGATAATCAAAACCGCTCTAAAAAAAAAAAAAAAAAAAAACCTGTTTAGCGAAGTAAACTTGTACCAAATAAAACCTGTTTATGCAGAACACCAAACGATAAGGGAAAGATAGTGTTGCTTATTTATTATTTGTTTCGTATAAAGTGGCTTACGTAATGTATGTGAGAGGGTGGGAGCGATAAGGGGGAAAATAGCTGCCGTGGGGGAAATAGGGAAGAAATTTTGATAGTTTGTGGGTGTTTAATGTCAGTTTTATTTTGAGAATGTTTATGAGTATTAGTATTAGAATTATTGTTATTTTTAGTATTAACTTTATTCCTTACATTTTGAGCGTAGTCGTATTTTTCATATTTATGTATATATAAATTCCATAGAAAATATCTAGCTACCTACCCCTCCCGCCCCACTCCCTCCCCCCCCTCCCACTCTTCTCTCCCCTTCCCACATTTCTCTCTCCCTCCCACCATTTCCTCATCCTCCCCCTTCCCCTTCCCCTTCCCCTTCCCCTTCCCCTTCCCCTTCCCCTTCCCCTTCCCCTCTCCCTCATCCTTCCCCTTGCCCTTCCCCTTCCCTGCCCCTCATCCTCCCCCTTCCCCCTCCCTCTCCCTCTCCCTCTCCACAGGGCGTGAAGTGCGAGTTTGATATAAAGGGCGTGGTTCTGAAGGATAAGAACTCAAAAAAGGCTGAACAAAGAAAAAAGGGGAGAGATTGAAAAGAGAAGAAAAAGTGAATAAGTGTGATAAGGGAGATAACATGAATAAGTGTGGGTGAAGAGAAGAGGAGAAGAAAGTGTGAATAACTGTGGCAAAGAGGAAAGAGCGAATAAGTGTATGGTAAGAGAAGAGGATAGAGTGAATAATTGTGATAAAGAAGATAGGATGAATAAGTGTGGGAGAAGAAAATAAGAAGTAAATAAGTGTGATAAAGAGGATAGAGTGAATAAGAGTGATAAAGAGGTTAGAGTGAATAAGAGTGATAAAGACAGGTGGAAGACAAATGAAGAGGGAAGCTAATGGTTTATACCATACGTTTAATAATTTCGTTGTCGTGAAGTGATGTATGTTTATTGTAATAGTTTTTTTATGATTACCATGATATAAAGTATATATATTATAAATATGTTTATGATAACTATGATATAAAGTATATATATGATGAAAGAAAGGTAAGAGAAAGTGTAAAACCGAATGGAAAATGGGTACATTTGAAGGGAGGGGGTATGAGAGATGGGGGGAGGTGGAGGGAGGAAGAGGAGTAGAGTGCCTCTTCATCATCCACCGTCACCTCCTCCTCCTCCATCCCCTCTCCCCTCCTCCACTTCCTACTCCATTCCCTCATCCCCCTTCCTCTTACCACCCCCTTCTCCTCCACCTCCTCCTTCTCCTCCCCTTCCTCCTCCTCCTCCCCTCTTTGGAGAGAGCGAAGGAATGGAGCTGTTAAGAGGCGTGAAACAGGCGTCCTCATGTGTGCCAGTTTATCAACCTCGGCGTGTCTTCTAGAATGAGGGGAAGGGGAGAGGGGGGATGGGATGGCTGGAGGGGGATGGGGGGATGGGATGGTTGGAGGGGGATGGGGGAAGGGGATGACTGGAAGGGGGCTGGGGGAAGGATGGAGGGTGAAGAGGGGAAGGGTGGAGGGGGATAGGAGGAACCCCCTTCATTCCTCTTGACTTTGCGAGGTGTGAAATGGTTGTGTCAGGGAGGGAGGGGAGGGAGGGAGGGTAGAAGGAAAGGGATGAGAGAGAGAGAGAAAGAGAAAGAGAGAGAGAGTGGGGGAGGAGGAGGAGGAAGAGGGAACGGGGAAGGCAAAGCGGATGCAGAAATGTGTTGGAGAATGGAAGTGGAAGGAAGAAAGTGAGGTTAAGCACAGGAAAAAAACAAAAACAGGTAATAGTGATAATGAAAATAAAGAAGGAAATGAGTACACCAATGTTTGTAGCAAAAACAAAACCGGTAATAACACGGCCACAACAGCACTTTTCACAAAGAAAACGAGAGAGAGAGAGAGAGAGAGAGAGAGAGAGAGAGAGAGAGAGAGAGAGAGAGAGAGAAAGAGTGAGAGAGACCGAGAAACCGAGAGCGAGAAAGAGAGCGAGCGAGAGCAACAAACAGAGATCCTCTTTAACTTCTACCCCCCCCCCCCCCTGTCCATGTCTCTCTCCTCCTACTCTTCCTCTACTCTCCCCTCTCTTATCCGTATTTTCTCTCCTTTCTCTCTCTATCTCTCTCTCTCTCTCTCTCTCTCTCTCTCTCTCTCTCTCTCTCTCTCTCTCTCTCTCTCTCTCTCTCTCTCTCTCTCTCTCTCTCCCTCTCTCTCACTCTCTCCCTCTCCCCCTCCCTCCTTCATTTTTCTCCCCTCCTTCACCCACCATGCTTTGTCTCCCCCCCCCTGCCCTTTCACATCTAGCACCCCTCCTAATCTCCCTCCCTTCCTCCCTCCCCTCTCCTTATCTCCCTCTTTCCCTCTCCCTCTTTCCTCTCTCCCCCCCCCTCCCTCCCTCTCTCTCTCTCTCTCTCTCTCTCTCTCTCTCTCTCTCTCTCTCTCTCTCTCTCTCTCTCTCTCTCTCTCTCTCTCTCTCTCTCTCTCTCTCTCCCTCTCTCTCTCCCTCTCCCTCTCCCTCTCCCTCTCCCTCTCCCTCTCTCCCTCCTTTCCTCTTTCCCTCTCTCCCTCTCCCCTCTATCCCTCTTTTCACCCACTCACTCTCTTAACCTCTCACCCTCTGACCATCTCCTTATCTCCCTCTCTCCCCATCCCCTTTGTCTCCCTTCCCCCCTCCCCTCTTTGCGAATTGCCCCGTGACAATAACAGCTTTGGTAATATGAACCGCGAAGGTAGAATTTTCTTCACGATGATGATGCTATTGTGGTGAAGATAATGGTGGTTGTAATGTCCACTGCATTCAAGAGCAGTTCTTGTTGCCGTGGTGTCTTTTTTTTTTCTTGATTTTTTTTTCTCTTTTTTCTTTCTCCTTATTTTTATTTACTGCATCTCTTTC
>BOPN01000198.1:357500-380000 GCA_017312705.2 Penaeus japonicus
GACATTGCCCTTGCGCCCCTCCCCCCCCCACCCCACTCCACTCCACTCCTTCCTCAACCTCATCGCCCTCTCCCCTCTCCCATACCCCCCCCCCCCCCGTTAATTCTCGCGTTTGGACAGGTGATGCGCTTCCGAAGCATACCTGTGTTGTTTATTTTTTGTTTTGTTTTGTTTTTTGTTTTATAACGTGTGTGACTATTGGATATGTTGTCTTGTTTAGTGCTTGTGCCATCAGTAGGCGAGGAAGTCTTGCTTTTATGGGCCTATTCCTCGTTCTGCGACGAAAAGGGACCAAACAAAATGAAAAAGAAGAAGAAAAAGAGAAGAACGCAGATCATAATATAGTTCAGATAAAACCAGTGATATGAGAGAAGTGAACTCTCATGTTTCGAGTGTGCTGTGTTTACATGATTCTCCGAGTTGAGTGACGTGGCTTGGAGTGTGTTCTGGGCCAGTGTGGGGTCATGACCTGGCCTGCGCTAGGGTCACCACCACCACCACGCGGTTCCAACGACCGCCCACGACCACCTTTGTCACCTCCCCTCGGGACCACCAAGCTACGACCTCCAGCGGCCCCCCGCAACACGACCACGCGGCAAGGGAGTTTGAGAGAGAGAGAGAGAGAGAGAGAGAGAGACTCACACTGGCAAAGAAAGAACAGGAGGGAGTAAGAGAGAGAGAGAGAGAGAGAGAGAGACTCACACTAGCAAAGAAAGAACAGGAGGGAGTAAGAGAGAGAGAGAGAGAGAGAGAGAGAGAGAGAGAGAGAGAGAGAGAGAGAGAGAGAGAGAGAGAGAGAGAGAGAGAGAGAGAGAGAGAGAGAGAGAGAGAGAGAGAGAGAGAGAGAGAGAGAGAGAGAGAGAGAGAGAGACTCACACTGGCAAAGAAAGAACAGGAGGGAGTAAGAGAGAGAGAGAGAGAGAGAGAGAGAGAGAGAGAGAGAGAGAGAGAGAGAGAGAGAGAGAGAGAGAGAGAGAGAGAGAGAGAGAGAGAGAGAGAGAGAGAGAGAGAGAGAGAGAGTGAGAGAGAGCAAAAGTGAAACAGAAAGCGAGAGAGCCGTGATTGGCAAACACAGTCACGTCGGCGCCTCCGTCAGTGCCAGATTATCCCTTCCGGAGGAGGAAGGAGTGTGGGGGAGGGGGGAGGGGAGAGAGAGAGAGAGAGAGAGAGAGAGAGAGAGAGAGAGAGAGAGAGAGAGAGAGAGAGAGAGAGAGAGAGAGAGAGAGAGAGAGAGGAAGGGTGGGGGAGAGAGAGGGAGGAAGGGGGGGAGAGAGAGAGGGAGGAAGGGGAGAGAGAGAGAGGGAGGAATGGGGGAGAGAGAGAGGGTGGAAGGGGGGAGAGAGAGAGGGAGGAAGGGGGGAGAGAGAGAGAGAGAGAGAGAGAGAGAGAGAGGGAGAGAGAGGGAGAGGAGAGGGGGGGAGAGAGAGAGAGAGAGAGAGAGAGGGAGGAAGGGGAGAGAAAGGGAGAAGGAGAAAGGAAGGGAGGAAGGGGAGAGAGAGGGAGAGGGAGAAAGGAAGGGAGGGAGAGAGAGAGGAAGGAAGGAAGGAAGTGAGAGTGAGAGTGAGAGAGAGAGAGAGATAATGATAGACAGTCAGAAAGAGGTAAATACAGAGAACGCTCTTCCCCCTACCCACTACCCCCCACCCCTCTCCCTGGGCACGTCCCGCCTATTTTCCTCCCATGTGTAGGATGATATTGTTTTCCTCGGGGGAGGGGGGGGGATAATTTTCCTCGTGGTGCGTCTTGAATGTGGGGGAGGATGAGGAGGGAAGTGAGGGGAGAGGTGTGAGGGTGGTAAGGGAGGGAGAGGGGAGAGGCAAGGGGGGAAAGGGACAATGAGGTGGGGAAGATTAAATATACGAGGAAGAATACGGGTAGACAGATAGAGGCAGAGCTAGAGCTAGAGACAGAGGCAAAGGCAGAGCTAGACCTAGACCTAGAGACAGACAGAAACAGAGACAGACAGAGGCAGAGACAGAGACAGAGACAAAGGCAGAGACAAAGGCAGAGGCAGAGGCAGAGACAGAGACAAAGGCAGAGACAAAGGCAGAGGCAGAGGCAGAGACAGAGACAAAGGCAGAGACAAAGGCAGAGGCAGAGGCAGAGACAGAGACAGAGACAAAGGCAGAGACAGAGGCAGAGACAGAAGCAGAGACATAAGCAGAGACAGAGACAGAGACAGAGGCAGAGGCAGGCAGGGGCAGAGACAGAGACAGAGACAGAGACAAAGGCAGAGACAAAGGCAGAGGCAGAGGCAGAGACAGAGACAGAGACAAAGGCAGAGACAGAGGCAGAGACAGAAGCAGAGACATAAGCAGAGACAGAGACAGAGACAGAGGCAGAGGCAGGCAGGGGCAGAGACAGAGACAGAGACAGAGACAGAGACAAAGGCAGAGACAAAGGCAGAGACAGAGGCAGAGGCAGAGACAGAGACAGAGACAAAGGCAGAGACAGAGGCAGAGACAGAAGCAGAGACATAAGCAGAGACAGAGACAGAGACAGAGGCAGAGGCAGGCAGGGGCAGAGACAGAGACAGAGACAGAGACAGAGACAAAGGCAGAGACAAAGGCAGAGACAGAGGCAGAGGCAGAGACAGAGGCAGAGACAGAAGCAGAGACAGAAGCAGAGACATAAGCAGAGACAGAGGCAGAGACAGGCAGGGGCAGAGACAGAGACAGAGACAGAGACAGAGACAGAGACAGAGACAGAGACAGAGACAGAGACAGAGACAGAGACAGAGACAAAGGCAGAGACAAAGGCAGAGGCAAAGGCAGAGACAAAGGCAGAGACAAAGGCAGAGACAAAGGCAGAGACAGAGACAGAGACAGAGACAGAGACAGAGGCAGAGGCAGAGGCAGAGACAGAGACAGAGACAGAGACAGAGGCAGAGGCAGAGACAGAGACAGAGACAGAGACAGAGACAGAGGCAGAGGCAGAGGCAGAGGCAGAGGCAGAGACAGAGACAGAGACAGAGACAGAGGCAGAGGCAGAGACAGAGACAGAGACAGAGACAGAGACAGAGACAGAGGCAGAGGCAGAGGCAGAGGCAGAGGCAGAGGCAGAGACAGAGACAGAGACAGAGACAGAGACAGAGACAGAGACAGAGACAGAGACAGAGACAGAGACAGAGACAGAGACAGAGACAGAGACAGAGACAGAGACAGAGACAGAGGCAGAGGCAGAGACAGGCAGGGGCAGAGGCAGAAGCAGAGACAGAGACAGGCAGAGGCAGAAGCAGAGGCAGAGGCAGAGGCAGAAGCAGAAGCAGAGACAGAGACAGAGACAGAGACAGAGACAGAGACAGAGACAGAGACAGAGGCAGAGACAGAGACAGAGACAGAGACAGAGACAGAGACAGAGACAGAGACAGAGACAGAGACAGAGACAGAGACAGAGACAGAGGCAGAGACAGAGGCAGAGACAGAGGCAGAGACAGAGACAGAGACAGAGACAGAGACAGAGACAGAGACAGAGACAGAGACAGAGACAGAGACAGAGACAGAGGCAGAGGCAGAGGCAGAGGCAGAGACAGAGACAGAGACAGAGACAGAGACAGAGACAGAGACAGAGACAGAGACAGAGACAGAGACAGAGACAGAGACAGAGACAGAGACAGAGACAGAGGCAGAGGCAGAGACAGGCAGGGGCAGAGGCAGAAGCAGAGACAGAGACAGGCAGAGACAGAGGCAGAGGCAGAGACAGGCAGGGGCAGAGGCAGAAGCAGAGGCAGAGGCAGAGGCAGAGGCAGAGGCAGAAGCAGAAGCAGAAGCAGAGACAGAGACAGGCAGAGACAGAGGCAGAGGCAGAGACAGGCAGGGGCAGAGGCAGAGGCAGAAGCAGAAGCAGAGGCAGAGACAGGCAGGGGCAGAGGCAGAAGCAGAAGCAGAGACAGAGACAGGCAGAGGCAGAGGCAGAGATAGAGATTTGATTGGGAAGGCATTGGCGTGGTTTAGCCCACAGACGACGACCTAGCGAGGTGCGCTGAGCGGGAGGGTGCTGATGCCGCAATATTCAGGGATTATGAGGATGCTGAGCCGAGTCGGGGGAGGGGGGGGTGGAGGGGTAGAGGGAGGAAGTGGAGGTAGAGGGGGCGGTGGAAGGGTAGATTGGGGACGGTTGGGTATGGTGGAAGAGGGAAGTGGGAGGTAAGAATAAGGAGGGAAGTGGAAGGGAGAAGAGGAATAAGGAGAGGAAGAGGAATGGGCATGAGGAGGGGGGAATGGAAGAGGGAGGAGTAGGGAGGATAGGAGAAGGGAAAGAAAGGAGGAGGCTGGAGAGAGGAGAGAGGAAGTAGGGATAGATAGAGGAGGTAGAGAAGAGAAGGTAAAAGGGGAGAAGAGGTATGGGGGGGGGGGGGAAGAAGTGGGAGAGGGAGGAGAAGTAGGGAAGTGGAAGGGAGATGCGATAGGGGATGTAGGGAAGAACGAAGGATATTTTGATAGTGTGAGAGGGGATTTTTTTGGTGATGTGAGAAGGAAAAAAAGTATTTTGGTGGCGTGAGAGGGGAATTTTTTGTGATGTGAGAAGAAAAAAAGAAGGTATTTTGGTGGTGTGAGAAGAAAAAAAAAATGTTTCGATGGAAATAATACTGCAGAGGAGGAAGAGTTTTAAGCCTTGTGTTATGATAGGAATGCGTGTTTTATTTTCTTACGTGATTTTATCGTTGTGATCCGAGGGACGTTACGGTATGTCACTGTTTCCTGAATGCTGTACAGGTGCGTTACTGTGACAATGATGTAAAGGTGTGTTGCTGTACAGGTGCGTTACTGTGACTGAATGTTGTACAGGTGCGGTACTGTGACTGAATACTGTAGGTGCGTTACTGTGACAATGCTGTACAGGTGCGTTACTGTGACTGGATGCTGTAAAGGTGCGTTACTGAGACTGTTACAATGATGTGAAGGGAAAGAGGTCGGTGTTTTGCCGCGAGTGAAGTTAGTGTGTGATATTGTACCCGGTGGGGCATTGTTTCATGTGTGTTTATATTTCACTGTAAAGTTATGTTACCTTGCTGTTATGACGTATCTCGGTGTGATGCTGAATTGTTATGATCTTGGTCTCATTACGCCCTGTTGCTGTTATCTTAATTATTGTTATGATGTAGAGGAGATATGTTACTCCGAATACCTGACCACGACTGCTACTGTGACTCTGAGTAGGCACTGTTGCGACGTGTTGCAGTGTGTTTCGGTGCTTGCATTGGTCTCTGACTTGGCTATGTCAATGCTGCATTCAGTTCTCTTTGCTGTGATTCCAGTACCGCATTGCGAAGTGCTGTGGCAGTGCATGTGTTGAAAATTATGGCGTGTATAACGGTATAATTTGCCCCATTATGAAAATATAAATTTGTTTTAGTTTTACGCCAGGCTCCAGCTGTAAAAAAAAAAGTGTTTATTTTATCTATGCATAAAAATGTGTCTGTGCTTTCTGTGTCAATTAATAAAAAATAATACGGTCGTTCGTTGCGTCACTTTACAGAAGGAAAAAAAATCTTCCGACACTTTATTTGTTTGTTTGTTTGTTTTATCTCCCAACGAAACTGCATTCATTTTTATATCATTGGGTTTACAAGGAAAATGTGATGTTCGTTTTATTTCTACATTCATTCATATGTTAATTAATATTTTAATGGTACACGTCATGCTAACTTGATACGCTGTCGTGATATTAATAGTAATTTGATATGTCGATGTCATGAATGATTTTGCATGACAGTTACAAGGCAATGGATCTGATCATTTTGGAAACACGATTTTTTTTTTATTGGGGCCTTTGTTGCATCCGGTTGATGTCTTTTTTATGGTTATGTTGCAAAGTTGCATTTTTTTCTGTTATTAGCTGAATATCAATACTTGTTCATTATGTTTATATCGTAAATTTGCATGTCTATTTTCTTCGTAATTTTTGTTATGTAACGTTTCTATGAATTATAAAAAAAAATGAAGAAAAAAAACTTTCGTTGTGGAAATACATATATATATAAATAAACGAATACGAATTAAAAAAAATAAAAAAACGAAAAGATAACAATGATAATACCAACGTGACACGAATCGGGAGAAGCATATTTTTACGCCCGGGCGAACCACGTGTGATTATGTTGACCGTGATATGTTGTTTATGCGGAGCGTGTCATGTTGGTGCCTTATCTTTGCCCGGGGCTAATTTGCGATAATGGCCCTTCGGCGCTCGAGCGTGTGTCGTCGCTTCTTGGTTAAGGGAGAGGGAGAAGGAGAGGGAGGGGGAGAGGGAGAGGGAGAGGGAGAGGGAGAGGGAGAGGGAGAAGGAGGGGGAGGGGGAGAGGGAGAGGGAGGGAGAGAGGGAGGCGGAGGGGGAAATGGAGGGAGGGAGGGAGGGAGGGAGGGGGAGAGGGAGAGGGAAAGGGGGAGGGAGAGGGAGGGGGGAAGGGGGAGGGAGAGGGAGAGGGAGGGGGAAAGGGGGAGGGAGAGGGAGAGGTAGAGGGAGGGGGATGGGGAAATGGAGGGAGAGGGGGAGGGAAAGGGGATGGAGGGAGGGAGGAAGAAAAAAGAGGAATGAGGGAAGAAAGGGAGGAAATAGGGAAGGAAGAGCGATCAGGGGAAGGAGGAAGTTATTGGAAGCATGGGGTGAGGAGGAGGGAAAGAGAAGTGCAAGAGAGAGGGAGAGAACAACATCCTTTGACAAAAAGCTAAAATTCAACCCGGAATTAATACGGGAAACAGCGGAGCTTCACGTATGCTCTAGTTAGGTGGCGTTGGGGAGTAGGGGGGGAGAGGAGCGTGAAGGGGGGAGGGGGGAAGGGCAGGCGGGGAGAGGAAGAGAGAGAAACGGATAGAGATTCCTTTGTGTTGTGTCCTGTGTCTGCATTTTTTCCGCTCTCTCTCTCTCTCTCTCTTTCTCCCTCTTTCTCTATAAAACCAGGTTGCATTCCATGAATATATATTTTTTTTCTCTCTCTGTTTCTCACCTTCGTCTTTTTTTTCTCTCTCTCTTTTCTTTTCTTTATTTTTCCCCTTGCTTCCTCTTCCTTCGTCTCCCTCCTCTTCTTCCTCCACTTCCTTACCCTACTCCTTCTTCCTTTTCGCCTCCTACTCTTCTTCACCCTCGTTCCTCATAATCATCCCAGTCCTCTTTCTCCACAACCTCATCCATTTCCACAATCTTCTCCACCTTCTTCTCCTTGCTCCTCTTCCACTTCCCTCGATCTCTTCCACCACCGCCTCCTCTTCTTCCTCCCCCACTATCTCGACCTTCATGTTCTCGTCCTCTTCTTCTTGCTTCTCCTGCTTCTCTTCCTCTTTCTTCTCCGCCTCTTCTTCTTCTTCTTGTTCTTCTTCTTCTTGCCCCCCCCCCTCCTCCTCCTCCTCCTCCTCCTCCTCTTCTTCCTCCTCCTCCTCTTCTTCTTCCTCCTCCTCCTCCTCCTCCTCCTCCTCCTCCTCCTCCTCCTCCTCCTCCTCCTCCTCCTCCTCCTCCTCCTCCTCCTCCTCCTCCTCCTCCTCCTCCTCCCCCTCCTCTTTCTCTTGCTCCTCACCTTCTCCATCTCCTCCTCCTCCTTCATCCGCCTCCCAGACCTCCTCCTCTTCCTCATCCCCTCATCCCCTTTCCTTTACACTTTATTACCTCTTCGCAACCGGAAACAGAAGTGGATTAAGCTCGATTTAGCGAAGTTATGCCTACATAAACCTCCTCCCCCTTTGTGAACAATAAAGAAAACGTCACGTAACACGCTTGAATCTGGAATGAGGTTTTGCTATTTGGATCAGGAAGAGGATTAGGATTATTTAGGATTATTGAGGATTTTTTTTTTTTGTGTGGTCTTAGATTAGATCCTTTTTTTCTTTTTTTTTTCTTTTTTTTTGAGAATGAAATGATATGGTCTTACGGAAGGGATGGGTTTTATTTGTTTGTTTATTCCTTGTTTATATCTTTGTAGAGCAGAATTCTTTTATTGAAGTTCGTATTTTAGGATTTATGATTGTAGGATATTAGAATCAGGGATAGCTCTTTGTTGGGAGAATTAGGGTTATTGTTTGATGTTAGGATGTGAATGTTAGATTTTTAAAAATATATATATAAATAGATTTTTAGACTAGGAATACAGGATTCTAGTATTAAGAATAGGATTATAATATTAAGAAAAGTATTTGAGATATTAAGAGATTGAGATATCTCGTCTTAGGATAAGCAGTTTGGACAGATAAAAAGTTTTAATGTTAGGATGAGCCTAACAGAGATACGGAATTCGGTATTTGATTAAAACCATAATGGAAATTTTAAAATAGGATATAAACAACAGGTGTGTGTAATTTATAAGTAGGTGCAAGGGAGAGTGCCACAGATAAGGGTTAGAAAGTGCCATCTATATACCTATTCCAATTCTTCTTTCGCGTTCTTATTTTTATTCTTATTTCTTCCTCCTTCCTCGTTCTGTCCCACCCCTTTATTTTCTCTTCATTTTTTTTATCTCTCTACCTTTTTTCACTCATTATTTTCTTTCCTTCTTCCTATTTTTTCTTTTACAGGAAACGAGGCCTGATTTCCCTCACCCTTTTTTTTCACTCGCGTCTTTTTTTGAGTCAGCGTGAGAGCAAATATGAAAAGCTTTCCTCTGTTGGGTTAGCACAGGGCATTAGGCACAGGCGGTAAGTCACTCGCAGAGCAGGAGGGGGAGAGAGAAAGAGGGAGGGGAAGGGAGAGGAAAAGAGGGGGAGAGGGAGTGGGAGAGTGAAGGGAAGGGAAGGGAAGGGAGAGAGAAAGAGGGAGAGGGAGGGGGGAAGGATGAGAGAGAAAGAGAGAGAGAGAGAGACAGAGACAGAGACAGAGACAGACAGACAGACAGACAGAGAGACAGAGAGGTAGTATACGTTTCCTGTCTGTATGTATATATGCATGTGTGTGTGAGTGTGTAGGTCTATGTATACGTGCAAGACCGAAGCAAATGCATAGAGCGAGTTTGCGTGTTCTGGTATCAAGCTGTTCATCAGACAATATGGAATTACATGTTGGTGGTAATGAACATGGGAGTTTGTCCGAAGATGTGTGAATGTAAGCAAGAGAGAGGGAGGGAGGTGAATGAGAGAAAGAGGGGGGAGGGGAGGAAAGAGAAAGAGGAGGGAAGGGAGGAAAGAGAAAGAGGAGGAGGAGAAAGGTGGGGAAGAGAAAATATAGGGGGAGGAGGAGGAGAGAGGGGGGAAGAGAAATATAGGGGGAGGAAGAGAGAGAAGGGGTGAAGGGGAAAAGGGAGGATGAGAAGAAGAAAAAGGAGAAGGAGATAAAGAGAGAGAGAGAGAGAGAAAGAGAAAGAGAAAGAGAAAGAGAGAGAGAGAGAGAGAGAGAGAGAGAGAGAGAGAGAGAGAGAGAGAGAGAGAGAGAGAGAGAGAGAGAGAGAGAGAGAGAGAGAGAGAGAGCAAGAGCAAGAGGAGTAGGATAAAGAGAAGAGAAGAGAGAGAAAAAAAGTAAAGGAAGGCGTTAGAAAGAAAATATATTCGCAAAATAAATCACCATCTATAATAGTCAAGAAGTAAATAAATGTCTGTTATCAGCCAAGAAATACACTCGCTAACCGGATATTTCTTCACGGTTCTTTGGTGGAGAGGAAAAGCAAAGAAATAGAAGAAGAGGGAGAAGAATAACGGGTGGAAAAAAAAGTAGACGAAGAAGAAAAAGGGAAAAAAAGGAAAAACAGATATATAGAAAACGACGAAAAAGAAAATAAGTGAAAGAAAAGGAAAGAAAAAAAAAAGAGAGAGAAAAGAATAAGATGATAAAAGAAGCAGGAGGAGAGGGGAGGTTTTATAATAGCACACACGAGAGATCCATCTTTCGAAGGAAGTGCCCAAGCAAAGGAATCTTGAGAGCGTGCTTGAAGGAGATATAGTAGCGACTCCCTGACAAAGGATTTCTTCTGCAGAGGAACGAAAGACTACTGAAAGATCTTTTTCTTTATTTCTTTATTTATTTTTTAAGTAAGGTGTGAGCCCCGGTCAGGAGGAGAACGGCTTTTAACGGCTTTTAATTTTGATTTATTTTTCTCTCCTTTTATTTTGGTCTTCATCCTCTTCTGATTTTTTTTCGATCTAATTTTTTTTTTCGTTTTTTTCCCCATTAAGTCTCCATATTCGTATTGGTTTAGTTCTTTCTTTTCTCTCCTTCCCTCTTCCTCATTCTTTTTTCCTCTATTTTGTTTTTCCCTCTCCTTTTTTGCTATATTTTTTTCTTTTAATATCTTAGATTTTTTTCCCCTTTATTTTATTGTTGGAAGCGTTTTTAATGGGGGAGGGGGTGGAGGGGAAGGGGAAGGGAGGTGGGAAGAGAAACGAACGATTAAGATAACAAATCAAATTAAGATGATTAGAAATTATTTACATTTTAGAAGAAAACAAAATATATGGGATAAATTTCATCAATATACAGTATGTATATATAAATATATATATATATATATATATATATATACATATATACATATATATATATATATATATATATATATATATATATATATATATATATATATATATTTATGTGTATACATATACAGACACATACACATACACATGCATATGCATATACATATGCATATACACATACATGTGTGTGTGTATATATATATATGTATATGTATATATATATGTATGTGTATATGTGTATATATATATATACATACATACATAGATATATATGTGTATGTATATACAGTATGTATCTGTATATTTATGTATACATATATGTATACATATACATATACATGTACATGCACACACACACACACACACACACACACACACACACACACACACACACACACACACACACACACACACACATATATATATATATATATATATATATATATACATATATATATATATACATATATATATATATATATATATATATATATATGTATATATATATATATATATATATGTGTATATATGTATATATGTATATGCATATACAGACACATACACATACACATGCATATGCATATACATATGCATATACACATACATGTGTGTGTGTATATATATGTATATGTATATATATATGTATGTGTATATGTGTATATATATATATACATACATACATAGATATATATGTGTATGTATATACAGTATGTATCTGTATATTTATGTATACATATATGTATACATATACATATACATGTACATGCACACACACACACACACACACACACACACACACACACACACACACACACACACACACATATATATATATATATATATATATATATATATATATATGTGTATATATATGTATATATGTATATATATATATATATATATATATATATATATATATATATATATATATATATATATATATATATATATACATATACCCGTTCTGCCGCAGACGGTAAATAGTGCGTGATTGAACGTGGTCGACTAGTCATGCGACATTCCCAGTGGAGAGGTTGGGGAGGAGGGGAAGGGGGGGAGGGAGGGAGATGCAGGACTTTGGGGAGAGGGGGAAGGGTCAGAGGTGGGTGGGTATGGGAGAGTGAAGAGGGTGGGAGGAGGGGGAAGGGGAGGGAAAATGGGAGAGTGAAGTTGCAGATGGGGTGGGAGAGTAGAGGGGAGGGGGATGCTGAGAGTGTGGGAGAGGGAGAGGGAGAGAGAGTGGGAGTGGAGTGGAGTGGAGTGGGAGTGGGAGGGGAGGGGGGGGGAGGGGAGGTGGTGAGCTATGTCTACACTGCTGCGAGTCAAACAAGCAAGCAAAGGACCTGCTAGCAAACACGGGGGCTATGTAGTGATTGACACAGGGGGCTGGGAGTGGGGGATGGGGGAGGGAGGAGCAGGAAGCGAGAGAGGGGAAGATGAGAGGAAGAGGAAGGTTGAGGGGAATAAGATAAGGAAGTGAACGTAGGAAGATTGAAGAAAGGAGGTGAGGTTGCCGGAGGGGGGGTAGAGGTGGAGAAAGAAGAGGGGGGAAGTTGGAGAGAGAGAGAGAGAGAGAGAGAGAGAGAGAGAGAGAGGATGATAAGGTGGGGGAATAAGTGAGGGGTAGGAAGAGGATGAGGTGGGGAAGAGAGGAAAATGAGTTGGGGATGTGGGGAAACGAGAAACGAGGGAAAAATAGACGGAAGAAGGGAATTGAGAAAATAAGGAGGGGGAATGGAGAGAGAAGAAAACAAATATGATGAACGAATTGAATGAAGGAGGAAAATAAAACTAAGGAAAGAAAAGAGAATAAATGAGAGAGAGAGAAAGAGAGAGACTGAGGGAAGTAGGTGGGCGTGAGGAAGTAAGAGAAGAGGTTCGGAATGGGAGAGAAGCAAAAGAAAGGAGGAGGAGGAGGAGGAGGAGGAGGTGGATAGAATGTGGATGTCAGAAGGAGAGAGAGATGGGTGGGGGGGGGGGTGGAGAGGCAGAGGGATGGGGAGATGGGAAGAAGGTCCTGGGGGAGTGGAGGGGAGGGGGGGGAGGTGTTCTATTGTGATGATGCTGAATGGACTAGCTAACATGCCATAGTACAAGAGCTAACCACGGATGTTCCTGCGGCTCGACAATGGTGCTCGGACGCAGTGTGGGGAGAGGGGGGGTAAGGGGGGTGGGAAGGAATTTGGGGAAGGGAGGGGAACGGGTGGACGGAGGGTGGGAAGGGGGGACGGGGGCTTGGGGAAGGGGTATTAAGCGAGAGAGATGGGTTTTGGGGGAGGGGAAGAGGAGGAGGGTGATAGTGTTGGTGAGAGGGTAAGCCTGGTGGGGAGGGGAGGGGAAGGGGGGAGGATGGAGGTGAGCGAAGACGAGATAGGGGGAGGAGGGGGAAGAGGGGGAAGGAGCGGGAAATAGGCTAAGAGACAAGCCTTATTTTTTTGTGTTATCATTTCGTAGTTTTTCACCACTGTTTCTTATTTTCATCATTGACTTTTTTACTTTACTTTCATGTATACGTGTACAAGAGAAGAGACTAAGTATGGCGAGGTTTAACGAGGCAATTAAATGTTTTTTTATAAGCAGGATTTGTGTTCCTGGGTTATGGGTCGTTTGACGATGGGCGGGACGTGGTTGTAAGGCAGTTTTAAGGGCGTTTTGGAATGGACGTCTTTGTTTCATTTAGGAACCTTCTAGAATAGGCGTGACTTCGCCCTAGATCAAGTCTGAATGGGCGGGTCTTCGTTTTAGAACTATTTCTAGGTGGGCGTGTAGAAAAAAATAAAATGTGAATGAGAATGAATAGCTTCACAGCACAAAAGGAGTAATTGGCACGTTTCGAATATTTTCTTTTTTTTATGAAGACCAGTTATTCATTCACATTCTTACCTTTTTATATATATTTGCCGCAATGAACTAATTTAGAAATGGGTGTGTTTTGCCTTAGATCTTTCTAAACGGGCGTGCTATATCCCAGATCACTGCGGAAGGATGCTGATGTATGCACGTCTACATAAACTTATGTTGTGTTAAAAGCATAACCGCTAAAACTGCCTGACAATTAAACTATGTTTGTCCGAGGTCTGGTCGTGGTATATTGACCATTCGACCAATACATAAGCGGCCCCAAAATACCACAAACCATGTGCATTTTCCGTAATTGAGCTTCATCGGGCTCTCATACAAGGTTCATTGTACTTTTGTTCATTGTGTGCTGACGTCTCGCTTTTGTTCAAGCCGTAACAACATTGACAGTGCAGCAGGATAAAGGGGGAGGGGGGTCGGGGGGGTCGGGGGAGAACAGGTATTTCCTCTCTCATGTTGCAGCACCGTTTTCATGCAACATGGATATTGAAATGGGTTCTGCTGTCGATAAGGACGTGAGAAGAAATAAAACCCCTGCGCTTTTGTTTACAGTCGGGTCTCTGCTGTTGAGCAATGCAGGTCCGGATGGCGGTGACTCAGGCTTCTTCTTTTAAGGGCGAGTTTATAGACGTTATCGGGGGGGTTGGGTCTCTCTCTCTCTCTCTCTCTCTCTCTCTCTCTCTCTCTCTCTCTCTTTCTCTCTCTTTCTCTCTCTTTCTCTCTCTCTCTCTCTCTCTCTCTCCCTCTCTCCCTCTCTCTCCCTCTCTCTCTCTCTCTCTCTCTCTCTCTCTCTCTCTCTCTCTCTCTCTCTCTCTCTCTCTCTCTCTCTCTCTCTCTCTCTCTCTCTCTCTCTCTCCCTCTCTCTCTCTCTCTCTCTCTCTCTCTCTCTCTCTCTCTCTCTCTCTCTCTCTCTCTCTCTCTCTCTCTCTCTCTCTCTCTCTCTCTCTCTCTCTCTCTCTCTCTCTCTCTCTCTCTCTCTCTCTCTCTCTCTCTCTCTCTCTCTCTCTCTCTCTCTCTCTCTCTCTCTCTCTCTCTCTCTCTCTCTCTCTCTCTCTCTCTCTCTCTCTCTGGTTTCTTTCTGGTCTCTTTCTCTTTGGCTTTGGTGGTGTTTGGGCCCTGCCTTCTTTGTCGTTGTTTCTGGGTCTGGTTTAACTGGGATATTTTTTTTCTTCTCTCACTTTCTCTTTGTTGGATTATTCTTCTAGAAAATCTGACCATTTTTTTCTTTGTTTCACTTTATCTCTCCCTCCCCCTCTATCCCCCTCTCCCTCTCCCTCTATCTCCCTACTGAAAAGGGAGCATTCTCTCTCTACCTTCCCCTCTTCCATCCCTCTTTTCCTCCTTTCTTCCTCCCCTCCCTCCCTTCTTCCTCCCTCCCTCCCTCCCACCTTTCCCCCTTCCCTCTTACCCTTTTTTTAACTGGAGTTCAGATTCGTCATGACCCGTTCTCAGGAGCACGTTCCGCTCCGCCTCCATCCTCCCTCCCCTTCCCGCTATTGCAACTGTCCTCCCTCCTTCCTCCTTCCTTCTAGCTCTTTCTTCCTTCCTACTCTCCATTGTTGCCACCTTCTCTCTCTCTTTCTCTCTCTCTCTCTCTCTCTCTCTCTCTCTCTCTCTCTTTCTTTCTTTCTTTCTCTCTCTCTCTCTCTCTCTCTCTCTCTCTCTCTCTCTCTCTCTCTCTCTCTCTCTCTCTCTCTCTCTCTCTCTCTCTCTCTCTCTCTCTCTCTCTCTCTCTCTCTCTCTCTCTCTCTCTCTCTCTCTCTCTCTCTCTCTCTCTCTCTCTTCCTTTCTTCCTTTCTCCCTCTCTCCCTCTCTCCCTCTCCTCCCTACCTCCCTCTCTCTCTCTTCCTTTCTCCCTCTCTCCCTCCCTCCCCTCCCTACCTCTCTCTCTCTCTCAATTCAACATATTCTCTCCTCTTCCCTCCCCTCACCCTTCAACCTCCATCCCTACCCCCTCCCTCCCTCCCTCCCTCTTCTCTTGTCGCTACAAACTTCACACGCTTCGGAGGTCCAATTACACGTTCTTTGTGGTACCTCTCAGGACGTTCACAATATGCACACACGCACACACATGCTCATGCATTGTACACACCTACCAACCAACCAACCAACCAACCAACCTACAAACCTACCAACTTACCTACCAACCTTCCTACCAACTTACCTACCAACCTTCCTTCCTTACTTACTTACTTCCTTCCTTCCTTCCTTCCTTCCTTCCTTCCTTCCTTCCTTCCTACCTACCTACCTACCTACCTACCTACCTACCTACCTTCCTACCTTCCAACACTCCTACCCACGCATGCATACATACATACATACTTTTCCTTTCCTTTTCCTCTCCTTCCCTTCCCATCCCTTCAATTCTCTTTTCCTCTCCTTCTCCATGCCTTCTCTTCCCTTCCCACCCCTTCAATTCTCTTTTCTTCTCCTTCTCCTTGCCTTCTCCTCCCTTCCCATCCCTTCAATTCTCTTTTCCTCTCCTTCTTCTCCTTCCCTTCTCTTCCCTTCCCATCCCTTCAGTTATCTTTTCCTCTTCTTCCCTTCCCTTCTTCCCCTTTCCTCAACCCCCTTTTTTCTCATCTTACCCCTCTCCCCTTATTTTGCAATAAATGGACAGGGGAGGGAGGGGGGAGCTTAATCCTGTGTCACGCTTCCTGTGTGTTCTTCATTGTCTTCATTGCCTGAGGAGGGAGGGGGTAGGAGGAGGAGGTAGAGAAGAAGAAGAAGAAGAGGAGGAGGAGGAGGAGAGGAGAGGAGAGGAGAGGAAGGGGAGATAAAAAGAGGGGGAACCCTAGAAGAAGAAAAGAGGAAAGGGAAAGAGGAAGAGGGCGAAAGGGAAGAACATCACATGATTAATTATCCTTCATCCTTGATGCTTCTCCTCCCCCCTCTCTCTCTCTCTCTCCTGTTGTGAAGGAAGCTCATGATTCGCTTTGCATGACGCCTTAAGCCTTGTTGAGTGCGCATGCCATCTGCCGTCCGGAGGTTCGGCTGTGCATGGTGCGTTGATCTACCCCGTGACCTTGGTGTTTCTTACGCTCGACTGATCATTATTTCAAATTAAAGAGAGGAAGGGGAGGAGGAGGAGGAGGAGGAGGAGGAAGGGGAAAAGGAGGAGGAGAAGGTGGTTATAAGACACTTTCTTCCCTCTCCCTCTCTCTCTTTCTCTCTGATCTTCCTTTATTTCCCTTTCTTATTTCCTGTCGTCTTCGCTTTGCGCCGTCGTCCGTGAAAACAAGACGGAGTCAAGTCAAGTCAAGGCAGTGATTCACAAAACCGCAGTTGTCGCACCGAAAGTCAGTCCCTCCCTTCCTCCCTCCCCCTCCCCCCACTCTCTCTCTCTCTCCCTCTCTCCCTCCCTCCCTCCCTCCCTCCCTCTCCCTCTCTCCCTCTCTCTCTCTCTCCCTTTCCCTCTCCCTCTCCCCCCTCCCACTCCCCCTCCCTCTTCCTCTCCCTCTCCCTCTCTCCCCTCCCTCTCCCTCCCTTCCCCCCCTCCCCCTCCCCTCCGGAGACGGGTGCACAGCAAGACGGCAACACTCTTCACACATACCGGAGCGACCGTGGCCACGCGAGGCACGGCGCAGGGTAAAGGGGTAAGGGGAGAGGGGGGAGAGGAGGGGGGGATAAGGACATATAGGTGGGGAGGGAGAGGAAGGGGAGGGGGACGAGAGAGGGAGGGGAGGTCGAGGGGGGAGGGAAAGGCAGACAGGTAGGGGTTGGGGAGGTAGAAAAGGTGGGGGGTATGGGAGAGGGAGGAGGGAAGGGGGTAAAAAGGAAGGAAGGAACGGTTGGGGGGGAGGACAGGAAGGGAAGGGGAGTGGGGGTGACGAACTTAAGTAAGTGAAGAAAGATGATTATAGAAATAATGGGTAGTAAGTGAGGGGAAGGGGGTGGAGATGAAAGAAGAGAAGAAGAAGAAGAAGAAGAAGAAGAAGAAGAAGAAGAAGAAGAAGAAGAAGAAGAAGAAGAAGAAGAAGGAGGAGGAGGAGGAGCTGCCGCCATCAGTGCTACCTCCCCTGACCATCCTTGAGAAACACCTCACACTGACCTTTCACTGTTTAACGCTCGAGTCTGTCCGGTTCTTGTTCTTGTTATGTTTGATATTACGTAATGCTCTCGCCTTCTTTTTTCTGGTTTTGATATGTCAGCTCGAGGCTAATCCTTTTTTTTTTTTTTTTTTTTTAATCTTATATCGATGCGAGTTGAGATCTCTTAAGGCAATTATGTTCATTATGATAAAGTACATTCCTTTGCTCCCTCGCTCATTCACTTTAGTTTTTTTCGTTCTTTTTTTTTTTTTAATTCATATCTCGCTCGCTCGCTCTTCTTTCTCTCTCTCTCTCTTTCGCTCGTTCGCTCTTATTTCTCTCTCTCTCACGCTCGTTCGGTCTTTCTCTCTCTCTCTCTCTCTCTCTCTCTCTCTCTCTCTCTCTCCTCCCTCTCCTCCCTCCCTCCCTCCCTCCCTCCCTCTCTCTCTCTCTCTCTCTCTCTCTCTCTCTCTCTCTCTCTCTCTCTCTCTCTCTCTCTCTCTCTCTCTCTCTCTCTCTCTCTCTCTCTCCCTCCCTCTCCCCCCTTCTCTCTCTCTCCCCTCTCTCTCCCTCCCCCCCCCCCTCTCTTCCCTCCCCTCCCCCCTGAATCACCAGCCCTTTCTTACTTATAATACTCTATTCATTTCCTGCCTCCAAGAATAACAGGTAATGTGACCTTGACAGCAGGAAGAGCGTTCTGGTGTGATTCACGTGTTCTTTAAAGAGCATTTATTTACTTATTTTTGTTTATGCTTTTTTATTTATTTTTTTTTATAATACTATGATGATGGTTTTGTTTTTAATTGATGTTGTTTTGATTATTGTTGTTATTACTGTTATTGTGATAATGTTGATGATGATGATGCTTTTGATCGTTGTTGAAGTTATTGTTAGTATTATCATTGGTATTGTTATTATTGTAATTATTATCATTATTGTTATCATCATCATCATCATAATCTTTAACACATTTTGCACTCCCATGTTCCGTGCGTAATCCCTTCCTTCCCCCTTCCTCCCTCCCTCCACCTCCCTCCCTCATTTACTCCCTCCCTCTCTTCCTTCCTCCCTCCCTTCCTCTACCTCCCTCCCTCTCTTCCTTCTTCCCTCCCTCCTATCCTCCCCTTCCTTCCTTCTTCCCTCCCTCCTTTCCTTCCTTCTTTCCTCCCCCCCCCCTCTCTCTCTCTCTCTCTCTCTCTCTCTCTCTCTCTCTCTCTCTCTCTCTCTCTCTCTCTCTCTCTCTCTCTCTCTCTCTCTCTCTCTCTCTCTCTCTCTCTCCCTCTCTCTCTCTCTCCCTCCCTCCCTCTCTCTCCCTTTTCCCTTCCCTCCCTCCTTTCCTTTCTTCCTCCCTCCCTCCCTGCGTAGTAATGTACCCTTGACCCGCGGCAAATGGGGGAGGGGGTGAGCTAAAAAGGGGGGGAGGGAGATTAAGGACAACCGGATCTCGGCTTTGTTTTTTTTCTTCTTTTTCCTCTTTCTTTTTCTTCTTTTCTTCATCTCCGTTTTTTTTTCTTTTTTTTTCTTCGTCCCCACCTCACCTCCACTTCTTGCTCCTCACCCCCACCTCCTATTCTTCTTTCTCCTTATCCACACCTCCTCTTCTTCTTCCCCCCCCCACCTCCCCTCCACCCGTGCTCGCCCCCTCCCCCTCCCCCTTCCCCAACCAGGATGGAAGGTAAAAACTGGTACCACATAGTTTACCCTCTCGACCCTAGCTTGTCTTCTGAGCTCCTGACCTTCACATTGCTTTGGCTGTGCTTGTTTGTCTCTCTCTCTCTCTCTCTCTCTCTCTCTCTCTCTCTCTCTCTCTCTCTCTCTCTCTCTCTCTCTCTCTCTCTCTTTCTCTCTCTCTTTCTCTACATGAATTATAACAGGATAAGAACATCTCATGTGTCGTGCAGGTTGAATGCATGGAAATAATTCCTCGTACATATTCTCTTTCTTTCTCTCTCTCTCTCTCTCTCTCTCTCTCTCTCTCTCTCTCTCTCTCTCTCTCTCTCTCTCTCTCTCTCTCTCTCTCTCTCTCTCTCTCTCTCTCTCTCTCTCTCTCTCTTATTTTCCTTTTCACTTCATTCTCTTCTCTACCTTTTTCTTTTTCTTTTCCACTTTTCTTTAATTTCTTATTTCTCTTCCTGCATTTATTCTCTTTGCATTTCTGCTCTTTTCTTTCCTCACTCTTTCTTATGCTTTTGTTTTCATTAACTTGAAAGTTTCATTTTCTAGTTTTAGCTTTTTTCATTTTAAAGTTTTCTTTTTTGCTTTTTCCCTTATCCCTTTTTGCTTCTCTTTTTTTTTACTTCACTTTCTATTATTTTTCTATTTATATATATTTTTTTATCTTACAATAACAGTGCCTAGTTCCTAAAAATTCCTTATATACTTTTTAGTAAATTATCTATCTATCTATCTATCTATCGACAGAGAAAGAGAGATTTATAAATAGTGTTTAATATATCTTTTCAATATTAAACGGATTTTTTTTTTTTCAAAACTTATAATTATTTTTTTTAGGTTAGTTGATGTGTTTCTCCACACAACTCCAGTGGCATTAAGTGATTACTCGTAATTGAGGCCAATTTTATTTCTTTCGTAAGTCAATTTGTTTCGTTTAGTCTTCTTTTTTATCTTTCCTTGATTTATTATTATTTTTTTTAATGTTGCTTGCCCGTGGTGTATTTTTATTTGTTGTGTGGGAGTCCTGTTGTAATCGGATTATTCTCTTTTTGTCTTTCTCTCTTCTGTTTTTTCTCGTTTTTGGCCTCTCTATCTATCTGTCTATCTATCTATCTATCTATCTATCTATCTATCTATCTATCTATCTGTTTTTCACTTTCTCGTTCTGTCCCCCCCCCCCTCTCTCTCTCTCTCTCTCTCTCTCTCTCTCTCTCTCTCTCTCTCTCTCTCTCTCTCTCTCTCTCTCTCTTTCTCTCTCTCTCCCTCTCCCCCTCCCCCTCCCCCTCTCCCTCTCCCTCTCTTTCTCCCTCTCTCTCTATCTTTCATTCTCTCTCTCTCTCCCTCCCCTACTCCTATTTTTCCTCCCATCTCGGACCCTCTTATATTGTCTTTCCCTTCCCCCTCTCCTCTTCAATTCCTCTGTTCCCCATTTTCTTGCCCTGTTACGCCATCCACCTTTCTCGACCCTTGTATCTTTTTTTTATACATGTTTTGTTCTTCCTTTCCATGCCATTCGTTTCTCTTCCCTGCATGTCTCTCCCCCTTTCGTTGAAATATCTCCTTTCTTTCTTTTAAAAGCTTACTTTCGTTTTTAGTATTTTTTTCCTTTTTCCTTTAAAACATTATCTCTCCCTCTTTCAATTTGAGTTATCCAACCGTGAGTGTCATTTATCCATTTATTTTTTCGATTTTTTTTTATATATTTTTTCGTGTCTTTATCGGGTCTTTGTTAATTGAATGTCTGAACCCTCTTCGCTCGGTTGATTTTTTTTTCGTTTTTTTTCGTATTAAGTCTCGTTTGTGAATTCCTGTGGTGGATTGTTTTCCTTTTCTGTGTGTTTTCTTTTTCTTTTTTTCTTTTTTCTTTTTTTCATCTTCTCTTGTTTCCCGGCTTTCTTTTTTTTATCTTCTTTTCTTAACTTTTGATTTTTCTTGTCGTTTTTTTCGGTCTTATTCTCTCTCTCTCTCTCTCTCTCTCTCTCTCTCTCTCTCTCTCTCTCTCTCTCTCTCTCTCTCTCTCTCTCTCTCTCTCTCCCTCTCTCTCTCTCTCTCTCTCTCTCTCTCTCTCTCTCTCTCTCTCTCTCTCTCTCTCTCTCTCTCTCTCTCTCTCTCTCTCTCTCTCTCTCTCTCTCTCTCTCTCCCTCTCTCTCCCTCTCTCCCTCTCTCCCTCTCTCCCTCTCTCTATCTATCTCTATCCCTCCATCCGTCTCCCCTCCCCCTCCGTCGTCCTTCGACCTCTCTCCCTACCTCTTTCCCTCTCCCTTCCATCCTGTCACCCTCACTCACTCCATCCCCTCTTCCCTCTCTCTCTTTCTCTTCCTCCCTCCTTCCTACCTTTCATCGCTCTCCCCCTCTCACCTTCTCTCCCCTCTTTCACCCCCTCCCCCCCCTTCACCCCCCTCCCTCTCCCTCCCACCCACCCTTTCCTTCTCCCCCCTTCTCTCTCTCGCTCTCTCTCTCTCTCCCTCTCTCTTTCTCTCTCCTTTCCCTCTCTCTTTTCCTTTTCTTCTTCCTTCTTTCTCTCTCTTCTCTCTCTTTCTCTCTTTCTCTTTTTCTCTCTCTCTCTCTCTTTCTCTCTCTCTCTCTCTCTCTCTCTCTCTCTCTCTCTCTCCCTCTCCCTCTCCCTCTCCCTCTCTCTCTCTCTCCCTCTCTTCCTCTTTCTCTCCTCTCTGCAAGAACCTTTCCTTCTCATCTTGCATTCGTCCCTTCTCCTAATCTCCCATTTCCTTTTTTTATCGTTTCCTATTCCACTTTCCTCCTCCTCCCTCTGCTGCTTCCCCTTTCCCCATTCATCAGGAATCTCCATCTACCCTTTTCTCACAAATCCTTCGTCTCTCCCCTTCCCTCCCCCCTCCCCCGTCGCCCCTCCTCCCCCTGGTTATTTTTTTTTCGGTTTCTCTGAAGGTATTTCTGTATGTTAGTCTATATCCTTCTTTTGCTTTCCTCTTATCCCGTTTTCTCTTCCTCTTTATTATTATTATTATTGTCGTCTTTCCTTTTTTATTGTTATTACTATTTTCTTCTTGTTCTTAATCTTCTTGTTCTTCTTCACTTTCCTCCTTTTACTTCTCTTCCTCCTCCTCTTCTCTTCCTCTTCCTCCTCTTCCTCCTCCACCTTCCTCTTCCATCCCCTCTCCCCCTCTCCCCCACCCGACCCCACGCCAACCCTCGAGGGCATTGTGAAGCTTTAGTGATAGTGAACTAGAGTCCAAACGCCCGCATACCACAGCGCCCTCGATAGCCCCCCCTCCCCCCCCCCCCCCCCCCTTCCCCTCCCCTCCCCTTCCCCTCCCCTTCCCCTCCCCTTCCCCTCCCCTCTCCTCCCAAACCACCCAAACCACCCGCCCTCACTCCTCTTTGCGCGCCTTCTTGCTTACCTTGTCTCTCTCTCTCTCTCTCTCTCTCTCTCGTATTTTCTTTTGCTTTCTTTAATCCGTTTCTCTTTTTTTTAGGGGGGGGGGGGTTAGAGTTGATGGCGGTATTGTTTTAGTCTACTTCTACTTTTCCTTCCTCTTCTTCACTCCCCCCCTTCCCCTCCTCTTCTCCTC
>BOPN01000198.1:385000-390000 GCA_017312705.2 Penaeus japonicus
ACCGCTGTTCATTGGAGCTGCAATGTCGCCGAGGTTTTGTACATGATTTCTCCGTGTTCACGAGTCGAGTGGTATTTGTTTGTGTCCATTTCTTTTTGTTTTTGTTTTTTATCTTTCTTTTTCTCACTTTTTTCTTTTTTCTTTTTCGTTTTTGTTTGTCTGTTTGTTTCTCTCTGTTTCTCTCTCTCTCTCTGTTTCTCTCTCTCTCTCTCTCTCTCTCTCTCTCTCTCTCTCTCTCTCTCTCTCTCGTCATCTCTCCTGTTCTTACCTCTTTTCCCTCCCTACCCTCTCTCTCTCTCTTTTCCACCATCATCCCTTTCATCCTTCCCTCCCTCCTGCTCCCCCCCTCTCTTCTCTCTCTCCTCCTTCTCCCCTTCCCACCTCCCTCCCCTTCCCCTCTTTCACTCTCTCTATCTATCTCCCCCTCCCCTCCCTTCCCTTCCCTTCCCTTCCCTTCCCTTCCCTTCCCTTCCTCCCTCCCTCCCCCTCCCACTCCGTCAAGGAAGATGTATGAAGGCAAACTTACTCCTTCTCGACCCTCTGTTTCGGCCTGCGCTTTAAGCCTGTCCGACCTGTTTATGTGGTTAGTTCCCTTTTCCCTCCATCTCTTTTTTTGTTTCCCTCTTTCTTTCTTTTCTTTTTTTTTAGTTCTAATGTATTTTTGTATATGATTTTTTTCTCTCTTTTCTCGTTTTACTTCTACTTTTGTTTCTATTTTCTTTCCTTCTTCTATTTTCTTTATTCTCTCCAACCACCTTTATCTTTCTTATTACTCTACCTATCTCGCCTTCCTTAATCTTCCCTTTCCTCTCGTGCTCCTCCTGCTATTTCTCCTCCTCGTCTTCCTCTACCTCCTCCCCACACCCCTCCTCCTCCTCCTCGTCTACCTCTCCCCTCCTCGTCCTCTACCTCTCCCCTCCTCGTCCTCCTCTACGTCTCCCCTCCTCCTCCTCCTCTACCTCTCCCCTCCTCCTCCTCTACCTCTCCCCTCCTCCTCCTCTACCTCTCCCCTCTCCCCTCCTCCTCCTCCTCCTCCTCCTCCTCCTCTACCTCTCACCTCCTCCTCCTCCTACCTCTCCCCTCCTCCTCCTACCTCTCCCCTCCTCCTCCTCCTCTACCTCTCCCCTCCTCCTCCTCTACATCTCCCCCTCCTCCTCCTCCTGCTCTTCCTTTTTCTTTCCAATATTTCAACGACTCCTTCCTCCGAGATAGGTCCTTATCCGCCCTTTATCTTCTCCGTCTTTCGACCTTCTCCTCCGATGGCTTTGTTTCCTTGATTTGCTTGCTCTCTCTCTCTCTCTCTCTCTCTCTCTCTCTCTCTCTCTCTCTCTCTCTCTCTCTCTCTCTCTCTCTCTCTCTCTCTCCCTCCCTCCCTCCCTCCTCCCTCTCTCCCTCCCTCCCTCCCTTTCTCACTGGCTCTTTCGCCTCTTATCTTTTTTCTTTTTCTTTCTTCTCTTATCTTTTTGCTCCTCGGATCTTTATTTTGGTTCTATTTGGATTATTGTTCTCTCTCTCTCTCTCAATGTTTGGCATTCCTCCTATCTATCTATATTTGTCTATCTATCTATCTATCTATATATGTGTGTGTGTGTGTGTGTGTGTGTGTCTGTGTGTGTGTGTGTGTGTGTGTGTGTTTCTTCGTTGTATATATTCCTTTTCCTTTCATATGTCTTCCATCCCGCTCCGCTTTCGCCTCAAGAAAAAAAAAAAAGATACAAAAAATAAAAACACGTAATGAAAAAGAAAACGAACGAAAAGAGAGAAAAAAAAGCAAACAAAACCCGACAATAAATCCGAGATCTGTCAATGAGAACAAAGGCGGTACGTCATCGGGCCTTCATGAGTGCGAGAGAAACGTAGGCCGGACGACAACAACGTCGGGATTACGTCTTTCGAATCATGGCTCGGGTGATTTAGGGAAAAAAAAATGGATGGGGGGATTGAACTAAAGAGAGGGAGTGTTTTTTTTTTTTTTTGTGGGGTGGGGGTGGGATGGTGTTTTTTTTTGTTTTTTTATCTATCTGTCTGTCTATTTGTCTATCTTGTGTGAGGAGGATTTTTTTTTGTGTTTAAACGATGGATAAGTTACGTATAAACGCGCACGTGTGTGTTTGTTTTGTTTAGGTGTGTTTATGTTTGAGTGTGTTCCTGCGAGTACAAATACGCGAGGCGCCGTACTTTCCCACGCTCCCTTTGAGTGACCCTCAACCTTGTGTGTCCTCTGACAATGGCCCTTTCCTTGACCCCCTCCCTCTTCTCTCCCCCCCCACCCCCACCCCCACCCCCTCCCCTGCCGCGGAGTTCAGTGTCTTACATGTACCTTAGCGTCACGGTCACGGCGCTCTGTGCGAGAGTATTCTGGGATTTGGAGTTAACTTCATTTCATGGCATTTCGTGTTGAGAATCTACTCTTAATCTATTTTCTCTTTTCCTCCCTCGCTCCCTCCTTCTCTCTCTCTCTCCCTCCATCCCTTATTCCTTCTCCCACTTTCATTCTATTTACCCCCTGTCTCCCTGTCCTTCTTCCTCCGACCCTCCAGCTCTCTCTCCCTTCTTCCCTCCTTCCCCCTCTCCCACCTTCTTCTTTCTCCCCTTCCCTCCCTCCTCTCTCTCTCTCTCTCTCTCTCTCTCTCTCTCTCTCTCTCTCTCTCTCTCTCTCTCTCTCTCTCTCTCTCTCTCTCTCTCTCTCTCTCTATCCTTTCCCCTCCCTCCCACCCACCCACCCACTCACCCTCTTCCTCTCCGCAACAAGAGAGTAAACCTGACGTAGGGTGTTGTCGTGGTCAGGCGCACGAGACACTAAATTGTTGAGTCGGTGAGTCACCCTCCTGACTGGCCCCTTCCTTCATTCTGCCTCTTATTCTTATATTTCTCTTATTCTCTCTCTCTCTTATTCTCTCTCTCTCTCTCTCTCTCTCTCTCTCTCTCTCTCTCTCTCTCTCTCTCTCTTTCTTTCTCTCTTTCTCTCTTTCTTTCTCTCTCTCTCTCTCTCTCTCTCTCTCTCTCTCTCTCTCTCTCTCTCTCTCTCTCTCTCTCTCTCTCTCTCTCTCTCTCTCTCTCTCTCTCTCTATCCTTTCCCCTCCCTCCCACCCACCCACCCTCTTCCTCTCCGCAACAAGAGAGTAAACCTGACGTAGGGTGTTGTCGTGGTCAGGCGCACGAGACACTAAATTGTTGAGTCGGTGAGTCACCCTCCTGACTGGCCCCTTCCTTCATTCTGCCTCTTATTCTTATATTTCTCTTATTCTCTCTCTCTCTTATTCTCTCTCTCTCTCTCTCTCTCTCTCTCTCTCTCTCTCTCTCTCTCTCTCTCTCTCTCTCTCTCTCTCTCTCTCTCTCTCTCTCTCTCTCTCTCTCTCTCTCTCTCTCTCTCTCTCTCTCTCTCTCTCTCTCTCTCTCTCTCTCTCTCTCTCTCTCTCTCTCTCTCTCTCTCTCTCTCTCTCTCTCTCTCTCTCTTTCTCTCTCTCTCTCTCTTTCGACTATTACCTCCTCTTCCATCTCCTCCACCATCACCTTCTCCTCCTCCCCCACCTCTTCTTCTTCTTCTTCTTCTTCTCCTTCCTCCTCCTCTTTGTATCCTCCTCCTCCTCCTCCAGCTCCTCTTCCTCAGATTCCAAATCTTGGAACGAGGCACTTCAGGAACATTAAGGCGAGACTCCCCTTTGCAACCTCCGAGGAACTTTACCTCATTGCAACTTGTTCTTGCAGCTAAGTTGGTTCCCATATGATGCCAGGAGCCTAGGCGATGTCGTTGCAAGCGTTGCATAAGGGCCATCCTGGGAGTGAATTCCAGGATCGTTGGAGTGAAATGGAGGTCCGGTGTTGCAAGGTTGCAGGGGGAGACGTGTCCCCCTTTGCCGAGGTTTGGTGGTGCAGGGTTGTTGGGGAACCGTGTTGCCCGTGCCCGAGTCTGGTGTTGCAAGGTTGGAGTTAAGTTGAGATTAAATTAAAAAAAACAAAAAACAAAAAAAAAACAAAAAAAAAACTCACAATCATTAAAAGATTCTTATAAAAAAAAATACCTCACAATAACTCCAAAGAACTCGTACCTTGCACACGACAGAACACAGGCCACACAAATACTGGCGTTGATGACAGGGCCCGGAAACTCATGACTTGATGCAGGGAGTTTTGCGTGCGTGCGTGAGTGAGTATGGTTGGGGGTTGGGGTTGGAGTGGGGGCTTGTTTGTTTGCGTGTGGGTGTGAGTGGGGGTTTGTGTGTGCGTGTATTTGCAAATGTATGTGTATATTCATGCGTATATCCACGTACATTTATATACGTATCAATAAATCCACACACCATACCATGTGCACATGTCTCGTGTATGAATTACGACACGCGGGGGAGATAACAGAGGTGGGAGAAGGGGATAGGGGAAAGGGAGGGGTGGGATAAGAAAGGGGAAGTATGGGAGGGATAGGGGAGGGGTGGGATGGGGGAAGGGAGGGGGAGGGGGAATAAAGAGAGAGTCGTTAAACGCAAGGAGAGTTTGTGCGTCTGCAGGACTTTCAAAATGCATAAAGTAGGAAAGTTGTGACGTTCTTTCATTCCCGATTTTAAGGTCTGGGGTCACGAAGAGGACTGAGGAGGAGGAGGAGGAATGTGGGGGGGGGGGGGGCTGTGGTGGGAATGGGAATGAGGCGAGTGATGTGACGGGAATTGCTTGATGGGAAGGAAGGAAGGAAGAATGTGATGTGGACGAGGCGAGTGGTTTAGTTGGGCGTGTGTGTGTGTGATGGGAATTAGGGACGGTGATGAATGACATGATGTGCAGGAATTATGTGATGGGAATTGATGATGTGTGATTTGAGTGATGTGATGTAGGGGGTGATATGAGGCAAGGAAAATATCTATTACGAGGGAATTACGAAGTACTATGTGACAGATGATGTGACATATGTGATGTGAACAAGGCGAGTGACATGAGGGAATGATGAGGTGTGAATGTATTATGTAATGGAAACGAGGAGTGTGACGTGAGTTAAGTGACGTGAAAAG
>BOPN01000198.1:397500-419184 GCA_017312705.2 Penaeus japonicus
CTAAGATGCAAAGTGTTTTCCTGGAATTTGTATGTGTGTGGGTGTGTTTTCGTGTCTTCTTGTGCGTTTATATATGCGTGTGTACGCGTCTGTAAACATATGCGTGTGTTTAAGCGTGTCTGTATGTGTGCGTTTGTAATAGGTTCACGTGCGTTCTGTGCCCGTGAGAAACTAATCAAATTTCCGAACCATAATTCAAAGCGAAGGGTCGTTCCCTTATTAATAGGCCTTTGTGTTAAGAAATGTAATTACGTTACATAAACACGGGGCGCAAATACAGGCACATGAACCGCACACTAAATAGACATAAAGCGATTATATGCAAAGTGACTAAATGATGAATTAGTATATAGTATGTGCGAACACACACACACACACACACGGACGCGATGGGATATATTATTATTTTTCTATTTCGGAAACGTAATTGGCCAGCCATTAGTGCAGAAACGTTTTAATTGTCTCTGGCCTTAAATCTTATATTTCCCCTTAACCCGCCGCTGTTGCTTCTGTTGATAAATTATAACGATTATTTGAAAGCCAACTCATTCAACTAAAATGTCGATTTAGATTGTAAGCTCCTCACTTAACCTTTTTTTTCAGAAACCACTTATTTACACTCCGTTTTCCAGAAACCAGTTGTCAACCTTCATTTTTTTTCTCAGAAACGAGTTATTTCCTACAGAAACGGTGTCGTTATCCATCCTTCAAACTTATCACCATCTTATTTATTCATCTATTTCCATAATGTAACCCATTTCCGTCTGCTCTAACGTGCCTGTCTCGCCCGCAGGTGATCGCGCTGGTGTGCGGCTTCATCACGGCGTTCCTGATGGTGCTGGCGCTGTCGTCGTCCGACTGGCTGCTGGCCGTGGGCTGGCGCCAGGGCCTCTTCAACCACTGCGTGGAGCCGGGCGCGCCCAAGCCGCTGCCCTTCCAGATCAACGCCGACGCGGGGTGCCACAAGGCCAGGGACGAACGTGAGTGGACCGTGGTTCTGCAACTGTGGCTGAGGAGAGGGAGGGAGAAAAGGGTGAGAGTGAGGGTGAGAGTGAGTGAGAATGAGTGTGAAAGTGAGTGAGAGATAGAGAGTGAGGGTGAAAGTGAGAGTGAGTGTGACAGTGAGAATGAGAATGACAGTGAGAGTGAGAATGACAGTGAGAGTGAGAATGACAGTGAGAGTGAGGGTGAAAGTGAGAGTGAGTGTGAAAGTGAGAGTGAGAATGACAGTGAGAGTGAGGACGACAGTGAGAGTGAGAATGACAGTGAGAGTGAGGGTGAAAGTGAGAGTGAGAATGACAGTGAGAGTGAGAATGACAGTGAGAGTGAGGACGACAGTGAGAGTGAGGCTGAGGGTGAAAGTGAGAGTGAGAATGACAGTGAGAGTGAGGGTGAAAGTGAGAGTGAGGCTGAGGGTGAAAGTAAGAGTGAGGGTGAGACAGAGAGAGACAGACAGACAATAACACATGCTTTATCATCGGGCTCGGCTATTCCACCAAGCGCTTAAAATGGGGGATGTTTCGCAGGCACTAATTTAACGATATTACATATGCATAATATGATTTGTGCAATACATGATCTCGTAATCCTTGTACTGTGTCCCCACCCTCGCTCTCTCTTTTTCGTTCGCTTTCTCTTTTTCTCTCTCTCTTTCCCTCTTTCTCTTCTTTCTCCTTCTCTTTCTATCCCTCTTTTCGTCCCTCCCTCCCTCCTTCCCTCTTTCCTACTTTCTCTCTCTCTCTCTCCCTCTCCCTCTCCCTCTCCCTCTCCCTCTCCCTCCCCCTCTCTCTATCTCTCCCTATCCCTCTCTCCCTTCCTCCCTTTCTCCCTCTCCCTCCCTTTCTCCCTCCCTCTACCCACCCCCCTCTCTCTCTCTATCTCTCTACCCCCCCCCCCACTCTCTCTCTTTCTCTGTCTCTCTCCCTCTCTCTATCTCTCCTTATCCCTCTCTCTCTCTCCCTATCCCTCTCTCCCTCTCCCTCCCTCTCTCCCTTCCTCCCTTTCTCCCTCCCTCTACCCTCCCCCCCCCCACTCTCTCTCTCTCTTTCTCTGTCTCTCTCTTTCAATCTCAGGGAACGTTCTCCCTTTCTTAAAGTTAAGTGACTGAAAAATTAATTATGATGCTCGGAAAAATTTCCTAAATAGACGTGTTTTTTTTTTTTTTTTTTTTTAGTCTCTTCACGCTATTATTGTTTGAGACATCTTTTGCGAGCGCGCATTTTTCTTCTCGTCTTTCTTACTCTCTTCCTCTTCCTTGTTATCTTCGGTATTCTCTTCCTCCTCTTTCTTCCTTGTCCTGATTATCGTCCTCTTTCTCCCTCCTCCTTCTTCTTTCCTTCCCTCTCTTCCCTTCTTCTCCTTTTCCTTTATTGTTTCCCCCTCTTCATTCTCCTCCTTGATTTCCTCCTCCTACTCCACCTCTGCCTCTTCTCTTCCTCCTGCTCCTCCACCTCCTTTCTTCCTCCTTTCCACCTTTTCCTCCTTTTCTCGTCTTCCTTTTCCGTTATTGTCTCCTCATTCTCTTCATTCTCCTCCTCCTCCTCCTTCCTTTTCCTCCTCCTCTTCTTCTTCCACTTCCTCCTCTTCTTCTTCCACTTCCTCTTCTTCTTCCACTTCCTCTTCTTCCACTTCCTCCTCTTCTTCCACTTCCTCCTCCTCCTCTTCCACCTCCTCCTCCTCTTCCACCTCCTCGTCTTTTTCCACCTCCTCTTCCTCCTATTCTTCCATATTTTCCTCCTTGCCACGTCTTCCTCCTTTCCTCGTCTTCCTACTCCTCTTCTACCCCTCCCTCTCCACCTTCAGCTGGCTTCCTCTTTTACCCCATCCTGCTCCTCTCCCATCTCTTCCTCCTCCTCTTCCTCATTCTTTTTTACCTTTTCCATCCTTCCCCCTTCCTCTTCCTGCTTCACTTCCACCTCTTCCTCCTCCTGTTTTACCTCTTCTTCCTCTACCCCCCCCTCCCCCCCCATCACCCTAAGGACCCAGCGCAAACAAATCCAAATTCCAGTATTGCAGTAATATCACGTCAATTCTTCAATGACAGAGAGCTTTTTGTCCATCGTTGACATGCGTATCATAGACATCGCGTCACGTATCAATGATGATAATAATCAGTAATGTGTGTGTCCTGTGCATATGAAACATGTGCCGATGCTAATCACATGGGAAACACCGGCAGCCGATCCGAGCGAGCTGGCGTACAAATAACGTTTTTTTTTTCTTTTCTTTTCTTTTCTTTTTTTATGTGTTGGTCTTTCTTTCGGTCTCGTTCTTTTTTAAATTTAGATGTTCACATATTGTGATTTGTAGTTTGGGAGGAAATAAGAAAATCGGGTTTGGGAATTCGCTCTTCTGGCGTGTTTTTGTTTTTGTTTTCTTTTTTTTTTCTTTCTTTCGTTTTAAGACAATCTCTTGTTTGTTCTTTTTGTTATATTCGTTTGTCTCTTATCTGCGTTTGAAAACTGCAATAAAAACGATACCTCTGATGTCAAAGTAAGAATTATTGAATGCATATTCGCCAGTACTAATAGAGAAATAATTATAATTGATGATGAAAGAAAAAAGCCTAGGTTATGATGACGAAAATTATGGAAAGGGAAGACACGAGCATGTGAGCCAACCAGAGGGGAGGTAAATTGCTCAGGAGAACAGCCGATCAGTGGACAGCAGTGTCAATCATCTCGACTGATCATTAGCCAGCAGTTGTCATGTATTGCTTACAGACATCGAATATTTATGTTATTGGCAGCAGAAAAGTCTAAAAAAAGGTCATTGGTGCAGCGTCAGTAGCAGCTGATGACCGCGTCAGCGTGGCTCTTTCTTTGAGCACAATTAGACCCCCTCTCAAACACGGTATATTTGTAGTTTTATCACTTACTTAATCTTGTGGGATATCTATCTATGTAGCTTGTGCAAATCGTGGTTTATTTTCTATATACGGTTCGATTTATTCTTTAGTCTTTTTGCATTTTCCAGAAAAGAAAGAAGTACGGAATAAGAAAAATCAGTTTTGACCTGAACTACGACCAGAATAAGATACACGTTTAACATTTTTTTTTAGCATCCTGTCGAACGTACTAATGCCTTGAAATGATTGAAATACGGTGTTTAATATAACCTTTCTCTGTTCCCTCCTTTCTTCACCACTCTCCCCCCTCCCCCATCTCTCCTCATCCTCGCTGTACCATTACGTTTGTACCATTTGTACCCCGATGGCTGTACCCAAGTAGAACACCGTTAAATAGCTACACCAAACGCACTCAGCTGCAAGGAAACGAACACAGCCCTGTAGCTAGCTCATGCATGCATATCTGACGCAGTGACGTGTGAGCTCGGATCGGTGTGTTTGACTGTGGCTTTAGTCTCGAGTGAAATCAGTTGAGTCAACGCCAAATTGGTTTACTTTTCTGTCCGTTTCTCTCTCTCGATTCTCGTTGTGTGCGAGTTTGTGTGTGGATGTGGTTGTGTGGATGTGCTTGCGTGTGTGTTTTCATGATTTTTCTTTATTTTGTGTGATTTCAGCTCCTCTTCTCTTCTCTCCTCTCTCTCTCTCTCTCTCTCTCTCTCTCTCTCTCTCTCTCTCTCTCTCTCTCTCTCTCTCTCTCTATATATATATATATATATATATATATATATATATATATATATATATATATATATATATATATATATATTTATTTATCTCTCTCTCTTTCTTTCTTTTCTCTCTCTCTCTCTCTCTCTCTCTCTCTCTCTCTCTCTCTCTCTCTCTCTCTCTCTCTCTCTCTCTCTCTCTCTCTCTCTCTTTCTCTCTTTCTCTCTTTGACCTCCCCTTTCTCTTTCATTCCTTCCTTCATTCCTTCTCTCTCTCCCTCCCTCCCTAATCACTTTCCCTGTTCTTCTAAACACTCCAAAAAATCATAAAATGTCAAAAAAAAAAAAAAAAAAAAAAAAAAAATCACACAAAAACCTTTCTAATGAGAATTAATCTCCACAGCCTACATCATGGCCAGCGCCGCCCTGTGTGTGATCTGCCTCCTGCTGGACGTCCTCGCTACCTTCATGACGGCTCTGGGTCTCAATAACAATGACCCTGCAGTCAAGACGCGCTATTACCGCATCGCCGTTTGGGTCATGACCCTTGCACGTTAGTATTTTTTTTTTTTTTTTTTGGGGGGGGTAGGTTTATATGGAGAAGGTTAGGAGGAGGAAAGTGTGGTAAAGAGGAAGGGGAGGTAAAGAAAGGAAGAGTAAGTTTGATTTTGTTTTTATCGATTTTACTTTTTTCATAAAAGGGGTAGGGTTAAGTTGATATATATATTTTCTCTCTCTCTAATGAAATATGTTAACATGCGTAAAGTACTTACTTTTATTTTCGGTATTCATTGTTTTTTCCTCTCAATTTAAAATTACTAATTGATGATGGATGTCTCAGATATAGTGGGATAAAAAATGCTAATTCTCTTTCCCATTTTTCAGTGATCGCCATCCTGGTCGCCCTCATCCTGTATCCAGTGTTCTTCGTGCAGGAACTTGAACTTGGTCAGTTTGAGTGTCACTTTGAGGAAGTGAACTCTATTTAATTCAGTTGAACTTACCGTTGCCCTTTTTATGTAATTCATGGTTTGACATAGTAGAATAAACTGGACGATACTTACATTATAATGTCGCAGAATATTCAGAATTGAAATAAGTTATCTATATCCTTCTTCTAGTGTCTTTCCTCATATTGTTGATTTTCTCATCTTATTTTTTCTTCCTCTCTTTTCTTTTCATATTTACTATCCGTTATCCCCCAGTCTCACTTCTCTTTACGTTGAGGAACCTATTTAATTCCTTCTATCTCTCTTTTCGTAACTCGGCAACACGCCCGCGCTCTTCGTCCGTAGGGAACACTGCAATCCATTATGTTCATTCTGTGTCGTCGTTTTTTTTTCTGAACTATGTTTTCTCTCTTTTTCTCTGTCTGTCTCCCCCTCCCGTCCCCTCCCCTTCCCTCCCTTTCCCTTCCCTCCCTTTCCCTTCCCTCCCTTTCCCTTCCCTCTCCTCCCCCCCTCTCCCTCCCCCTCCCCCTCCTTCCTCCTTCCTCATTCCTTATTTTTTGATCCGCACTCCCCAGTCCTCCCAATATTGAATAACGCATTTCTTATATCCCTTTACTCATTTTATATCTCCCTCTCTTTCTGTTCCTCTTTTCCCCGTTTCTCGTCCACACTCTCCATACGCAGGAAATTAGTGCTGCTTTCCTTTTTTCTCGATCAATATCACAGACCTCAGCACCTGGAAAACACCTTTTTTTTCATTTTCTCTCTCTGTTTCCCACATCCGACCCGCACTTTTTTTTCGATCTCTCTCTCTCTCTCTCTCTCTCTCTCTCTCTCTCTCTCTCTCTCTCTCTCTCTCTCTCTCTCTCTCTCTCTCTCTCTCTCTCTCTCTCTCTCTCTCTCTCTCTCTCTCTCTCTCTCTCTCTCTCTCTCTCTCTCACACACTCTCTCACACACAGTTTCACTCTCCCTTTGCACCCGCAGGAAACCGCACATTGTGGGAATTCGGATGGGCCTACGGCGTGGGTTGGGGCGCAGCCATCTTCCTCTTCGGCGCGGTCGTGCTCTTGCTCTGCGACCAGGAAGAGGAGGAAATCTACTACAAAGAGCGCACTATTATCCACGCTGAGAACGACTCCAGGTGAGAGAGAGGCTCTGGGCTCTTGTTTGGATTTTTTTTTTTTTTTAGGGGGGGGGGGTTATGATAGAGGGCTTGGACAGTTCAAAAGGAGGGAGGGATGGTAGTAAGCTTTAGTAAGATTGTAATGAGATACAGTAAGTGTAATCATTATAGTTTTTGAGAGATTTAGAAATTATTTAAGAGGGTACTTAGTATACCTAAGTGTAAATGTCATGATACTCAGATGAACCTTCTTTTCCAGGGCCTAAATCATCTGCCGTCGAACATGGAAGAGCTCCTTGCAGTGCTATTTCTTAAAGAAAAAGAAACTGAAGATCTCAGCTCTCGAATCTTATAGATACTGGTCAAACACTAGATACATTTGACTCCCAACTGACAAATGGTGTTATGCAAAAAGAAAAACACTCAGTGATAAGATGACAGACAATGGAAAAAGGATAATCACGGATATTTTCTCTCTCTTTTTTTAACCGTAGGCGAGGACCAGTGTCAAGAATGAATCCTGGAGAAAATTCCCTGAACTCGATCCCACCCCCCATGTTCCTCATGTTATGAATGAGCCTGTCCATTTTCTGTTTGTCCTTGGATCATGTAAAACTCATGAGTGTTGTGGTGCCATGGTGTATGGCCAGTGTGCTGTTGTATGTGTATATATATCCTGTATGCCTCCTATTTCTTCTCCAAGTCTTACTCCTTCTTGCATGCACCTATTCTCCATGCTTTATGATGTGAGATCTTGAAGGAATTGGTGGATACACACACTCACACACAGAACATGTTTTAAACACGTTCTAAAAGTGAGTGTGCAGCTTTCCTCTCGGCCTCTCATGCTTCTGGGCTGGGTAAGAGGTATCACATATTCCTGACCTTTTGAGCTGATATCCCTTTTGGCTGTAGGCAACTTAATGTTTGAATGACTTACAACAGGGAAACATTTCCTTGTACAATGCCTACTTGGATAGTGGAATGAACCCACCTCTGTATAATGACTGTTAATTGCTGACCAAAGATCAGATCATAATGATTGACTAAAGCCATTGCATTTGAACTTAATTAGGAATGGCATTTACATATCTACCGTTATAGGAACTCAGTCATGAATTGATATGGAAGAATTTGCAGAAAATTTGTTTATGTTTTTTTTAGTCTTTCTTTTCTACAAGTCTGCTTTCTGCCTTCTATTCCTGTTTGATTTTTTTTCTATTTCCTCTTCATACTGTTTCAATAGACATCTGCATAACCTTTAGAGAAGTATCTGAAGATCATTTAAAGTTGTACAATTTCTGTAGGACTTTATATTTCTACATTCTGTGTTTAATCTTACATGTTTTGTACAAGCATTGGATTTTTTTTTTCTTTATTATAGCTTCTGCAGTTACATTTACCTGCATGTATATGACCCAGGAAGCAATATTCATAATATTTTGCTTGACCTTTGCACTTCTACCATGCTTTTATGGGAATTTGAAAAATATATATTATCAGTGAGAATTAAACAAAGTAAATCATAGTTATAGTTAATTGGAATTCATATGAAAATCTACATAATTAGGCTGTTTCTTAATATACATTTGCATATTATTATAAGAAGGTCAAGCCTTTCTGTAAATAATTGATACAATACCACCCTTCCCCTTTCCGTCTTTTACCCTGTGTAATTATTAGCTGAGTCCTCCTAAAGCTACTTGATAACTAGCCCCAGGTGCAGCTTCTAACATAATTTTGACAACTCCACAAATTTGTTTTTTGTGGGTTTACCTCCCACTGTCTAACAGTAGAGGATGAATTGCATGTAGCTTGCTTTATTATGCTCTTCAGCCAGCCATCGGAAAACAAGGGCTTAATTAAAAGTACAACAGCAGGAAATAGTGAGCCGATAAAAATGAATAGCATTTTGTAATTGTATTTCTGTCACTGGCTAAAAGCGAGAGCAAGACATGTGTAAGAATTTCAATACGGGGAGGAGGCTTTGCATAATGACTTTTTTTTTTTTTTAATATATATTGGTAAGGAAAGAGGTTCTTAGAAATCAAGGAACTTAGATTGGATGTCAGGTAGTGACAATCAGTTTTCATATGTGCACAAAGTCCCTTGCTTAGCTTAGCCCTACTTATACATCAAGGCCAAATAAATGAGACAAGCAGAGGCAAGCAGGACTAGACAAGGCAACAACTTCCAATTGTAGTTAGTGAATGAGAAATAGGTAAATGACGAAGAGGTTTGTATTTGCACCCAGTGTTAGCATTTAAAACAACCCCGTTGGTGGTGTGAGCAATAATAGCATTAAAAGAGGAAGGTCTGAAGAATATTTTGTTGATTTTGGTTTCTTGTTGACAATATTGGCTGTGTTGATATAGGAATACACTCACAAAAAAAAAAAAGAAATAAAGAATTGGCATTTGTAAAATTCATAGAATAACATTTTAATATCCTTCTAAAGGATAATGTGTGCTGTAGAATTATATTTCGAAAAAGATGTTGATAATCCTTCCGTCTTAAATGGCCTCCAGTATTTTCAAGAGTTTTATGCCATGCACATGAACTCTAGACTGGCAATACTGAATGCGACTAGTTCTATTATTAGTGAAAACCATCAGCCGATCCCCGCACTTCCCTCCTCCCTTTCAAGATAGGTTAAATTGCCCACATCATATCAGTGTGTCTGAGGCTTCTAGTGCAGTCTTTGTACATAGTGCTTCTCTCTCTTTCTCTCTCTATCTCTCTCTCTTTCTGCCTGTCTCTCTTTTTCTTTCTCTTTCACTTTTTCTTTCTCTTCTTCTTTCTCTTCTCTTCTATTTGTACCTTCTTTTATTATTATATTCTGAAGTGCCAGTGATTATTGAACATTGCTTAGGGTATTTTTAAGGGAATAGAAAAAACAACAATAATAAGAGCATGGTTGTGAAAATCCTTTGATTTCTTTTTGAATACATTTTTTTGATAGTGTATAACTTTTGAATTTGAAAAGCTAACTCTACTGAAAAAAATGGGATATCTTTTAGCATGGAATAGTGTAAGAACGTCTTCAAGAAAATGTCGTAAAGCAACGCATTGCTCTAAAATACACTTTGAGATTAGCAGTTCATTAACTTTGGTAGTAGAAGCAGTTTTTTATAAGCGTACTGAACTTAGGATTACCAGTCAAATCATGGAAAGCTCCTTTTGCTGCATTTACTGAGCCGACAGGGCTTTAGGTAATTACCATGAAGGACTGTAGACCTGTTGATGGAACTAGTCATGTTATCATTTTTTTTTTCATACCATTTTGCAGGAGCAATTAAATTTTTCTTTTTTGCCTTTTTTTTTTTTCTTTGATTTCTGAACCAACACATTGTTTTATTCAGATTTGGTATTTTAGGTTCCATATTCGCCATCAGAGCATGTGTTGTTATTACATCTGATGGGGAATTAGATTGTATCTTTGTCTTTTTTTTTTATCATTTAAAGATTTTGTTCTTTTGTTACTCGCCATTAAACATGTTGGATAGCTTCTTCTCAGACTTAAATGTTGCCATGTGTTCTCTCATCTTTTTTCTTTTCTTTTTGTATGTATAAAATGTTTCTCATATTATGTTTGAAATTTGCTAAGGGAAATAAAAAAAAATAAAAATACATACTGTAGCCTCCCCTACCTCCCCCTCCCTACTTCCCCCTTCCTTTCCCCAAGGTCCCTCCCCCCCCCCCCCCCCTTCTCCCCTTTGCTCCCTGTAGCAGCCCCCTGGAAGGAAATACTTACAGGTTTTGTGGTCTGCTTTTAATCTGGCAACGGCTTGTGGGTAATTAACTGTGAAAAAAAAAAGAAAAACGAGAAAAGCTTATGTACAAAGTAACGTTCTTATTTCTTTTACAACAAGACCTTTCGGCAAATAAAAATAACAAGAAGACAGGGTAAAAAAAAAAAAAAAAAAAAAAAAAAAAAAAATCATCTAACCTTTTTTTTTTTTTTAGGACTCGAGTTACCCCACATAGCTGGCCATTCATTCCCTTCCAATAGATAGATATGCAAATGGCACTTCTTTCGGCCTGGCAAGCAGCTTCCTTCAACTTGCCCGACAGACTGTTTAGGGTGGCAAGAAGCTGGTCCTCTCGTAGCAATAAAAACGGCTTGGCTTCATATCAATAAGTAGCCAGTTTGTTTTCACTCCGAAACTGAGTTCCACCAATTTGCTGGATTGTTTTAATGGTCTGTAAATTCTAGATTTTATGTAAAAATACAAAGTCTTTAATATATTATTGATATACATATTGTCTTTCATTTATGATCCTTTTGCAATATTGTTTGTATGTCTGTGTTAGTTGTAGACAAAAATAATGGCAGGTGTTAAGTAATAATATTTTGAACAATATCTTTTCAGGATTCTGTAAGGAATACCTATCTAATTAGATCTCATCCTGATATAATGGTCATGGGCAATCTTGACAATTTGCAAATAGAATTCTATATAGATATGAATATTGTACAATAAAAAGTATACAGCACAGTGTTATCACAACTACATATAATGAAAAAACACCGATTTCATCTTAAATTTCAATTCATCTAATAAATGATGAAATGTCACATTTCACACAGTAACAAGACAACAATCTGATTTTTGTTTACATTTCATATATTTTTATTGATATCTGACAATTTCTAATCATGTAAACTGCATACTGTGCTGAAAGAATGAAGATAAGAAAAGGTATGAAGTTCTTGTAAGACAGTTTATATCACAATATAATAATCATATTGTAAAATGGCTGTGTAGAACTCTACTTGGGCAAATAATAATTTTCATATCTATTAAAATGATGATAATGACAAAGTTATGTACTGAAAAGCAATAACTATTAAATAATATGGTCTCCTTCACTCCTTCAGATAATGATGACAACCACAAATTTGTTTTGTTTACTTCCCACTGTCTAACAATAGAGGATAAACTGCATGTAGCTTGCTTTATTGCGTTCTTGAGCCAGCCTTCGGAAAACAAAGGCTCAGAGTACATCAACAGGATATAGTGATCAAGAAGTATTTGGTAACTCAAAAAATACATTTGCTTCCAGAATCCTAAACAGCATGTTGTTAGACATTCACCATCATAAAACCTATCCTTCAACAGGAAAATCTAGCATCTCAAGAAATCAAGACTTTTATTAAGAATTTTTATACATTATTTACAAGTATAATGGACCTACATCTGCGTACAAAAATTATTTCTTTACATCACAAATTTAAAAGAGACCCTTGCTGCACCTACGCAACATTGCATAATAAAAATACAATTGAAAATTCCCTATGGACTCCCTACAACCAGAGCGTATGAACGTCTGCCGAGGTTCTTTGATATGTGGCAGGGAAGACCACATTGTTTTTTTTTTAAATCTTTAAGACAAATTATATAAAATACAACCTTAGTTTCAATGCAGACTGAGGTTGAATGATTTACAATTCTTCTTCTGAGGTTTGTTCAATATTCCAATAACAACCTAGATATTAGTGTTTATAGCAACGTGGAGTAAGAACCAATTTTAATGCTTTTTGGAACACAAAAGGATAGCAGTTAATTCTATCTTCTTTTTCTTTTAATTTCCCACTCTCATTTACTCATTCTATTTCTTGCTGACATTCATTCTACATCTTTTAAATTCTGTCTCTTTCACTCTTACTTATAGTCTCTTTTAGCCCGTGATGCCGGGTGACAAGATATCACGTCGCTTGGTGGCAGGACCAGCCGCCGGGGACGAGATATTTTGTCACGGCTATCCTTCTGGCCAGCAGGCAGGGTGATTGGGTGTGTAGTGCTTGGCCATGGCCAAGCCTGAGGCATTGGGCTTACCCTTATCGGCCATTTAGAGCCAAAACAGCCCTGTCAGCAACAGATTAAATTCTCTCAATTCCATTTCCTCTCTTTCACTCTCTTGAGTCTTATGTCTTTTGCTCTCTTACTGTCTCTCACAATCTCTTGAATTGTTCCCTCTATTACAATCTCTAATTCTCTACATCTCTCACTGATTCTTTCTCTTTTACATCTCACTCTCATTCTCACATTCACTCACTCACTCTAGAAGAAGAAAAAACAAAGTGATACAGAAATACAACATATAATAAATTCATAAAATGCATTTGAGATTCACCAGACAACCATGTTATGGATTTTATAACTGGTAAAAGAAGGGTTTACTAGGATGACACTATTCTTAATTATAAAATATCTTTATAAGGCTACAGAATGATGAAATAACTGCAACAAATTTTTAAAATACAATAATTGCACAAAAAAGTGATTAAGATGGTATCAATAAAATGCAACAATGATAACAACTAAAAAAAATAATAATCAGAACAACAATATAAATGAATTAATATATGATCCCTAATAAAGTAATCACATCTATTGACAACACCACTTGCAAGGAAGGAATATATGCATCCATAATAAAGTATAATATTTCTGGCAAGCCAGTAAAAAATATTTTGTAAATAATTTTCAACATCATTTCAGTTACTACCAAAGACTGTTTTATTTGATAAACAAGACATAGACAAAACATATAATAATAATAACAAATAATAAAGTAATTAAAAAAATAGTCAAAAATATCTTAAAAACTACTTAAAAAATACACTCAAGTCATGAGATGTTTAACACTCATCATTTTAATTTTCCAGGAATAATCTTGCTTAAAAAACGCTTAGTGAATTTTCTCAAAGTTGGCGATAGTGATAACGTCTCCCTGTCTATGCAGCTTCACAGTTGATTATATGTTGCACTCTCCTTATCCTTCTGTGTACTTACATATTAATATTTGTTTTGTTTTTGTGTTGTTCTTTCTTTTATGTGTGTTTATGGGTGTGTATGTTTGGTTGTTATGAGAACAGATGTGCTAGTATGGGTGTGTATGTTTGGTTGTTATGAGAACAGATATGCTAGCATTAGGTGAATATAACTGCTTGTGATTAATCATGTGTGTGAGAATGTGTCTGATTGTTTGTCTTGCGTTTGTGTTTTTCTTTCTTTTATGTGTGTTTAAGAGTGTGAATGTTTTTTTTGATGTGAGGATGGATGTGCTTGCATTAGGTGAATATATCTACTTGTGGTTAACCATGTGTGTGGGAATGTGTAGGTAAGGGTGCAATGCATCTTTGTTGATACATTTGAGAGTACCGGTAATGCAGATACGAGAAAGCACGTGAGGAAGTGTGTGATCTTACATGCATTCACATACATGTGCTCGTGCATATGTCTCTCTTAGTGAGCAAGAGTGACGTAAACACCAGTCTTGTAAAGCACCTAGGATAACTGGACAAAAAAAGAAAGAAAAAAAATAAAGAACATAAAGCTAAACAAAACAGGTGCCCAAAGTAAAAAGAGGTATTCAGAGGTTTATATTGCAACAGGAGGTTCACACAGCACAGAAGGGAGACATGTTTCTCTAATAACATTAAACAACCTCAGTGCATGATGAATATGCGAAACATAATTGCCCAGACGCATAAAACTGATACAGACACTGGTATTCTGATTAAATTTTTAAAAAAGGGGGGGAAAGAAAGGAAAATAAAAAATAAAAACCAAAACAACCTTGAAAGTTATGAAAGTATTACATGGAAAGAAAACATTAAAATTCAACATAGCAAACCATCTACAGTGGTTTCTTTGGCATTGAGAGTGAGATTTAAAATTGATTTAAATTAAAACAAAAGAAATTAAAACATCTTCAACACTTACAAACACAAGAACTCTGATAAAAAGCAAAGGGGAAAAACATAACATAAAATCACATGAATTAAAGCTCTTCCACAAGTCATCCTAAAATGCTTGTTTTCTATCAATTAGAATCTCATGCACTTCTACTTCTAGTCATAGTTGGCATAGCTGCTCTGGAACAGCACTATCATGATCATTGATTTAAGTACATTTAGATGACTATGTTCAGGCACACATCACAAAAATTTTTTTTTTTTTTTTTATCATATACACATATGAAAAAAAATATATTTGCAAAAAGACTCGTATACTTGGCTTTTTTAATTAATTCAGAAATGGCTTAGGACTGAAAACTACATCTGTGATACTTGTAATGCTTTTCATACAGACATACACTCACAAAGAAAAAAGAATAATAATATAATATATGATCAACCAACAATCAACAAATTTTTTGATGAACTTCTCAACCATAACAGATCTACATGTTAAAGTCATCTCATTCACCAAATAACTGTATATTTCATGTTTGGATAATAATAAGAAGAAGAAACAAAACAGAAAGGAAGAAAAAGATTTGAGAAGTAAAAAACACTCTTCCAAATATGGCAAGAACAGGAAAAGTCATTCTCCATTCTTCTCCTCTTTTAGCATCATGGTAAAAGCTCTTCTAAATATATCAATTCTCTTCTATGAACTAATAACGGCTAAGATAAATGCAAAAAATAAATGGAGAGAAAATCGATAAGAACAAAAAAAAAAAAAAAAAATGATATATAAAAAACAGCAACTCAATGTTAGAACCAGAAAATCATTATACACCTTAAAGCACATGTTCATACACCATCTGATACCTCCTTCCTCTACATTTCTGTACAAACAAAAAAGAGAAAATAAAACCACCTCCAACATACCTAGTGTACTCTGTGAAGATGAATGGTTTGTTCAAGATCATTACCTTAAAAATATAGATCAAGGAGAGAATATTGCTTAAAAATTAGATTTTGTCCGTTAAAGAGAAATTTGACTGAATAAAAACAGACAGGCTGAGAAATATATGTAGAAAAAGACTTTATGTACAAGTGTAAGAGAGATTATTTGCTAATGAATTTAGCAAAGATAAAATTAAGACATGTTGACACATTTTTCAAGATTATATTCAGCAAATATTCCACCTTCTTGAAATGAATGCACCATTGTGATAGAGTAGAAAAAAGATGAAGAGCTCATAAAATTATTTATAAGCCAATTCCTGATATACTTCCTTTAGGAAAATTCAAGATGGAATGATGGAAAGCACACAAAATAAAATTTAAACGTAAAAGAATATGTTGGGTTTTTCCCCAATATCTGTAGGGGGAACATCAAAGAAAAATCTACAACTACACAAGTTGATTTAAGCTCTTGACGAAGACTGTCCTTCAGATTTTGAAACCCACAAAACCCCTACACTATCCAGTCCGAAGTCTTCCTCCAACGCTATCTATCCCCTGTCCCTCTCTGTTCACCACATCACCTCCTACACTGCTCCTCCACCAGGCTCGAGATCTTCTGCCGAGTCCGCTTGTTCACGTGAGTCATGGTGGACATGAGGGCGTTCAGCTGCCTGGGGGAGTAGTCGGACCCATTCTGCTGCACCCACTCCTCCAGCGCCCCCTCAGGTAGGTAGTAGGCCTTGATGAAGGTCTCCACCAGGTGTTTGTCAGGCAGCGGGCGCACCTTGGTCAGGCACTCTAGCTTCATGAGGAATTGCTGAGGAAGAAAGGGGAAGGAATGGGGTCTTTGTAATTGTAATTTGGATGGGTGAAAGACAGATCTAAAAAAATAACAATAACAAAATAGGTGAAGTTTCTTATAGAAATCTTGTCTCTCTACTGATTTATTTGATGATTACCATATTTAAATGAATAATCTCTTAATGATGTATGGCATGATTTTAAGATGTGTCCTGGGAGAATGTGTATGTGTGTGTGTGTTAGGGTTTTGACATCATGGATACTCAACATGCTTCCAGAGAGAGAACATGAAAAAACAAAATAAAATCATATATAAGCCTCGGGTAGCGGCTGACTACAACTCTAGCATGAAGAGGGTGGATCAGCTAGCTCTATCTTACAACACTTCTCACAAGTCCATGAAGTGATACAAGAGGGTTCTGTTCTAATATCTGGATATGGTGGCCGTCAAGACTTCCCTGGTGCACATGGAATTCCCGGGACAGCTTACTTACTAGCTAAGGAATGATCATCACTGAGAAACTAGACAGTTCATGGCTGTTCCTCCTGCAGCAGCAATACCAGACTCTGAAGTGCTATAGAGCATTTCCAGGAACCAATCCCAAATGGTCATTACAAGCAGTTTCATGTCTGCTACTCCCATAGTAAGAGGAAGGAGACCCAGGTCATGTGTAGTGTCTGCAACATTGCATTCTGCCAGTTGGGGTGTTTTCAGAATTATCAGACCAGGTCTCTTTCCTCTTACCATGGGAGCAGTAGTGTGCATATATATATATAACAAAAATAATGTATACTAACAAATATTAACCCTATGACGACGGTGCGTCACACCCGTGTGACACAGGTAAATGCCCAATGCCGGGGCGACACACCAGTGTGATGTTCCTAATGCAATATTGCATAGGCCCGGCATAGGGGGTTTCCACTTATCGCCGGGCCCGTCAGGATTGAGTTAAACAAAATAAAAAATTGCAAGAAACCCTATTTCTATCCTCCCATTATATCATAATTCCTCTTTTATATGGAGTGGGCCCATAAAGAGCTAAACTGGATTCCAGTAAATGTGTTAAATCTATAACAACTCTTACAACTATTACAGTGCATAGTAGCCCCAGTGGCAAGCCCCTCTAAGTTGTGAATACACCCCAGTGAGATGACCATGCAGCCGAATCAGTTCCATCATGAACTGTTAATGCCCTTTCATTCATCTATCTATCTATATATCTATATATATTTATCTATCTATCTATATATATCTATATCTATTTATCTATCTATCTATATATATCTATATCTATTTATCTATCTATCTATCTATATATATATCTATATATATATATATATATCTATCTATCCCTCCATCTATCTATCTATCTATCTATCTATCTATCTATCTATCTATCTATATGTGTGTGTGCGTGTGTGTGTGTCTGTGTGTGTGTGTGTGTGCGTGTGTGTGTGTGTGATCGTATTTAATAGTTCGAAATTCCCCGTGTGTACTGGGAGTGCACACGTTCCCACAGGTGAGGTGATCAGCTGACACGTAAAAGATCCTGTTTCATTCCCAAACTGAGACTCATCATCGTTATCATATTTTATCATATTCTTGTTTTTGTTATAGTTATTGTTGTTGTTGTTATTGTTATTGTTATTATTACTATTGTTATTGTTGTCGCTGTTGTTTTTATCCTCACTTTTTTTCTTTTCTTTTTTTTAATTATTATTACTATTATTATCATTATCATTGTTACTATTGGTGTTATTGTTTTAGTATCATTATCATTGTCATCATTTATCTTCATTAACATCATTATATTCATCACCATTATCATTATCATTATCATTTTTATCATTGGTATTATTGATGTTCTATCATCATCAAAGTTATTGTTATTAACATCATTATCTTTATCGTTATCATCTTAATTATGGTGATTATCAAAGTAATAATGATAATTATAACAGTAATGATAATGATTAAAAAGATAATGGTAATGATAGTGATAACAATGGTATTGATGATGATCTTTATCGTTATAATCATCATTATTGTCTTCTAATCATTACCATCTTTATTGTCATTATCCTTGTCATTATCATCATTATCATTATTTTTGTTGTTGTCATTGTTATCATCATAATTTTCATCATTTTTTTCATATAATCAATCATCTTATCATTATCATTTTATAACTTTATTCTGTTATTATCATTATCATCATTGAAGAGAGGGAGAGTGACAGAAATAAAGAAAGAAGTAGATGTTAGTCAGATAGAAATAGATAGAAAGGTAGCTAGATAGGTAGCTAACTAACCAGCTAGAAAAAACACACAATGATTGGTTGATAGAGACAGGCAGAGACAAAGAGAGAGAGAGAGAGAGCTAGGCACACAGACAAACGGAGAGACAGACATAAAGAAAGATAAACAAAGTTAGATTCGGTTGACACATGTATTTTCATCAGTTGTATACGAGAGCCCTAGGATTAGTATTATTGTGAGTATTTTCAGTTAATGAAAGTTCTTTGTTTGCTTCTATGAATTTATCTCATTCAATCATTCTATTTCCCACAATGGGCTATAATCCCTTGCTCAAAAGATCGCATATATATATATATATATGTGTGTGTGTGTGTGTGTGATTCGTAACTGCACATATAAGTTTGAATATTATTGTGAAATATTAGTGTTATCGTGTATCATCTGTGTAAATCCATGTGATGTTCGTTTGCATTACCCTTTTTGTTATTTTAGTCTGTATATACAAACATGCTTAAAAAAAAAAAAAAAAAAAAAAAAAAAAAAAAAAAAAAAAAAAAAAAAATGATATATAAAAAACAGCAACTCAATGTTAGAACCAGAAAATCATTATACACCTTAAAGCACATGTTCATACACCATCTGATACCTCCTTCCTCTACATTTCCGTACAAACAAAAAAGAGAAAATAAAACCACCTCCAACATACCTAGTGTACTCTGTGAAGATGAATGGTTTGTTCAAGATCATTACCTTAAAAATATAGATCAAGGAGAGAATATTGCTTTAAAATTAGATTTTGTCCATTAAAGAGAAATTTGACTGAATAAAAACAGACAGGCTGAGAAATATATGTAGAAAAAGACTTTATGTACAAGTGTAAGAGAGATTATTTGCTAATGAATTTAGCAAAGATAAAATTAAGACATGTTGACACATTTTTCAAGATTATATTCAGCAAATATTCCACCTTCTTGAAATGAATGCACCATTGTGATAGAGTAGAAAAAAGATGAAGAGCTCATAAAATTATTTATAAGCCAATTCCTGATATACTTCCTTTAGGAAAATTCAAGATGGAATGATGGAAAGCACACAAAATAAAATTTAAACGTAAAAGAATATGTTGGGTTTTTCCCCAATATCTGTAGGGGGAACATCAAAGAAAAATCTACAACTACACAAGTTGATTTAAGCTCTTGACGAAGACTGTCCTTCAGATTTTGAAACCCACAAAACCCCTACACTATCCAGTCCGAAGTCTTCCTCCAACGCTATCTACACATTGAGTCCAAAGAAAAAATGAGTTGATATGGACCCTGAACTACAATTTTAGTCAACTGCAGAATTGATAGAGCCTGTGATATGATAGATATGTCTCTCTATATAATAATAAAACACACAAAAAATAAAAAAACACAAAAATGGCTCTAACTCTAATGAGTGACTAAAAGAGTGTAGGAAGAGACAAGGTATGTTTGCATGACTGCCTCACTTTGAAATAAACCCATCCTGAGCCTGGAGTAAGCAAATCCTCCACGATAGTTAACAGGTTTAAAAAAAGAAGAAGTAACTTATAAGGCATCTCAATAACAATATATACTAATGAAGAAATGCAAATATAACAAACATTATTCTAGGTGATGGGACAGATCAATCTCATTAATAAATAAGAAAGTAAGGAAGAGGTGTCACAAAATACTACCAATACAACTACTATTACCAATGATAATGATAAAATAATAATAATAATAGTGATGAAGAATATATAATCTAATTTCTTCACATATACAGATATTTAATAACCAAGAGCAGAAGCTAATTAACCCATTGTGGATGAGGCCAAGAGCGGGTGTCCTAATGCGTACATGAAGTTCGTCATTGGAATCTGTTCACAAGTGAAAGCGCTCACAGTCAAGAAGTATTATGGCTGTAATGGTGCTAGCTTTAGAGTTACAGAGTCCTAAGCCCTTGTTTTGTGATAAGTTTATGGAAAAATATTATCTGGGCTATTTGATCTCTACTGCCCATAAAATGGAGAAAACATTTTCCCTGTCCCTCTAATTTTTAGCCGGTGCCACCAGCATCGTAGACTGCCCATCATGACCGCCAGTCAGGTCGTTAAGTACCCCGTCTGCACTAGGCTAACAATAAAGTAATACCTTGTGCAAAGACTTTCATTCTTGTATCCTCTACATTTTCTGAAAACAGAACTCAGCAATAATTCCTCCACCTTGCTTCAAGATACTGGTATAGTAACTGTCATAGAGTGAGGCAAAAAAGCCCCTTCCCCCTCCTCCTATTGCTCCCCATTCCATCAATCAGGTTCTTTTATATTTTGGGAGTCAACTGAAAGATCTGTTTTCATTAAGGGAACATCTACATACAGAGAGATACTTCTGCTAATGCACACAGTCAATAATGCATTTCTCAGTCAATAATGCATTTTTTAACCCAAATCTTCTGGGTTGGTGATCTCTGGCTCGTGGTGCATTTCCGGGAGGCCACCGTGTAGACCTATTCCGGGCAATTATCGGGTGGGGTGCGGTACGCGCTGTGCACACGTTCCTCCAATGCTTCCTCCAATGCAACCTTTTATTGATAGTTTTATATCATGTTTAATGATAAACATTCATTTTTTTCTGTTTTACATCTAATTTTTATGTTTTGATAAAGGTATGTAAAAGAATACATATAAAATATATAAAAGGTATTTACATCATGCTTTTTTTTTTTAATTTGCCACATGGACTTAACTAAAGCATGTATCACATAGTGCTACATCACAGAAGCGACATACATAGTGGGACATAGTCCTTTTACAATTCAATTCTCAGCAATATTTACATTGGCAGTATTTCCCTCACACATTCATTTCAAGGGGATGAGCTGGAGCATTGAAGCGGGACTGTGAAGGTGATTGGAGAGATCTGGATGGCGTAACTGCTCGATGAGGGGTGATATTCCTCCCCCTCCTCGCTGTCATCCCTGTTGGCCGCTGAAGTCAGTCAGCGACAAGCTGGAGGTGGAAGTCCAGCTGAGTCATTTTACCACCCAGCCACTTCAGCACATTATGAGCATTGATTATTGCCATATCCAGTATGCCGTAAAGCAGTTTCACATACCATTTATTGGTCTTCCTTGCTGCTGAATATGACTGTTCTAGCTGGTCACTTATGTTGACTCCTTTCATCCCACCGTTGTAATCTACAAAGCATAGGGGTTTCCTCTTTATCTCCCCTCTTCTGATAGGTGGGAGGTTGACTATTTCATCCCCCTTGTGCACTGTAGACAAGATGTTAACTGGCTTCTTGTCAAACCAAGACATTGCC
>BOPN01000198.1:419284-426784 GCA_017312705.2 Penaeus japonicus
ATGCATAAGCCTAACGCGTCGGGATTCTCGGCCGCATTAGCCGCGAGCCAGCGCTGCGCGCTGGCTCCTCCCGCGCCCCGGGCTAGACAAAGTAACGCGTCCCCGTCGTGTAGCCCAAAAACCACTAGACGTGTTATCTTGTCATCCGTCGTTAACGGGTTAATCACATCATTATTCTTTTTTTTTATATACACATAACACCCTGAAAAACATTCTTAATAAAAATACCCACACATTCATATTAAAAACAATCCACAGATCATACTAGATTACAGCAAAACATCTTGTATTACAACTATCAAACATATAATATCTTTAGAGATTACCTGATAGTCGAGCTGCATAAGTGATCGTCCCTCATTGGTGCATCTACGGGCAGAAGCAAAGCCCTCTAACAAGGTGCGGTTTGTAATGCGCACGATGCATTCCCAGAGTGCATTGTATGCCTCTGCTGGTATTGGGGAAATTCTGCTAATCTCCTCTAACTTCATGCTCAAAATCTGGAAAATAAAGTAATGGAAAATTATATTTGGACCTCAAACTGGTGATGCTACTCAGATTTCTTACAATATCCTAAAATGAAAGAACTGCTTTCATTTAGTATTGCCGCCTTATATGATATTTCCCTCTAGTCCTTATATCCTATTTTGCATTCATTATCACTGCTTTCTATGGAATTCATTCTAAACTTTCACCTTCAAAATGTTGTCAAATTAATTTTACATAAACACAACAACAGACACAAAAACAATTTTTATATTCAATTTAGTTCAACAAAGAATGTGAGAAAACCAACAGAAACCAGACTGCCTTGCGACAAAAAAGAGTATTCTTGACTGGGCAAGGCAAACTCTCCTGAGTACAGGACACAGGTCCAATAATTCAGAGCACTCAAGACAGCCTTCAGTGAAATTACCTTATGGTGTATCATTTGGCTTTGGTGTCAAGTTTTTTCAAAACTTTCATTCCAGTCGCTTAACAAATTATTTTACAAAGCAAGGACAAATATCTGATCTATCCTTCTGAGATTCAACTCCTCATACCAATGAATCATCATAATTGTGAGTGCAATAAGCTTCAATTCAATTAGTAAAACTGAAAAAAAAAAAAAAATAATTTTGCACCCATAGTATCAATTTCTTTAAACTGAACTTGAACAAACATTTTGATAGAAAATTTCTCCAAGCACTTCAGTCTACAATTCAAATGCATTCAAGCAGCAAGACAGAGGGAACAACACATGAATTATTCTATTTCCCCTGTCTCTCTTTCACTAAATATCTGAGGACTGACCAGCCCTACTTCATTCACAACTTTCTGCCTCTTTGAAATTGGTCTAGGCAGATGTGTGTACCTGAGATCTACAGCAGAATGTCATCCACAGAACAGGGCATGTCATTTAATAATCAGGGATCAGCTACAGTACCAAATAATTGGCAATGACTAAATAATTGGCAAGTCTGATTATGCTAACTCCAACATAGATTTTGAATAAGTTGGACCAGTTTCATTGACCCGTTAACGACGGGTGACGTGTTTTTTCGTCATACATGGTGCAGGAGCTCTGGCCTGACAACGGGCATCATGACATTCGTGGATTTTGTATCAGTGTTATTTTATTGTGCTATGAGTAAGGAGTGAGTGACGATGACAACTGCGGTCATAATTATTATAACTGCTGTAATATTAGGCAAAATGGGTTTCACCTCACATCCAAAACCTAGATGGCACCACTTTCTTCTAGCACCAGCAGGAGAAAGAGCCTTGAATGGCACCCATCTACTGTCTTTAGCAAGCACCATCTTTATAGAGTGATGGCACATAGCTAGTTGCCAACCTCTTGCTCTAAAGTACCATAGATGAAAGATGTGCAGGCAGAATGAGAGGAGGAAGGTGACTCAAACCATACCTAGTGTCTATAATGTGCCCCTGTGCCAGGATGGATGCTTTGTACTGTGGCACCCACAGTCATAAGCACAAGTTTCCTTCCTCTTCTCTACCTCTTTATGTTATCCTTATTGTAGATGGTTATATGTTTTGTATTCGTTCATGGCAGCACGCAAATACAAAAAAATAGATTTGATTTTTGTTCTCCACTAAAACAGCAATACTTCTATCACATTGAGTCCAAAGAAAAAAATGAGCTGATATGGACCCTGAACTACAATTTTAGTCAACTGCAGAATTGATAGAGCCTGTGATATGATAGATATGTCTCTCTATATAGTAAAACACACAAAAAATAAAACACATAAATGGCTCTAACTCTACAATGAGTGACTAAAAAAGTGTAGGAAAAGTCAAGGTATGTTGCATGAAGCTGCCTCACTTTGAAATAAACCCATCCTGGAGCCTGGGTAAGCAAATCTATCCCCGTCGTTAACAGGTTTAAAAAAAAAAGAGAAAAGTAACTTATAAGGCATCTGAATAACAATATATACTAATGAAGAAATGCAAATATAACAAACATTATTCTAGGTGATGGGACAGATCAATCTCATTAACAAATAAGAAGTAAGGAAGAGGTGTCACAAAATACTACCAATACAACTACTATTACCAATGATAATGATAAAATAATAATAATAATAGTGATGAAGAATATATAATCTAATTTCTTCACATATACAGATATTTAATAACCAAGAAGGCAAGCTAATTAACCCATTGTGGATGAGGCCAAAAAGACGGGTGTCAATGCGTACATGATTCGTCATTGGAATCTGTTCACAAGTGAAGCGCGCTCACAGTCAAGAAGTATTATGGCTGTAATGGTGCTAGCTTTAGAGTTACAGAGTCTAAACCCTTGTTTTGTGATGGATTTATGGAAAAATATTATCTAGGCTAGTCTACACTGCCCATAAAATGGAGAAAACATTTTCCCTGTCCCTCTAATTTTTAGCCGGTGCCACCAGCATCGTAGACTGCCCATCATAACCGCCAGTCAGGTCGTTAAGTACCCCGTCTGCACTAGGCTAACAATAAAGTAATACCTTGTGCAAAGACTTTCATTCTTGTATCCTCTATATTTTCTGAAAACAGAACTCAGCAATAATTCCTCCACCTTGCTTCAAGATACTGGTATAGTAACTGTCATACAGTGAGGCAAAAAAGCCCCTTCCCCCTCCTCCTATTGCTCCCCATTCCATCAATCAGGTTCTTTTATATTTTGGGAGTCAACTGAAAGATCTGTTTTCATTAAGGGAACATCTACATACAGAGAGATACTTCTGCTAATGCACACAGTCAATAATGCATTTTTTAACCCAAATCTTCTGGGTTGGTGATCTCTGGCTCGTGGTGCATTTCCGGGAGGCCACCGTGTAGACCTATTCCGGGCAATTATCGGGTGGGGTGCGGTACGCGCTGTGCACACGTTCCTCCAATGCTTCCTCCAATGCAACCTTTTATTGATAGTTTTATATCATGTTTAATAATAAACATTCATTTTTTTCTGTTTTACATCTAATTTTTATGTTTTGATAAAGGTATGTAAAAGAATACATATAAAATATATAAAAGGTATTTACATCATGCTTTTTTTTTTTAATTTGCCACATGGACTTAACTAAAGCATGTATCACATAGTGCTACATCACAGAAGCGACATACGTAGTGGGACATAGTCCTTTTACAATTCAATTCTAAGCAATATTTACATTGGCAGTATTTCCCTCACACATTCATTTCAAGGGGATGAGCTGGAGCATTGAAGCGGGACTGTGAAGGTGACTGGAGAGATCTGGATGGCGTAACTGCTCGATGAGGGGTGATATTCCTCCCCCTCCTCGCTGTCATCCCTGTTGGCCACTGAAGTCAGTCAGCGATAAGCTGGAGGTGGAAGTCCAGCTGAGTCATTTTACCACCCAGCCACTTCAGCACATTATGAGCATTGATTATTGCCATATCCAGTATGCTGTAAAGCAGTTTCACATACCATTTATTGGTCTTCCTTGCTGCTGAATATGACTGTTCTAGCTGGTCACTTATGTTGACTCCTTTCATTCCACCGTTGTAATCTACAAAGCATAGGGGTTTCCTCCTTATCTCCCCTCTTCTGATAGGTGGGAGGTTGACTATTTCATCCCCCTTGTGCACTGTAGACAAGATGTTAACTGGCTTCTTGTCAAACCAAGACATTGCCAGCATCCCTGCCCTTGATGTCCTTAGTTTATTGTCCCCTTTCTTTTTCACTGAAAGGTCTTTGGGTATGAACTTCCTATTTAGCTTTACAGTGCTTACGGTTTCTGTTTTCCAGGACTGACGGTGGTGGAAGAGAGTGGGCAGTTCATGCATCAGGTCTACAACGGTTTCCATGCTTACATTGACGTCACTTTGGTCTTACCCTATGTATACACAGCTGCTTTCCCATCACTTGTGCACAGTTTGTACACTTTCATTCCAAACCTGGCTCTCTTTGATGGATTGTATTGGACATGACTCATTGACAGCTACCTTCTTTCTCCAGGTGAAGACCTCTTTGAAGCTCCTTTGCAGTGTGTCTATTATAGGCCTGAGTTTCCACAAATGGTCACCTGTTACTGATAGGTATTCATAATCATTGAAGTGGAGGTTGGAAAGTCAATAAATCATATCGATCTCTAGTCATTGTCTTACAGAACACATCACAACTCACAGTAGGGTTATCACACCAAAAAATCTACTAGTTGGTCAGTGCTGAACTCCCATGAGGAGACGGAGAGCTATATATTTCTGTAGCTTCTCTACAATGCTGTCCTCCCAGGCCTTCATGCGAGAGGATTGGTTGGGCAGATGCTGCTGAGCATACAAGTTCATCTCTATCCAATGTCTGCCAAAGATCAGGGGGGAAGAAGCAGTCCAGGATATCTTTGGGCATTGAGTCCTCCTCAGGGGCAAGTCCAGCTTTCAATCCAGGAGTGCCACTAAAGCCATGGTGATGTGGCACATTCTCCTCCTTGAACTACCTTTTCCATCCGTTGGACCCAGGGGTGTTGCAAGTAATGTGGCAGCAGGTGACCTCCGACAAAGGCTCAATCAAAGTATCGCGAGCAGAGACATAATCCAGCAATTCTTCGTTCCTTTTCAGTTCTTGAAAACTACAATCTCTATTTGCTTTGAACCTGTTGTCAAGGTTGTCTGGATCACCTACGTCATCCTTGTCATCCCAGTCAGAATCTCCGAGCAAGGGAACGGCAGGTGGTTGATTGACGATGGGATCATAAGTTGAGGTCGATTGCTGAGGCTCACTCACATCGGTAAATGACAAAAGCCCTCACAGACATGAGTTCCCCTCAAGGTAGCAGGAGCTAGAAGATCACTTCTGTGGCCAGATAGTCGGCCAGCAGAGTAGTGAGAGGCATGGGTGCATGATGCTGATAAAATATGAGGTATGTTCAAGGAACAGAGGTCTGGGTAAGAGTGATTTTAGTCAAAAGGTAAGGGCATAAGTCACCTTGTGATGATTTTAGCTGGCCTCACTTGTATAACTGCATTCGGCCTCATTTACAGAAGAAGGATTGTTATGGGGGAGGAACAATCAGGGATCTCAAGAAGAAGTCACCGTCACCTTTGTAGCTGGCTTAATTTGAGAAGATGGCAAAAATGACTTATAACATTGTTTTCATGTATGTGTCTTACATAATAGTCTTTATACTTTTTTATAATTATCTTTATATGACAATATAAAGCCTCAGTATATTGGATTCTCCAAAACTGAATAAAAATGTCATAAAAAGTTATTGAAATATGAGCAAGAAAATCCATAGATTCGATGTTTTCTCCTATAAAAATGTAACAAATGTAAAACACAAAAGAATAATTTTAGGTCTGATCTAAGTTTATAGATCAACTCATCACCACCACCTTTTTAGCCGGCCTCATCTGTATTATTTCATCCGGCCTCATTTCCAGAACAAGGTGGTGGGAAGTGGAGGGTGAGGGATGGTGGGAAGTGGGATGGGAGATGGGGGAGGGGGAATGGTAGAGGGGGGAAGGTTAGAAGGGGATCTCACGAGCAATCGCTGTCAGTTTCATAGCTGGCCTCGTTTGTGATGGAGGGGATTGTCCCAGAGAAAATACTGAGTGACACCGAGACCGTCATCTATGCATGACACCCGAAAGATCAGGAAATAAGCATGCCGTCATCTACACATGATGCCAAGAAGAATGTCAAGTAAGGTGCCGTCATCTATACATAACACCTGGAAGTTTTGCATCTAAGTAATGCATAAAATACTTCATGATGCTTAGTTCATAAAATGAAAATAAAGTATCAAACTTTCAGTAAGTGACATCACACTCTACTTCACTAACCCAGCAGTGCTTACTCTGAGTAAATATTATGACTTCAGTGGAAAATATAAATGCCTAACCTGAATTAGTTATCATTATTTCTAAAAAAAAAAAAAAAAAAAAAAAAAAAAAAGTATATCATTAAATTACTCATCATAATTTCTTTCAACATAATCTGTGGATTAAGTAAGTTCTAATATAATCCTTTTGTCTTTAGATTTTTAGATTTAAATTTAGATCTCTCACCCAATGAGAATGTAACAGTAGATTGATCACTGTGGCTAACTTTGCCAGATTATATGGCATCAGGTATAATTGTTTACTTTCACATTTATATTAAATGTGTATAAATGCACAAAGTCGACAAGTCAATGCGACACTGATTCCTATAGTACATTATTCTCAAGTAAAGTGGAGTATCTTTAGGCTAATGATAAATAACAAGGAAATTTTCCATGTGGTGATACTGTATATCCAAAGCAAAAATAGTTATCAATACTGAAACTTTCATAAATTTAATGTAATATACTGAATTAGAAAATTAGACAGGACTCTAAAAAATATTGGTTACTTGCTGGTTGAAAATACACCCTTTTACTATCTTTACATATACATACACAGTAGACAAGAACACACAGAAGCAGGAATATTTTACCCTATAATAATGATGGTAGCAAAATCTAGTTTGACAGTAACATACCCATTGGAATATCATACCAAGTTCTACTCACACAAAAATACAGACAGACACACAAACAGACAGACAGACAGACACACATACACAAACACAAAAAGGCTAATTAAGCAAAAATGCATCACCTCAAACTACTACAGTTGAGCAAGAATGAACAGGTTATACAGCTGTGTGATGTCATTTCAAAATTCACAAACGCCTTACCTGAAGTTGTCTAAGCAGGACATCAACATACTGGCTGTGTTGGCTCATGAGGTCATTTATATCCCACTTCACACTGGACATGCGATTCAAAATGCTATCGTAGTCTATCACTTGAGAGGCCACAGTTGTGTAAACATGGTGACGTATCTGTAATTACACACAAAATAAAAAATTACACAAGGTAAACAAAGGTAAACAAAGTAACAAGTGTCACAAAACAATTCATGTACAAAAATTGGAAGGTGTTAGGTGTTATGCCAGAGGACCATATACAACACCTACTAACCAGTTGCAGAAAAAAACTAGAAATTAGAGCAGCGGGGAAAATG
>BOPN01000198.1:436784-446784 GCA_017312705.2 Penaeus japonicus
AAAAATATATATATATCAAAATCAAAATCAGGCACACACCCACACACTTACCTTTCCCCAAAGAACATGAAGACTGTGTACAGGTAATAGTCGAAGAGGTGGCTCAGGCACACCATGACATCGAAGGCTATTGGCTGCAGCAGTCTCATCATCTGGATGTATTTGCCGATGAGCCGTAGGATAGTCAGGGTTGTGTTTGTGACTATAGGTGCCTGCAGGAATTGATGACAGTGAAAAATTTGTTAAGGGAATGAATTTGTATGGAAACTGTTAATGTCATTGTTAATCATAGCATTGATTACAAATGATTACGCCATAGGATTGTATGTATATGCTGCATGTTTCTAACAGTATAATCATAAAGTAATGACATCAATACTGAAGGAATGTTTATTGATGATCTGATGTTTTCCTGCCTCTAGTTTGGTGGGAAATACCTTCTGCTCCCTGACTGGCCCTTCTCTCATTTGTCTGAGTGGTTTCCCTTCCTAGCCAATCCTTGTTCTATACTCCTTGCATAAGAGGCCCGCCCACTATCCCATCCCCTCCCTTCCTTTCAAATAGGTAAATGCTTTAAACAGGACTGCATGAAGAAAGAAACAAATAAGTATAATGTAAAATCCAATAAAAGGCACATTTAGCTATAAAATATGCTGAAAGTTAAGATAATGCTACAATCTCTTATCAAAGACCAGGAATCTTTGCTTGAGCAATTCTGTAGCCTCCACACTTAACACATCAGCTAAACCAAACAAATTTACATGTATATTTTGGCTAGAAAATAGTTTGTAGACCTTCCAAGTACAAATCAGGAATCAGTCTCTGTTCTGTCTTGCCAGATATACATAATGGAGGTCTACTGACTTTTTTGAGAGCACAAAACTTGGAGACCGTGGCATTGCTACATGTGGTTTGTTTAATTCTACACAATTATCAAAATGTAGACAAACTGAGAGAGAAAACCTCAATCCTTTGTGCAATGAATCTACAGAAGTTTGATAATAAATCTAAAAATAAAAGGTAACTAAAGAGATGGTAATTGTAACAAAAATCATAATAATATCAATCCTCACCTTGCTGTGGTCAAATTTTCGCCTGGTGTGCGGATGAGGAGCCTCGCCTGTCTGCTCATCAACAAAGTCCTTCATCAACTCCTCATCATCCTCGCTGTCATCATCACTCATGTGGATGGAGTCCATAGTATCCCCATTAGCCATGATGTCCTCCTCGACTGTCTCCTCTGTGGCAATGTCGAAAGGTGAGCTGTCGCTGTTGAAGAGGTCAAACAGGTCCCTCTTGTCTGAACTACTACCTGTCAGGGGGAACCAAGTGATTCTGTTAGTTCGGCCATATTTCCCATATCCATAGTGAACATTCTGGATTACTTTTTTTTTTTTTATACATTGTAGAATGATATGAAGAGTAAGAGCTGATGAAAGCATTAAGATATTGACCTCTGATGTTGGGAAAGCTTGCATATATATACTGTTCATTGTAGTTCTGTTTATCCTAAGATTTTCAAATACCTCATGTCATAAACTAACATTCTTGAATTTTGAAATAATTCTGACAACACTGCAAATGATTCAATGGACTGCCAGTATTATCGGCTTGAGCATTATAAACAGAAACTAGAGGACTGCTGTAAATGAGTTAATTTCACTAACCTGACTTTTTAATTGGTGAAGAACTTGGTGTGGACATTTTAGTGAAGCTCAGGTCCCTTCCCTTGAGGAACCTGAACTCCATAAGCTGATATATGGAAAATGTTGACTTCACCGGACAAGCTTCCCACCCCTCGTTCTCCAGAAACATGTGCAATTCCTCCATTCTCGCTCTGTGATGTGTGCGGAAATAGTTTATTGATTGCTTCTTGATCGATTCCCTAAGCGTTTCTGATTTGCTGCCACAGAAACATTCGCCAACATCAATGAGCTTGTTGATTACGTCCAATATTCTCAGGAAGTCGTCGAATTTGAAGTGGCAGAGGTCGGATGCCAGAATGAATGTTCGGACTTTTGCCTGTACGTCTTGCCATATTCTGTACAATCCATGCTCCAGCTTTTGCTTTGTGTAGCGTCTGGACGTTGCAGCTTCCTCAGCATCTTGAGTTTCGTTACTCACTTCCTCCTGGGAGCTCTTCTCATTCTCCTCATGCCACAAAATAATGCTGCGGTAGCTCTTCAGGACATTCCACATGGATTTACTCAGGTCCATGAGACAAGGGAGGAAGCTCTCCTCATTCACATATTTGCATAGCTCTGAATATTGCATCTTTGAAAAGGAAGAGCCTGAAATACTGCCATTTGCTCCATTAACACTATTATACAACTCAACATATCCAAGGACAATTGTGAAGGCTGAATTGTGGATGTGAGATGTGAGGTGCATGTGCAACTGGTCCATGAGTGTCTGTGTTTTCCCTAAGAGACCATATGCAATTTGCAATTTCTCATAATTAGATGCATTGAAGTTAGCAGCTACTTTGGCTAAGGCAACATCCAACTGCTCTTCTGCACCCTCAAGAGTATCCTGCAACTTGGTGCTAAGTTCTGAGATACAGGTAAAATGCTTAAAAGTTGCTGCTGCTTTCTGGCACTCAAGCAGCAACTGAATAGCCCCAGGGTAATCCTCTGCTTTCAACAGATTCTGCAACTGCACATCTGTCATCTGCAATGTGCGGATTGTCCTGAGAGATCGGATGACGCTGGCAATCTTCTGCCGCTTGCTATAGTTGGCCAAAATCCCTAAACTCGCTGATGTGAACTGACTCCTTCCCTGGGCCAGCTTCCTGCGGCCCTCGACACATAGGCCAATCTCCTTGTAAATCTCCTTCTGCAGCTCCATGACCATCTCCATCTCCTCACTGCACTGGCCCTGCTTCTGCATGATGAGGTCGGACACCCTTCGAGAGACTATGGCATGTTGCTTCCTAAGCCTCGACCTCATGCCGTTAATCACATGAATGTCAACATCTTGGGGGAATTTCTTGAGCTCGTGTTCACCCACGTCGACGTCCCCGCTGTCGAAATAAAGGCCCTCGATACTATCTATCACGGCTTTCTCTGCCTCGGGTGTTAGTATGTGATCATTCAGGAGACTCGATTTCCTGTATAAATCCCCCGTCACAGCCATTCTCCCCTCGAAGTCATCCGATTTTACGCTCTCTCCTAATTGTACTTGCGATGAGGGCGTCTTCAGGCTGATCTTCTGCTTGTCCATGAAAGATTTGAACTTTTCTTTGATGTCCATGGTGATTTTTTCATGGGTTTTGAGGCCTTTTCAGAGGGAAAGAAATTCGGCTGGTTTTGACAACTAGAATTGAACAGCTGATGAGGGTAAACAAATGCCAAAGTGTCGGGATAATTTCATGTTTTTTTCCTACTTCTTGTATCATATTTTATTTTGTGTCTTTCATTGATACATTATTTGTTGGAGATATATATTGTAAATTTTTAAAACTTAGATGGAATATATACTTTCTTAAAACTTTTATCGCTCAATCATATTGATATATCTAACTAAAAAGTGTAATTTATCCATATTCTAAAGTTGTAGATATCAAATTATAGCCTATATAATAATTTTAGAATATCTTTCAAAACGCCAGAATAGAACCAACATTTCTGACTCCCGCTGCTCTGACATTTCCAATTTCTTCCAACACGTGTCCTGACAACGCGTTCCAACAACATACCCCTTCCCTTGTGAAAATCAATAAAAAGCAATTTTTCGAAAACAAATAAACAGCTACATAAATTCCAAAAAATACAACATACGAAAAAGATCGACAAAAGAACCAACATAAAACGAAATGAGCAAAATCGACATTGAATTTTAAAACGACATCGAGATACAGGAGTGAGTTCCAGCCAGTCGCTGTCAGACGCCGGTGAAGGGAAGGTGGCACTCGCTTCGAATTTCTCCAAGATGAAGGTGTTGGCTCTGATTTTGGCTGCCGTAGTGGCTGTTGCTGCAGGTAAGATATTGTATAATATTATTTAGAGTATTTAGAATTATTCAGGATTTGTGAAAGTAGTGATTTGGTATTAAAAGTAGTTTAAATGTTGCTGGTTTTGGAAGATGTTTATGTTTACATTATGTTTGGGTTCTTTTGATTAATGCTGTTCATATATTATCAATTGCTTTGGAATATCCAATTGTTAGTAAGGTGTTTCGCTAAGCATTATAGGGCAAATAAGGTGATGATATCGAACTAAACTTAGAAACCGGTATTATTAGGATTCGTGACATCTGGCTTCCCCTCGGAACAGCTTTGATACATTTAGGTGTAAAATCGAGTCAAGTTTTGTTTTCTTTCCGGTTATCAGTCCAACAAAAGAAGAAAAATAGTGCGTTAATGAAGTTTTAACTGTAGTAATTATTGGTTAACATTGCCAGAGAGGGAATAGAAAGGTTTCCGATTATACTTAATGTTTTACAATTATTTTGATCCTGTATTACTTGTTTCCCTTTTCTTATTATACACAAGTCAGACCTTTAACTAGGAAGACTTTTTTGACATTAGAATTTTATCATGTTTGCATATCCTCTATTGGCCATTACAGGGCTTCCACACACCACTCTGGAAACGACTAATAAACCTTCATCGTATATATTCTATCATGATGGAGCTTGTGGATCTCCTTGGCAATTTGTCTTATGGCAGACTGCTAATGCATGGCACAGCACCTCCTCTTCAAAAATTATTCTTCCTAAAATTCTAATAGTCAGCCGCATCTGTCCCACCCCTACCCTTCCTCCTCCAGTCTTAGGAGGACCTGTAGTGAACCAGGAGATACAGAGGGAGGAAATAAGATTAAATAGTGACAGTCTGTAGGGAAAATGGAAAAACCTGAGGTAAAGTTCTATCCGTTCTAACCCAACGCCTGTAGACTAAGGATCATTGTATAAACAGTCCTTCAAAAGGATGACATGTTCATACGGGTAAAGTTTAATTTCAGTATTTCCTTCAAAGTTCAGGTAGTCCTTGTATCCATGATGGGCGTATTTATGAGAAAATATGGTAAATTTACGTTAGATGAGTGAGATTCAACACATGTATAACATGATCTTATAGAATTTCTTAAGCAGAAAGGTGAGAAATTTAAAGAATATATAGAGCTACTTAAAACATGAGTTATAATAAATGTATCATATATAATAAGGGGATATTTAACTTGACACTATTAGGAGTATGCTGTGCCATCTGTGACCTTCCTGGGAAGCTCACACTTGTTTACATTTGAGATGGTTTAAGATAAGGGTGATGGATCTATTTACTGTTAGTATCATTATTATATTAGGCTAGCTTTAACTAATATCGTAATTCATTATAATAATGGGTATGGTATAGGTAAGCTCTATAAAGGGGTTTTCATTGTTCAGTACTGTATATATATATATATATATATATATATATATATATATGTATATATATATATATATATATATAATATATATCCCTGTTCCAAGGGATAACAAAGTAAAGCTTATGGTTGACTTTGAGATGTTTGAAACTTCTCCTGCAGCCAGTCATAGCTCTTCCAACTATTGCTTATCACAGTCAACTCTTAATGTGCCTTTTCTTTTGTAATTTTTAATGGAGTTTTTGTCCTGACTTTCATTATCTACAAAATGCTGTCTTGTCCCCCTAGCACAGGCCCACAACTCTCCTGTGATAATAACAACAACAACAACAACAAAAAAAAAAAAAAAAAAAAAAAAAAGGGGGGGGGGGGCTCCACAGTCAACTGTTAGCCTTTGGCCACCTGTGTTAGTTTCTTCATTTACATACTTGTATATACTAGATTTATTTCAATCTGTAAATGACTATTGTAGTACCAGGTTTCATGCTAAACTGAATGTAGGAAATTGCTCATTTTTGCCGTTTTTTGTTGGCTTTATGGACAAAATTTTGGCACTAGAAAACTCTTTATGATGTATTTAAGCTAGCTTATTCCTGTGGTAATTTGCAGAATGTGCCAGATTTATCAAAACAATATCAAAATTATACTCTGCAAAAGCTGTATATCCCATTAAACTGGTTCAAATTTGGATGCTTTGGTAATTTTACCTTTGTCTATAGTGATTTTCATTTTGTATTGATCTCTGTCTTGTAGGCGAGACCTGTGAAGGAGCGCAGGTTGAGGCAATTGGCTTCACATCCAGAGATGCAACCATTGTCACCAAGATTGCCTACATTGCTGACTTCACCCTGTCCTGCTCCAATGGTGCCAAGGTATGTGTGCGCTTTAGTGATCTGACGATTTATTTGTGCAGCATGTGTATATTTGTGTGTAGAGGAGTGTGAATGAAACCTTTTGTTTGATGCTGAGATGTATATTAACAGTACTTCATGCTGCTAATGTTATTTTTATCAATGTACTTTCCACATTTATTTTAAACTGTCTTTTCTCATTTCAGGATGTTTCTCTGTATGCAGAAACTGCTGATGGCATTGTTGGTGTTGCACGCTCTGTTGACGGTCTGAAGTATGGTGTAAGTATATCAGGATTTTTTCATCTTTTGTCACCATATGTTAACCTGCCATTGAGTATTAAAAGTGGCTATGATTCATATCATTATTACTGATGTAATTATTTTATACAATCTTATCCATTGCTTAATGACCTACACTGTTTAAAAAAAAGTAAAAAATACTTGCAGGTCAGCTGGATTGAGGATGTATCTGCAGCAGCCTCTGGAGATCACCCCATTAAGCTCTATGATGAACAGGGATATGCTGCTCTCAGAAAGGTAAATTGAGCCATAGATAATGGTTTGATGACAGTGTTTGTTGGCTCTGAGAAATGAAGTCCTTTCCATTTATTAGTATTTTAGATACTTTTTATTTTCATGTTTATATTATTAGTTTTGCTTTTTTGATGTTGTTGGTATTATATATCTATTACTTAATATGTTAGATGTAGTTAATTGGGATAAATCTTTTTTTACCGAGGACTTATTCTAGAATTCCTCTTTCTTCACAGGCTCAGCGCGGTAATGAGGACGTTGCCTCCGTCACACCCATTGCCACCATCAACCTGTATCATCCAGTAAGTAACCAATCCGTCTTTTGCGTTTTTAGATAAAGTGATAAGTTGTAGAACAACTAGTGGAGCACTATGCACATGTTCAGTATTGAATTGAATTAAGGTTTGAACATTTAGGTGAATTAATATCTGGCTTTTCATTCTGTTTGCACACAGTTGCAAAGCGACCCTTTGATTTATCATCATTCCCATTTATCTTTCCGTAGGACTTGGTTTGTCATACTCTTCCTTTTTTTCCCCCTTTTTTTGTAAATTATCTTCTGTTCTTCAGGTATGACCTCCCACATAGTCAGCACAATAGGAAATAACATATATACCAATAGATAAGACGTATAAACACTTATTTTCTTTATTTCCAGGGTGCATACAAGGGTCCCTGGGTACAGTCCGAGACCATGGCCATCATCTTCGCCATCCTCATCTACTACTATGCATTCACGCTTAAGGCGAAGCTCGTAGCATAGTTCCTCCATAGGGATCCTTAGCTCCGATATCAGCGAAGTGATGTATGTGCGTGTGTGCGTGCTTTAAAAGGCAATCATGCAGATACATTTATAGTGCAGGAGGCTTCAGTAGCAAAGTTCCTCATTGCATTATGCCTTCGGTGATATTAACAAAATGTGTGTATGGTTTTGTGTTTCGTGTACAACTTTTGGATGTACGTATGAGAACCAGTATGGTGTGAGAGGTTAAAGAGTAATGTTGTAAATTTTTCAAACGTATTTGGAAATCATTTTGTTATAAAATATGGAAAAAGTGGTAATCCAAGACTTTTATTTGCCCTTTCTTTTGAATAGGTGTTGAATCCTTTTTTTTTTTTTTTTTTTTTTAGAGAGAAATTGATCTAATGAAAATACAGGACTGATTAACATAGCAAGCTGGCAAGCAAGTCTCATGGTAATTTTTCACCAGGATTGGAAAATATGCAGATCATTAATTGTAAAGCAGCTCAAGTATCTGGTGGTCTATATCTTTTAATTCACTAAGATCTGCAACCAAACCACATTAAACAAAATAGATATGGTTATCCTTTGCTTTAGAATTAGCTAATTTATATAATGTAGAATATGGAGGCCTAGATTTCTCATTCACTCATTTCATTGGAAGGAATCACTCTTAAGCAAGCTACCCACAATTTGTTATTTTCCCTTTTTTCTTTTGCCTGAAATTATTACTGTTTAATTAAGATTGGTCTAAACGGTTTTGCCTATATCACTAGCTGACTCATTTAATATCAATACATAACACTTTCCACATGAAAAGAGTTTATGAACATTTTTTTTTTTATAATCAAAGAGTTGTGAGACTTTAATATTGATTAATGCTAAAACAATGAAATTTTCCAAAGAGAGTGTGACTTAGTTTGTGAAGGTGATGAGGTATCTTTTATCTGTAAACCTTCAAAAGATGTTCATCCTACCCCAAAATCCCAATAAAGAGAAATTGTACCCATTGGACAGATCCGGCACATCATGCCCAAAAAGTAAACCATTTAAAAAAAATAGATGTCTGTAAACCATATCACCTTCCTGTCGGCGGTGTGAGAAATGAAAGAGTCAAATGCTGCTGTTGATTTCTTTATTCATAAGATCCAAATAATGTGTTTGTCGAGTGAAGATGGAATTCCAAAAAATATTTCTAGACCCTCCCCTTCTGTATTTTCTAAACCAATCACTTCGCTCAAGCCTGCATTGGAGTGACGCCGAGATACTTTCCCAGTTTCCACTGCAATAGAAAATAAATCTTATTAGAATACATGAGAATATAACACATGCAATGAATAACGTGCAGTATTTTAACAGACTACAATACATGTAACAAGTAAACTAACCAGTACAACACAACATAACGTAGCAAATTTTGAATAATCAAGAAAATTAAAACCAGTCCTACCAAGTTGTTAATCTGGTTGATATGATAAGTAATTCCACCTTCTCTCTCCACCTTGCGCATGTGCAGACGCTCGGGGTCACCTGCTACCAAGACTGGGTTCTGTGGGTCCTCCTGCAAAATAATTTTTTCTTCATTTTTTTCTTGTCTCATTTGGAAACGAAATATTTGTTTGCCCGGAGGTCTATAAGACATAATTTTTGTTTGTTTGTTTATATTTAATGGTAGATTTTTGTATTTTTATGATTGATGGTTAGTCATTTTGATGAAGATAAGGGTATTGTTTTATACTTCTACCCTTGTGATATGATTCATCCTCATTTGTACCTTTTTGAACATTTGTCAAAATTAGTTTTATTTATCATCGTTATCAAAACCCTTGCCATTATTATCATCATTATTACTATTGGCATTATTATTACTACTACTACTACTACTACTACTACTACTACTACTACTATTATCATTATTATTAACAATAGTATTAAAATTACATGTACACACAGACACATTCATCACATGCACAATATACCATACAAACATCTATCTACATAACACATTGTCACTGACGTTACCATGATCCTTGTCATTACCAATAATAAGAATATAAAAAATGATACTATTGCCATTACCTTTTATGTATACACTTGCTCACACATAGCATTCACTATGCTAACGCACAAACACATACATGCACGAGAAAAGATATATATTACATGTGCATATACCTATTACACACTCACAAACACAAGGACATGCAGACACACACACAAGGGGACACAAGGACACAAGGACACAAACACACACACAAACACAAACAACACACAAAAATGACCAACCGATTCCATGTTGCGACAGTGGCTCATAAGGTCAGTCATGCGGCCTTCGAAACCCGGTGCAAAGAAGGACGGATCAATTGCAACGAAGCACTGGCTCAGATCAGCTGGGCGATCTGTTCTGGTCCAGTCTCGGATGTTGGGCCCATATGGTGCTCCTGCAAGAGTGGGGGGGGGGGGGTCGTGGTGGAATTTAATCAGAATATTTCGCTAGGTCGT
>BOPN01000198.1:490825-493325 GCA_017312705.2 Penaeus japonicus
ACAGTCTTGTTCATGTTGCATTTGTTTTTTGTTTTTTATGGAAAATACGTCGGTTATCTATATTTGTCAGCTCTGATGTTCTAAAGTTCGTTCTGTTTGGTTGTGAACGCTTGTGTTACGTTGGGAGTATCTGAACGGTGAGGGACAGATGATTATTCTTAAAGTATTTAAAGCTTGTTGTAATGATAATGGGATCTGCATACATAAAGCTCATGTCATAAAACAGCAACACAATGCATGCGATGTTTGGATAATAAAAAGAAATAGAACATCAATAGACTGACTAGATAAGGCGTCAACTGTGGGCGCTCCATACCGCATAACACCGCCAACATTCATAGTAAATGAAACCCCGAAGACCCACACCGGCTAGGCGTAGTAGCTGGCCGGGGGGCCGTACGTGTCGCCGTCGAGCGCCACGCCGCCGCCGTCGATCGCCGCGCTGAGGGCGCTCTGCAGGTCGATGCCGCCGGGGAGGACCGGGTTGTCGCCGTCGTCGTAGTTGACGTAGTACACCTGGGGCGTCTGCGGGCCGTCGCCGGGGATTTCGATGACCTTGGGCTCCTCCTGCTCCTTCTTGCTGAGCACGTAGACGACGTTCTCCTGGCGCGGCGGAGGGATGACGATGGGCTCCGGCGGGCCGCCCGCGTCAGGCGTGCGGATGAACACGACGTTGTGCTCCACTTCGGGCGGCGGGAGAGACTGGGGGGGAACGAAAGGACGCTTCACCTCCGGCGACGTGAAGACGTACACGTTTTTCGTCAGCTTCGGGAACGCACAACTGCCGTCCGTGTTCTTGATCTTGCCTCCCCCGCAGGGTGCTCCGCCCCGGCCAGGAGCGCCGTAGTTAGACGAGGGCGGGGCGCCGTACGACGGGGAAGGAGGGCCGTAGGACTGAGAAGGAGGGCCGAACGACGGGGCAGGAGGGCTGTACGAGGAAACAGCATTGCTCTGGGAACGTAGCGGAGGGCTGTACGAGGACGAGATGTGCGAGGGGGACGTGTACACAGGGTGGCTGTGCGAGGAGGCGCTCTTCTTGTGCGAGCTCAGGGACGGGATCGCGAACGAGGGCGAAGGGCTGAAGGAGGAGGAGGAGTCGAGCGAGGCGGACGAAGGGAGAGAGAAGAGCGACTGAGGAATCAAGTAGCTCTGAGACGCCGCCGCGGACGCTACCAACGCTGACGCCACGACCTGGAAAGAAAGAAAGGCGCCGATGAATCCAAGCCGTAACACACTCGAACAGCTTTTATGGTGTGTCTGCATGCACACTACAAAGCGGAAAACACGTTATGCACACGCGCGCACACATAAATAAACCTTCAGGTATTTTAGAACAGTCACGAAAGATGTTACAAACGTTCACTATGCCCGAATGACGTCTAAGATGCTGACTCATGTTGCAAATTACATGCATCCAATATATAACCACATGTTATTCGAGTACATGAGATGATCAATGACATTTACGATGAACAGAAGGCGAGTTGCAAATCACATTTCCCGATTGTACAACATCACATGTGATAACAATAACAATTAGAACCAAAGCTACAAACAACCACAGTTACCTGAATGTTGCCAGTCATCAAATGGGAGAGAGGGAAAGGGGCGTGGCGGCATTGCAATAATGATATGAACTTCTGTTGCTCAGTACCGTACCTCTCCCAAGGGTGTTTCAGCTTTATGAAACTAGTGTCTTTTTTGTTATCATTATTTATTTATGTCTAATTCTAACTGTATCGATTAACTAAGAAGTCGCGAAAATAACAATAATGAGATTAGACCTAACGGTAAAAGAACAAAATAATGGTATAAACATGTGATATCTGAAGCAGCTATTATCTAGATTCTAGTGTATTAACGAACAGATGGGCTGACAGTAAAAGAGTTACTAGTTACTAATAGTAATAGTGGGTCTGGTAGCAAAATACTAGTAGCAGTAGCAATAGGAATAGTGGCACTAAAATTACTACCAGAAGTTGTATTAGTAGAAGCACTAGTACCAGTAATATGTGTAGTAAATATTTGCAGTAGTTCAATAGTAACGGAAGTAAAAGTAAGTGCTGAATTGCAGTAGTAAAAGGTATAGTAGCGATGATAGAAGGGAACATGTTATTGCAAGTAAACATAATAAAAAACACCGGAGATCATAACGAAACTGGTCGAAACATCATCAACAGAAGTGGCAATAGAATTAGTGATGATTGCAACAGTAGCAGCAACAGTAGCAGTAACAACAAGAATAGTAGCACTGGTAAAAATAGTTATAGTAGTAGCAGCGGTGACTGTAGAGAAGAATAATAGCATGGATGTATATAGTTTTGATATATAAAGCTGAATAATTAATAATTAGTAAACACTCTTTATAATATTAATCAAAATCTAGAAAGAAAACAGCTATCAAAATTCTATTCGAACCAAAGAGGTTATGCCAGTGGCATGCATGCTTGTACATGTGTATTGGTATCAATGTATGAATCTATGCACTTGCGTATAACTG
>BOPN01000198.1:505825-508325 GCA_017312705.2 Penaeus japonicus
AAAGTATTTCCCTGAATTTATCCTATCCCAAAAGAAATATGAATTATAAATCATAAACCTGTAACATTATCATTCAGGTGAGACACAAACTCTAATTGATCAAAATCGAACCGTAAATTAATTTAGAACTCCACAAGTCATTTCCACTTCACAGAAAACGGGGAAAGTAAAATTTTAATTTGAGGTATAACTCATGTAAAGCGTGACGTTTTTTTTTCTCTCTTTGAATGCAGTATAACTCCGTTAGTGTTGTATGCGTTTTTTATATATAAACTTCTTTCTTTCCTTCTTTCTCGAGATAAACGGGTGGGTGAGTGGACACAGCAACACGATGACATGCATGTCGTGACTTCTGGGATGAAAATGGAAAGTTCTCAAGATTAATACACACACATGGGTGCACGTACATGAAAGCACACGGGAGCACGCACACGCACATAGATACACAGAGAAGAAAGATAGTATACAAGCGTATCTATAAAGGAGAAGAGGAAGGGTTGTAGAGGAAGCTAATGAAGAGAGAAAACAAAGAGGAAGAGAAATAACTCCATTCTGACGTCATCTTTCAGTCACAGAAGTCAGCACGAAATTTGTATATAATATTACTCGGTTCGTAAATAATATCTTCATTATGCACTTTGATTATTTTTCTATATTCATTAACGTCTCTTCTTAACTACTTTGTATTTAGCAAGGTTTGACAAATCATTAATTATCATTTTATAACTGACACTCTTGATTAACTAATTCCTCCATTGTTTATTTAGGATTTTAATTTGTTAATCTTTAACACATTTCCAAGTACAAATATACAATTCATATATATATTTATAATGCTTCAAAAGTATAATTACTATCATTATCATCGTTTTGTATTCTTATCACTATAATAGTTTTCATTATTATCATTGCTACAATGATCATTTTCATTGTTATTATCAATATAAATGTTATCCTTGTTGCTGTTGTTATTCCTATCATAATTATGTTTTATAAGTATCATTATCAATACCATTGTCGTTACGGTTACTTCTATTACTATTACTATTATTATGCTTCAGGTACCATCAATGTTTCTTTTTTTTTTCTGATACCATTTCTTAATGATCAGGACAAATGAGATTTAAAAGGAAATCAATAAAAAAAAAAAAAACTTAAAAAGGCGTAATAATTATTCACTTTGATTTCCCAAATATATTTAGATAAGAACTATATTTTTAATAAACATAAAATAAATAGATAAACATAAAATAAATAAATAAATATATATATACATGTATATATATATATATATATATATATATATATATATATATATATATATATATATATATATATATATATATATATATGTATATATATATATACATATACACACACACACACACACACACACACACACACACACACACACACACATATATATACATATATCTATATATATATATATATATATATATATATATATATATATATATATATATATAATTATTCAACCAACGCTCACAGCAGCTCTGTGATATCTCACTCCCTCTAGAATCCTTACGACTAATGCCAACAGTTTCAGAAAAAATGCCAATCAAGTTAAATAGATAGCTAAAAACTGCTAAGACTGCTGCTTTACGAGGCCTACTTTTATCTTTTTTGCGTAAATTATATTTAGGTCTTTTGATTTTTAATTTAATTACATTAATTTGTCATGTATCTTTTATGATATGTTTTTTTTTTTGAAGAATCTAAGCTAATGATACCGGTGGTTTTCACCAGTCATCAAGAGTTTATTCTGCAGTGCCCTGAAAGTAAGCGAATTAGGTAATAATTTTGTCTAAAAGAGAATAAAAAGTATTTCGAATTTCATCCCTTGTATTAATCTGTCTAATTTGCACTTCTCACAACACTCGACCTTTGCGCAATAGACCTCAAATCACTAAGCACCATGGCTGAGTGGGATTCAAAACGCTATGTTCTTTCCTAGCACATGTTTTTTCTCGCTGGTGAAAGTGAAGGCAGTGCTGAGGAGAAAGTCCTTTGGAGTCCACTTGGGAGGGGAAGGGGAAGGGGGGGGGGGTTGTAAGGACTTGGAGGGAGAGGGGGAGGGGGGAGGGTGTATGGGTATTACTGTTGTTATTATTATATTATGATCATCGAGGTTATTGTTAGTGATGTCATTATCATTGTTATCACTGGTATCGTTATTATTATTATAACTAATATAATTATCACCATTATTATCATCCTCAACCATCATCGCTATCATCATTATCTTAATTAGAGTAAACAATATCATTATCACTACCACATGATTACAAAAACACATTAATTAACTTTACGTATGTTTGCACTAGTCTGGCTTTAACACACACACACACACATACAAAAAAAATAATAATAACAATCAGAAAAATGGGAAACAAAGAAAAAAAAGATAAACGAAAAAAACATGAATTAAAAACTCACAAACTTATTATCTTCTTAGTGCAATTCGGAATGCTCAACACCC
>BOPN01000198.1:513325-548325 GCA_017312705.2 Penaeus japonicus
CCAGACCCGCAGCTCTCTTCTACCACAGGGTAGCCCTTACGGGCCGACCCCTGGGTGAGGAGAGCCCAGTGATCTGGAGCGTCCTTTGGGCGCAACTTTTCTCTCCTGCTAAATTTTTCCATTCTTCTGTGTGACTTTCCTGAGCCTACGGGAGTCTCCTTGTGAGCTCCTGTATTCGCTTGGGGGGTGGGCATTAACTTACGATCCTACGCACTAGTATGATTGCGGTTGGAAGGTGTCTTACACACAACTCTGATCCCTTAGTTGGTACTGGAGAGCACTTAGCAGGCTTCCCTAAGGGGGGGTGAGGACGATTAACTGAAAACTGTTTTATTTTATCCTCTCTTAGCTATTGGGATTAGGTTGATCCAAAAGTTAAGGGAAAAGGTAGTCCCCTCAGGACAACGGGCTTGGCCCCAGGGGGTTGGACCTGGTCCGACACCCAGTATGATTGACTCCCCGGCTACCCTTCCTCCTCCCCAAGGAGGAGGGGCGACTCAGAACCACTCTAAGACCACTTTGACCAATAATGGAACCAAATAATGACCGACCCAGACGACACATTAATATCCTCCCAGAACGCAAGGTGCGTGAACATCCCAGTACATGAAAGAAAATCAATCCTTGCAGAATGTCAACCCCTTTATCATTGAAGATTCCTTGATGGTCAAGTGGGAAGCAGTTTTGATTTTGTCCGAAAGTTGCGAATGGTAACCTCCTTGTGAAAGTGCAATTTAAGTCTCAGGTTAATGATTTACTTAAGCTGACGCAGATTCATGACATTACAGTAAAAGTAACTATTCCTGTTGGCCCAAATACCTGCAAAAGGAGTAATCTTTCACAGTGATTTGAGGACAATGGAAGAAAGCGAAATTCTTGATGCCATGAATGACCAAAACGTTGTAGACGTAAATTGCATGACCAAGAAAGATGGGAATGCGCGAACAAAGACCGGATTGTGTTTCTGGCCTTGCTTCAAATAAAATTCCAAGTACTGTCAAAATCGGATATGAGATTGTTCAAGTACGACCTTACATTCAAAAGCCAATGCGGTGTAATAGATGCTAAAGGAGTGGACACACCTCATTAAGATGCAATGATAAGGATACTAACAAATTCACTTGCGGTAAATGTACTGGAGATCACGATACCACTGAATGCGGAAAAAGAAGACACTCAAGTGTGCTAACTGTGGAGGTCCCCATCAGTCGAGCTCTGCTGAATGCAGTAGCCTGAAGAAGGAGACTGAGACATTAGCATACATGAGAGAACACGATGTTAGCTACCGTGAGGCCAAGAAGAAAGTGGAAGGTTTGACAAGCAAACCCAATACTTCTATACACCCTCAATAGTAACTAACACTGTTTCCAGTGCAAGCAGTGTTAATCAACTCGCAGTTAAGGACCAAGAAATTGCAGAATTGAAAGAAACGGTAAAGGACTTAATGAATCAGATTAAAGAATTGAATAAGACAATTAAAGAAATTGCTGAATCAACCCAGCAAAAACAGCATCTTAAGGAGGTCGATACCAAATCACAATCCGGATCGCACCTTCTAGTCAGTGACCCTAGAACTTCGTCTGGTGGTAGTTCTGCTCGTAAGAGCAGGTCATCTCCGCCGGGCGGGTCTCTGGTGGAGGGGAGCAGGCCATGGAGACTACTGTCTCAAAAATTCCCGAAGAGGCCCTCGGGAAGCGAGGGAGAGGAGGAGGCGCCTCCCTCCCAAAAAAGAAAATAAAAACCGGCGGACAAGGCACTTCCAAACCCCATAAAACGTAATCCACGCGTATACCATCATACAATGGAACTGTCGAAGTCTTAGATCAATATTAAACTCTCTTAGATTGTTGACTCGTCCTATGCTCCCGATATTATCGTACTACAAGAAAGCCATTTAAACGACCAAGTCTCTGACGAAGTCGTATCGCTGAGAAACTACCATTTTTGTAGAAAAGACCGAGAGGGAAGGGGTGGAGGCGGAGTCGCCATGTACATCCACCAGAATCTCCCTTTCATTGAAGTGACGATTAATTCTACTTTGGAACACGTCGCATGCAAAGTAAAATTCAATAACACGTATCTGACTATATGCTCAGCTTACTGTCCACCTGATAAAAGGTTAATATATGATGAGCTTTTTGCTATTCAGACGATGCAAACAACAAATTAATTTTTTAGGTGATTTTAATGCTCGTCATACATCATGGGGTTCCCTGCGGGTGAATGGTAGAGGTGAGCAAGTAGTTAAGTTGATCAACGACTCTGATCTGGTTCTTCTAAATGATGGTAGTCCAACGCGAATAGACGATAATACCGGTAATTTGAGCTTTATTGACCTATCACTGGTTTCCTCAACACTAGCAGCCAAGTGCCTGTGGCACACCATTGACGACTCGTTGGGCTTGATCACCTTCTTATTTGTATTCAATATTCATGCGACTGGACACCTTCAGCACCCAAATTTAACGTAAAAAGAGCAGATTGGGTCGCCTTCACAAGGAGCGTCAAGCTCGAAGTTGTTGGAGAAACCATTGATGATAAAGTAAACAATGTTCAAAATTGTATTATAAATGCAGTAATGGCAACCATCCCTAAGACTTCGACAGATAGCGTTAAGCATAGAGTTCCATGGTGGACACCAGATTGCCGCAGGGCGCTATGTGAACGAAATAGGGCCTGAGCTTTTCCATAATAATATTACCAACGAGAACTTTCGCAATTACAAACAAGCGAGAGCTAGGGCTCGTAGAACAATTAGACAAGCCAAGAGAGACTCCTGGCGAAGCTTTGTCTCTACAATAAATAGTAACACCAAGTTATCAGAGGTTTGGTCCACAGTCAATAGAATTAATAGAAAAAGAACATCAACTAAAATAAGAAACATCATTCATGAGGAAGAAGTAGGATTCACCTAGAGACATTGCTAACGCAGTTCTCTTATACAAGCAGCTCGGAAAACTACAACCCTGCATTCCTGACCACCAAGGAAGCAGCCGAGCTGCAACCAATTCACTTTGCCACAGGAGATATTTTTGATTACAATAAAGATCTAACTATGAATGAGCTTGTCCGAGCCCTAGAAGCCTGTAGAGGAACATCCCAGGCTGATGAGATTCGATATGAGATGATAAAAGCATGCCTTAATCATGATGACATGATTAAGTTGCACAAGTGTACAATGATATTTGGAAGAGCCAGACTTTTCCAAATTCGTAACTCGCCCACATCATTCCCATATTGAAAGGAGAGGGAAATCCCAGATCTGCCCATCTCTTACCGCCCAATTGCGTTGACAAGTTGCTTATGCAAGGTCATGGAAAGAATTGTTAATAGTAGGCTATTGCAATTTTTAAATACCAGGAATTTACTAGTTGACGAGCAGTGCGGCTTCCGAAAGGGACGCCAAACTCTCGATCAGCTAGTAAAACTGGAAAGTCATATTCATGAAGCATTTGCCAAAAAGCATTTTTTGATATCAGTATTTTTAGATATAGAAAAAGCCTACGACATGACTTGGCGACATGGCCTACTCAGAAAACTTTATGCTTTCGGATTACGTGGAAACTTGCCTTGTTTTTATCCAAAATTTCATTTCTGACAGAACGTTTTCTGTCAAATTATTTTCTGACAACGTCACCTTCTCGGACATTTTTGTCCGAACGGGTCCCACAAGGAAGTGTCTTGTCTCCGGTATTTTTATGTATAATAAATGACATTTTACCATCTCCTCCTCGGAATCTTAAATACTCACTGTACGCCGATGATTGTGCATTATGGCACTCCAGCAATAATGCAAGTTCATAACAAATCAGATCCAATTGGCACTGGATATGATTCATATCTGGGAACTCAGTGGGGTTTTAAGTTTTCCATTAGAAAGAGTATTGGCGTGGTTTTTACACATAGGAGAAAGCCCAACATCAGGCTAACTCTAGACAACCACCCAATACCTATTCAAAATTCAGCTAGATTTCTTGGTCTACTCTTTGATAGTAGATTGAATTGGAAAGAACTCATTGGTCAATTAAAGAATAAATGTCAAAGCACTCCAATTTATTAAAATTCATTTCTGGACCCAAATGGGGAGCTGATAGAAAGTCTTTACTGATGTTATATAAATCCCTGATTAGATCTAAAGTAGATTATGGGTCAATCGTGTATGGCTCGGCAACGAGCTCAACTCTGGTTTTGAATGTTGTGCAGAATGCGTGTTTACGCGTCTGTCTTGGAGCCCTTAAGTGCACTCGCACCGAGCGCCTAGAGGTAGAGTCAGGAGTACCTCCCTCCGTCTGTTAGCGGCCAGCTTGCGCTGACATATGCCGACAAGGTAGCCAGGCAGCCCCACCATCCCAACAGGGATGTTTTGCGCCGGCAGTTAGGGCCCCAGCACCGCGGCAGAAAGCCGCTGTGCAATAGACTCCATGACCTCACAGATAAAGTCGGTATGGATCTCTCTACCATCGATACCCTGGTTCAGTCAAATATAGCACCGTGGGAGACACCCAATTTTTCTACCGTTATGGGCTGGCTACCATCAGCCAAAGCCACGGTGTCGGAGGTGGAGTTACGCCAGAGGTTCAGAGAGATCCTAATTAAACATCTTTCCTTTTTTCATTTGTATACTGACGGGTCCAAGACAGACGAGTGTGTGGGAGCGGGTGTATGGTGAAACTGAATGTCAGTTGAGATTTCGATTGCCGAATCATACATCGATCTTTCTTGCCGAACTTTTTGCAATAGATAAAGCTTTACCGATTTTACCCTATCAGCATTGATAGAATAGTCATATTTTCAGACTCATTAAGTTCAATTAAAGCCATTAAATCACTAGAAACCACCTATAATGAGAAATACAGGTAATATCATTCGTAAATTGCATAGTGCCAATAAATCAATCAAACTGATATGGGTACCTGGACACTCGGGTATCCATGGAAATGAGTATGAGCTGACAAACTAGCCAGATTCGACTGAAGATCTGGAGCCTGGTATTGTCCGCACAGATCTCAGGTGTTTTGTCTCTTTTATAAAAGCAAAAATTCATCTCCTGTGGCAAAGTGAGTGGACCGACCTCCAAATCACTAAAAACAAAGTGATTTTAGAACAGTGGGACATAGCCCACAGGTAAAATCGAAGAGAGGAGGTGGTGGTAGCCCGACTCAGGGTCAACGCCACACGCTACACCCACCTGACTCCATATATGGAAAAAAGATTCCCTCCACAATGTGGCTTTTGCAACATCATGTCAATAACACACATCATGACAGCATGCCACCAGTATAAAGAACAGAGACAAAAATTAAAAAATTATCTACAAATTAAAAATATCGTTTTCAATAATATAAATTTACTATCTGACAACGAAAGAATAATTAGTAAAGTAATCACTTTTCTAAAGGAGACAAAACTTTATGACCTTATATAGATTGATAAAATAAAATGGAATCATTGGCTTAATAACCTTGGCTTGTGCCGCTGGTTGATAGCCAATCAATCCAACAAGCAAGCAATTTGTAAAGTAATCACTTTTCTAAAGGAGACAAAACTTTATGACCTTATATAGATTGATAAAATAAAATGGAATCATTGGCTTAATAACCTTGTCTTGTGCCGCTGGTTGATAGCCAATCAATCCAACAAGCAAGCAAGCAAGCAAGTGTTTTGGTTGGCCTGAGCCTACTGGAGTTTCCTTTTGAGCTCCTGTATTCGCTTGGGGGTTGAGCACTGACTTACCGTCCCTCGCACTAGGCAGTTTCAGCGGTAGGAAGGTGTCTTACACACAACTCCGATCCCCTAGTTGGTACTGGAGAACGCAACCAGGCTTCCACTAGGGGGGGGGGGGCGAGGGCGTGTAACGTAAAGACTTCTTTGTGTAATCTCTTAGCTATTGGGATTAGGTTGATACAATAGTTAAGGGAAAGGTAGTCCCCTCAGGACAAAGGGCTTTGGCCCAGGGTTCGGACCTGGTCCGACACCCAAGTATGATTGATCCCCCGGCTACCCTTCCTCCGCCTCAAGGAGGAAGGGCGACTTCTAACCCTTCAACGACCAATACGACCTCTGATGGAACCCCGACCAATGACCGACCCAGAAGACCAACCGTTGATATCCCTCCCGAAAATGCTAGATTTGTGAGCATTCGATGCGTGAACAGTAATCTCTGCAGAATGTCAACCCCTTTATCATTAAGAAGGACCTTGATGGTCCAGTGGAAGGCAGTTTTGATTTTGTCCGAAAATTGCGAGATGGTAGCCTCCTTGTAAAAGTGCAGTTTTAAATCTCGGGATAAGATTTTACTTCAAACTGACACCAATTCTTCGACCTCAAAATAAAAGTATCTATTCCTGTTGGCCCAAATATCTGTAAAGGGTATTTTACAGGGATTTGAGGATAATGGAAGAAAGTGAAAATCTTAAGGCCATGAAAGACCAAAGCGTAGTAGAAGTAAATTGCATGACCAAGAAGGATGGGAACGTGCAGTAAAAACAGACTGTGTTTTTTTTACTTTTTCCTCACCAAAAATTCCAAAGTGCTAGCCAAGTCGGATATGAGATCGTTCAAGTACGACCTTATATCCAAAAACCAATGCATTAGCAATAGATGCAAAAATTGGACCACCTCATTAGGAATGCATTGATAAGGATACTGATAAATTCACCTGCGGTAAATATTGCTGGAGCCCATGATACCACTGCATGCTGGAAAACGCACTCAAGTGTGCTAACTGTGGAGGTCCCCATCAGTCGGTCTCTGCTGAATGCAGCAGCCTGAAGAAGGAGACTGAGACATTAGCATACATGAGAGAGCACGATGTTAGCTACCGTGAAGCCAAGAAGAAAGTTGAAGGTTTGACCAGCATATCCAATACTTCTTACGCTTCAGCAGTAATAAATGTTCAAGTGCAAGCAGTGTTAGTCAACTAACTCGCAAGGTAAGGACCAGGAAATTGCAGAGTTAAAGGAAACTGTTAAGGAATTGATGAATCAGATTAAAGAATTGAACAAAACAATTAAGGAAATTACTGAATCAACCCAGCAAAAACAGCAACTTAAGGAGGATGATACCAAATCACAATCTGGATCACACCTCTTAGTCCCCTACTAGAACTTCGTCTGGTATTTGTTCTGCTCATGGAAACTAGCGATCATCTTCCGCAGGCGTCCCTCTAGTGGAGGGAGCAGGCCATGGAGAGGCTACTGTCTCCAAAAATTCCCCGAGAAGAGGCCCTCGGGAGGCGAGGGAGAGGAGGAGGCGCCTCCCTCCCAAAAAAAGAAAATAAAAACCGGCGGACAAGGCACTTCCAAACCCCATCAAAACGTAATCACGAGTACCTTCGTATCCACAATGGAACTGTCGAAGTCTTAGATTATTAGCCTCGTCCTATGCTCCCGATATTATTGTTCTACAAGAAAGCCATTTAACCGACAAAGTCTCTGACAGGTCGTATCGCTGAAAACTGCCATTTGTGTGAAAGACCAAGAAGGAAGGGTGGAGAGCGAAGTCGCCATGTACATCCACCCAGAACCTCCTTTCCACTGGTGATAACGATTAATTCTACTTTGGAACATATGCAATACGCAGTAAAATTCAATAACTTTTTACGTATCTGACTATAACTCAGCTTATTGTCCCTGATAAAATGTTAATCTATGATGAGCTTTTTGCTCTTCAGGACGAATATACTAAAGCAATAAATTAATTCTAAATTGATTTCAATGCTCATCATACTTCATGGGGTTCCTCTTTGGGTGGATGCTATAGATGAGCAAGTAGTTGGTCCGATCAATGACTCTGATCTGGTCCTTCTAAACGATGGTAGTCCGACTGCCATGAGTGGTCGATAATACTGGTAATTTGAGCTTTATTGACCTATCACTGGTCTCTTCAACACCAGCATAAAGTGCCTGTGGCACACCATTGACGACTCGTTGGGAAGCGATCACCTTCCTATTAGTATTCAATATTCATGCGACACCACAAGAACGCCTTCAGCACCCAAATTTAAAGGTCCAAAAAGCAGATTGGGTCGCCTTCACAGGAGTGTCAAGCTCAGAAGACGATTGGAGAAACGACAAAAAATAAAAAACTATTTACAAATTAAAAATATTGAATGTAATATAAACAATTTACTATCAGATAATGAAAAAATAATTAGTAAAGTAATCACTTTTTTAAAGGAGACAAAACTTTATGACCTTATATAGATTGATAAAATAAAATGGAATCATTGGCTTAATAACCTTGGCTTGTGCCGCTGGTTGATAGCCAATAAATCCAGCAAGCAAGCAAGTTGGATCAGGAGCCAAAAGAGACTCTTGGCGAAGCTTTGTCTCTACAATTAACAGCAATACCAACATTGCAGAGGTTTGGTCCATAGTCAACAAAATCAATAGAAAAAAGATATCACCCATGAGGGAAATGAATATGATTCACCTAGAGACATTGCTAACACAATCGCCAGGCAGTTCTCTTATACAAGCAGCTCGGAAAACTACAATCCTGCCTTCCTGAACACCAAGGAAGCATCTGAGCTGCAACCAATTCACTTTACCACAGGAGATGACCTTGATTATAATAAAGATTTAGCAATGGATGAGCTTGTCCGAGCCCTGGAAGCCTGTAAAGGAACGTCCCCAGGCCCCGATGAGATTCGATATGAGATGATTAAGCATCTTAATCATGATGACATGATTAAGTTATTAGAAGTGTACAATGACATATGGAAAAGCCAGACTTTTCCAAATTCATGGCACTTCGCCCACATCATTCACATATTGAAAGGAGGGGGAAATCCCAGATCCGCCATCTCCTACCGCCCAATTGCGTTGACAAGTTGCTTATGCAAGATCATGGAAAGAATTGTTAACAGTAGGCTATTGCATTTTTTAAACACCAGAAATTTACTAGTTGACGAGCAGTGCGGCTTCCGAAAAGGACGCCAAACTCTCGGTCAGCTAGTAAAACTAGAAAGTAATATTCATGAGGCATTTGCCAAAAAGCACTTTTTGATTTCAATATTTTTAGATATAGAAAAAGCCTACGATATGACATGGCGACATGGCCTACTCAGAAAACTTTATGCTTTCGGATTACGTGGAAACTTGCCTTGTTTTATTCAAAATTTCATATCTGACAGAACGTTTTCTGTCAAATTATTTTCTGACAATGTCACTTTCTCGGACATTTCTGTCCAGGCAAACGGAATCTTATATACTCACTGTACGCCGATGACTGTGTATTATGGCACTCCAAATCAGATCCATTTGGTACTGGATATGATTCATAACTGGGACCTCCAGTGGGGTTTTAAGTTTTCCATAAGAAAGAGTATTGGCGTGGTCTTTACCCATAGGAGAAAGCCCAACATCAGGCTAACTCTAGACAACCACCCAATACCTATTTAAAATTCAGCTAGATTTCTTGGTCTACTCTTTGATAGTAGATTAAATTGGAAAGACCACATTGGTCAGTTAAAGAATAAATGTCAAAAAGCACTCAACTTATTACAGTGCATTTCTGGACACAAATGGGGAGCTGATAGAAAGTCTTTACTGATGTTATATAAATCACTGATTAGGTCTAAAGTAGATTATGGGTCAATCGTGTATGGCTCAGCAACGAGATCAACTCTGAAAGGACTGAATGTTGTGCAGAATGCATGTTTACGTGTCTGTCTTGGAGCCCTTAAGTGCACTCGCACAGAGCGCCTAGAGGTGGAGTCGGCAGTACCTCCCCTTCGTCTTAGACGCGGCCAGCTTCCGCTGTGTTACGCCGCAAAAGTAGCCAGGCAGCCCCATCATCCCAACAGGGATGTTTTACGCCGGCAGTTAGGACCACAGCACCGCGGCGGAAAGTCGCTGTGCAATAGACTCGTTGATCTCACAAATAAAGTCGGTATAGATCTCTCTACCATCGATACCCTGGTTCATTCAAATACAGCGCTGTGGGAAACACCCAATTTTACCATCGTGGTAAACTGGCTACCATCAGCCAAAGCCACGGTTCTGGAGGCGGAGGTACGCCAGCAGTTCAGAGAGATCCTAATTATACACCTTTCTTGTTTTCATTTATATACCGACGGCTCCAAGACAAGACGAGTGTGTGGAAGCGGGTGTATGGTCGACTTAATGCCAGTTGAGATTCAAATTGCCGAATCATACATCGATCTTTCTTGCCGAACTTTTTGCAATAGATAAAGCTTTAGATTTTGCCCTATCGACGACCCACGATAGAATAGTCATATTTTCAGACTCGTTAAATTCACTTAAAGCCATTAAATCCTTAGAAACCATCAAAAATGAAATACAGGGTAATATCATTCGTAAATTACATAGTGGCAATAAATCAATCAAGCTGATATGGGAACCCGGACACTCGGGTATCCATAGCAATGAACAGGCTGACAAATTAGCCGGGTCGAATGTTGATCTGGAGCCTGGCATTGTCCGCACAGATCTCAGGTGTTTTGTCTCTTTTATAAAAGCAAAAATTCATCTCCTGTGGCAAAGCGAGTGGACCGACCTCCAAATCACTAAACACAAAGTGATTTTAGAACCGTGGGACACAGCTCACAGGAAAAATAGAAGGGAGGAGGTGGTGCTGGCCCGACTCAGGGTCAATGCCACACGTCTAACCCACCTCACTCTCTATATCGAAAAGAAATTATTTCCAGTGGCACATATATTGGTAGCATGCCAAAAATACCAAAATAAAAGACAAAATATAAAAAAACTACATACAGATTAAAAATATAGAATTTAATATAAAAAAATTATCAAACAATGAAAAAATAATTCAAAAAGTAATCACTTTTCTGAAGGAGACAGAACTTTATGACCTTCTCTAGATTGATAAGATAAAATGGAAACATTGGCTTAATGAGCTTGGCATGTGCCGCTAGTTGATAGCCAATAAATCCAACAAACAAACAAACAATTGGATCGGGAGCAGATGGCCAAAGATAGCCTTTTGCTCATGAGCTCTTAGCTCGGCAGCTGCACTGCTCTCAACACATGGCCTTCTGACACGTGTTGATTTTTTTTATTTGAATTTTTTTTTTTTTTTAATGGGTTGCGGGCCATGGTTCATTCATGGCCAGACCAAGGAACGACATTTTGGGTATGGAAGGAGGAGAGACCTTCATTTTGCATTATTAAATAAAGAATAATCTTTCAAGACAATCTGTAGAACTATGGAATACAAATGCTTGCCTGACTCTAGCCACGCCTGCTCGGCAATGTCCTGTGTAGGAACTCTATTTCTTTCCACATACAAACTGACATACATTCAAACACATAAATAACATACACTTTACACGTCTTCTACTGTCTCGTACATACACGGGTGCTGATCCCTTATCAGCTGGTGGCAGCCTACCCCTATACAGGACAGGATTCACGTTACCACAGATTTAATCGGGGATTTGCTTTGGGGCAAGGGGAATCTTTCGATGAATCACTACAAGAACATCTGGGTCGACAAGGCTGGTTTGCCAACCGTTCTGATGGAATCATCTTCAGCAAGGAGACCTGAAATGAAGTCATAGAGTAGCACAAGATACATAGCAAGTGCATGGTTGATTGACAGTGCCAAAAGAGTAGGGTAGGAGTTAGGTGTTCAAATATTGAATATTTATGGATATATCAAAATATTTATCGATTTTAGACAAAACTAATTATGAATAATTTAACTTGCGTGTTCCTTTATGCATCACGTCAATAGTTGAACCAATACATATGACAAGAAATATGTAGATGGTGGTACAGAATGGGTCGAGTAAGTTATAAAAAAAAATACTAACCTCTCCAAATCTGTTAAATACTACATGGATTCCATTGCATAAGAATATTTTGTTGAAATACACAAGGTGAGGAAAGCTAGCTAACAGATGCAGGGTAGGTGGATACATTTGCAATAGAATGTCGAGATAACGCATGTTGCATGTGACCTTGGCTATAGCAGTTCTGAAACATATTCTACATAATAAGAGTGAATATGGGTATACCAGGTCTAGATATCAGAGGAAGCAAATTATATTTTGATTTGTGATGAGAGACCTGGAATAAGAAGGGAAGTTGTTGTCTAGTAACAGAGTTGAATCACATAACAAATAAATTCATGTGCGAAATTCTATGAAATCTCGGGAAATAATAAGAAATAGACACCATTAATGAATTGACATTATTTAAAAGGGGAACAATTATCAGTACTTACAGATGTGACTATGATATGGTCGTTACTTCACTTGAGATGAGTTCTCCAAGGTGTGGCTGCTTTGCCGAAAACCGGTGCAGACTGGACGAACTTTAACAGTGCTGGCAGTTTTTCTTCTTAATGTGACCATACGATAGGTCAATTTGCTATGAGGAGCAAGACTCATGGCTCTACTAGCCAAAAAACGGAGCTGTGAGGCGTTAGGATAGTGTGGTGGTTAGTGTGCAAGAGTGCGAAAGATAGAAGTGTATCTACATTAAGTTATGAAGTGTGTGTTTCTCAAAAGATAACTAAGTGTGAATTAACTCATTGCAGACCTGTGTCATGACATACATGATGCAGGAGTTTTGGCCTGACGGCGGGCGTCGTGACATACATGACGTCGGGGGATTTTGGATCACTGTGCTTTTATTGAACTATGAGTAATGGATGAGAGATGATGGCAATTACAATCATAATTACTATAATTGCGATATTATTATGCAAAATGGGCTTCACCTAAACTCCAGAACCTATTTGGCACCACTTTCTCCAAGCACCAGCAGGAGAGTGAGCCTTGAATGGTACACATCCATGGTTTCTCGCAAACATTATTTTTAGAGAGGGATGGCGCACAGCAAATTGCCGACCTCTTACTCGCTGACGAAGGGTCTGTGAAGAGGAAGGTGACTCAAACCATGCCCAGTGTCTATAATGTGCTCTTCTGCCAATAGGAATGCCTTTTACTGTGGCATTTGCAATCATAAACACAAACATACATGCTAACTCTTCATGTATGTTCATTGTAGATGATTATATTTTTCATATACGTTCATGACAGAGCACAAATACGAAAAAAATGAAGTTGCTTTTTGTCCGCCCATAAACGAGCAGTACTTCCATCACACTGAGTATTAAGAAAATATTGAGCTGATTTGGACCCTATACTACAATTTTAGTCAAGTGCAGCATTGACAGAGCCTGTCATAGGGCACATATAAGCGTCTCAATACAATAAATCACAAAAAAATTATAAGTTACATATGTTTAATAGAAATGACTGAGACATAACTATATATCAAACAATGAATTTATAATGAGAAAAAAGAGAATAATATATATATATATATATATATATATATATATATATATATATATATATATATATATATATAACAAAGGAAAAGAAAACATTACTATATATATATGTGTGTGTGTGTGTGTGTGTGAAATTTGTTCATTAAGCATGTTCGTGTTGATAGGCAGGTTCGATTCTGATTGTGAGGTCATAAATGACCGTGTGTGAGGGTGCTCACAAAAGGTTTTTGAAGCCAAAGCCTGGTGTTCTTGATTTCTTTATTCCTGGGTAACAGCACAGGTGATATAGAGATAATTACTTGGTAGCAATGGCTTGGTAGACGTCTTCTGTTAGGCCGGCGTGTTTCACAGGCAAGCGGGGGAGCAGTAGCTTACTGCCCGCTCCCCGCCAGAGAGCGGGGGAGTCTGTCTCTGACGGAGTGGGTGAGTGTCCAAATGTGAGAGTGAGGCTCTGAGTGACCTGACGTGGCCTTATATCTGACCAGCGGTGTCGCTATAATTTTTCTGGATGGATAGTTTCCTCATCTTTATAGCATTGTGACCACATGGCTTTCTCATATCTCTACGTGGTTTTCACATATTGCACGGCCACCTATGGACCAAGTCGCCCTCGACTTGCAAAGTATTGGGAACAACACGTATTAGATGAAGTTGTCCTTGAAGGGCGAACATTTTTCCCGGCTTTGTAAGGTCCAAGTCAACCTCAAACGGGTGGTAATGTCCGCGCGTCCTCGGTGTCGGCGTGTCGTATTCGTTCCTTCGTTTTCTATATGTTTCTGTACTTGGCTGCTGCTTTTTGGTTAACTTGTAGGCGGGCCTTCCACGTTATTAAGTGAGGGTGTCCGGCTGTCCTCTTTGGCGGGTACCACACTCTTGGTTGCTGGGAAATGACAGCCATGCTCTCTCTTCTGGGCGTTCTTGGCGTTCCGCATATCTGCTTGATAACCTTTCCATACAGAACCAAGGGAAGAAAGAAAGAAAGACAGACAGAGAGTAGGGTGGAGGCGTGTGTGCATGAATTAATATTCTATATATTTTTATTTTGTTTTTCTTCCTTTGACTTTGCTTTTTCTAAGTTGATTTTATTTTTCTAATGAAGATAGAGAAAGAAGGGAGATGCTTGCAGCGACCCGCAAGGGACAGCTTGAACTACAAGCTTCTCAGGTAGAGGGAGACAACAGTGGCAACCGGCAAAGGTTTACTTGAACCACTAAAAGTCTCAGAATAAATAAGAGAGGATGCTACAATACAGTTAACAGTTGTGCAAATAACTATCACATTATTGTATCAACAAACTTAGGGCGATAAAAGAATTATTATGGGTGGCACTAAGTCGCCCTACCGAATTGCTATCTGAATTCATTAATTCGTTTTATGCCATGACATTGTCGTAGTGTCAAGTATGTTCGTGAACAAAATGTAAGTAGTTAATGCAAGAGTAAGAGAAGAATTGTTAGTTTATAGACATACAATGCTAATAACTATCCACCTTTACTTTCAACTAAGGGCAATAAATTAATATTGTGGAGCGTCCTCTACCGAATTACATTGAATTCATTCATTTTATGCCATGATACAATTTCAGTGTCAAGTATATTTGTGAACAGAAGCGTGGGATAAGCTAATGCAAAGAAAGAAGGGTAGACGATGCGTCTACAGTGAACAATGAGTTGAATATAGAAGGTGAACGTTTGTGACACAGAGTGTGAGAATATGTATGTATGAGTGAGTAAGATCTGTTTTTTCAAGTCCGTATGGAATTATTCCTTCTGAATAAAAAACTAAAATAAATATTTTCTGAAATTAACATTTAATGTCAGTACTCACATAATAATTAGTCATTATAATAATATCAAGCTCGTAGATGATTATGAATTCCCATTCGGCATATGTGAATAATAATAATGAGGGACTGATCCGAATTGAGATTATTCCGTTCAATCTGCAATCGGTAGTTGGCTCGCTGCATGTACAAACGTCTTGCGGCAACCCTTAGCGTCTGTGGCTGTATGTAGGGAAAGCGTTTTACGCTAAACTGCGTTTGACAGGCGAAGTTATATCTTAAGCGAAAAGTATGAATTCGCACCAGTATCATACAAATAATGAAAAAGGATGATAATCATGAAATTTATCCGAGACGAGAATTTTTTGTGCAATAATTGACTCGTTGGACAAGACTCACAGCGAAACGAAACGTCTTATGGCAACCTGGCTCTATGTCGGGAAAGTCTTTTACGGCTTAGTGCGTTTGTCCGACGTGTGACTTACTTAGGCTTAACTAATGATACATGAAGAAAAGTTTTAAAAATCGAATTTGCCATTTTAATGACAATTCATAACGGACCAAATACGAACTATTTGAGAATGATATTAGATTATAGCTATTTAACATGAATAACAAAAGGAAAAAACATAATTCATTTTAGATATTCCATATGATTAATATGAATATCAAAAATGAAAGGAAAGAGGATAGTGCACTTATACTATATCTCTCTCACAACATGATTGCGAAGATTTAACAAACCCAGATAAACCTTATGTGATTGTGCAACGAATCCCGAACGGTTGTGAACGGACGTTGGTCTTCAAAATAACGGTTGTATGGGACATCAGGATTGACAAGGCTGGCTTGCCAAGTGTTTCTGAAGGTTTCATCGTCATACCATGGAGGCCTTGCTTATTAAACAATAAAGCAAATGATATCTCTACACGTGTTTGAACATCAATGAGGGATGGTGGAGGGGGGGATACAAGGGGGGAAGGAAAAGTGAAAGCGTGACTTGATGTCTGTACCAAGGGTCAGGTAGCGGGGGTGGGGGGGTTGGGATGCGACGCGGCGGCAAGGGAGGGGGGGGGAGTTTATCAGTGGAATATTCCTTAAGATAGTAACGAACTTTCAGACTCATGTAATTTACATACATAGGGGGTTGTAAAATTATATAAAACGAATGATTAACGAATGAAAATATAAAATATGTAGCATCATAGAAAGAATTGAAACATACGAAATTACTTTCCTTAAAGTAATTTTACGGCAAACTATACAATACATTTAACGAAATTATTAAATGAATAATTCGATCACCGTTAAGAATGGAATTACGATGTTGAAAGTGTCAGAAAAAATAAACACTTTGCCTAACATAGAACGTTTTAACTTCGTTTACTGTTAAACACACGTATATGGGAGACATAGAAAAATAGAGAAATAAGGAGAATTGGCCCATTGATGTACTTACGTTTTTTATGAAGAAATGTCGAGTAGAAACATTTCGAAGAGAAGTTGTGGAGGAGTCCATCTTGCTCTTCCTCTCTCGCTGCAAAGCCAGGGCCTTACGTTTCCAAATATTGATGTTGGAATTGCCTGAGTGTTCCTATGGCCTTACGTCCTATCACATTCTTGCGATGTAGGTTGCCATTAACGGAACTCTTGCTGCTCTGCGCTATTGGCAGGTAGTTTGGGGTGAGGGACGAAATCCCATGTGGGTGCGCGTGGCAAGTGAAGTATTAGTAGATTTTCGGATACAAGTTCGTTTGCTATCCGAAAGGTAGCTTTTTCCATTGCTGCAATCACTTCGTGTGGAGGGATGCAGAAAGGACCTCCACCGCTGTTACCACTTTGTGAGGGGTGCTCACAAAAGGTTTTTGAAGCCAAAGCTTGGTGTTTCTTTATTGATCGGTAACGGCACAGGTGATATAAAGATAATTACTTGATAGCGATGGCTTGGCAGACGTCTTCTGTTAGGCTGGTGTGTCTCACGGGCAAGGCGGGGGGTCAGAGCCAAGGGAGCTGACCGTTCCCCGCTGTTGTGTCTAACGGAGTCTGTGGCCGAGGGGTGAGAGTTTGCATGTGTGAGAGTAAGGCTCTGAGTGACCTGACGTGGCCTTATATCTGACCAGCGCGGTTGCTATAAATAAATTCCTAATTTTTCTGGATGGATAGTTTCCTCATCTTTATAGCATCATGACCACATGGCTTTTTCATACCTCCACATGGTTTCCACGTGGTCTCACACCGTGAATAACCCTGTTCAAGTGCAAAGTGAGATAGTCATATGACCTTGTAAAGTTTTTTTTTTTTTCTTTTTTTTTTAAGGAATTCCAGACACATACAGTTTTTGTTAAAGAAAAGAAAAATTTGATTCCATTTCCTTATACAAACCACACATTTTAGAATAAACATGCGAAAAAATAATCATTAAAAAATATAATTATATAAATAAATAAATTTATATAACTAATTCTAAAGTATAATACACACTGACAAATCTGAGGGAGAAATGGCTTTATGTAGAAAGAAAAGAATAGTCAGAGAAAAAATAGGGAGAAATTGAGACATGGGAGACAAAACTTCCACTGTGACTTATTGCTGTGATCATGTGGGAGTGCAAAACAATGTAAGATATGTAGAATAGCTATCCCAATGCTGCCACCAGTGTGTGATGGGTGTCTTAGTATGTTGATACTGATGACCCACATAATATAGGTATGGAATGCCAGACAAAGTTTATACAAAATTATATTTATTCCACAGTGCAATAATCTGGACGTTATGGTACACGAGAAGTATTAATCAATACAGAAAAATGATCGCAGTAATAAAACACTATAATAACACATAAGAATAGATAAAAGGGTATAAATGATACAATATCTTCACAACACGAGATGTAATTTACCCGTTTCGGGTTACCCCGTCATTGGAATTACATGTAGATATGTAGACATGTAGTTCCGAAGAGGGGGTAACCCGAAACACGTAAATTACATCTCTTGTGTTATGAAAATATTCAGTCTCATTTATACCCTTTTATCCATTTGTCACGATGAACTCAGTTCACATATGAATAGGCTCTCCACTGCTGGCATCATTTGTGAGTTGTTCCAGAGTAACTATTGCTGTCATTTCCAATAAATGATCAAGAGTTATCCGCCATTTGCTAAATAACTATTTGTAAGACACTCTCAAAACTGGTTTGCAGCGTCGGGACTCATTTCTTTTTAGAAAAAAAAGAACCGAAAGCAGATCAACTGCATATGCCATGCGACTTCACATGGGCTGTCCCTCAACTCCTCAGAGCGACTGGCCACTGCGCACAGCGTCAAGAGTTCCGAACCGGCAATCTACAGCGTCGTGAGTTTGTTAGGACTTAGAGTAGAAACAACCAGGCAAATTAACATCAAGAGTTGGATATGTAAGGTACGTGCAAGTAAGAACGAAATCAACAGACACCACTGCCACTTATAAGCTTCTATTTGAAAAGTTTCCGCTTGACATTTCTCTACAAAACCGTATGTAAAAATGGGCCAATTCTTTCTCATTCTATTTTTCTACATCCCTCCATATACCTGTGCTTATGTGTTATAATGCGCAAGAAGCTAAAACGTTTTTGTTAGGCATTTTTTTTTTTCGATTTTACAATCATTTAAATAAGTTATCACATTCTTAACGGTAATCGACATATTTGTTTAATAATTTTATTGTCTAGTTTTTCCGTAAAGTAAATTCGTATGTTCTAATTTTTTCTATGATCTCATCTTTTTTCTTTTCATCCGTTAATCATTCTTTTGTATTATCGAATTATATAATTCTTTAACTACACTATGTATGTAAGGAAATTTTTTTATGATCGTTTAAATAAGTTATCACATTCTTAACTGTAATAGACATATTTGTTTGATAATTTCATTGTCTAGTTTTTTCCGTAAAATAAATTTGTATGTTCCAATTTTTTTCTATGATTTTTTTTTTCTTTTCATCCGTTAATCATTCTTTTGTATTATCGATTTATATAATTCTTTAACTACACTATGTATGCAAGGAAAATTTCCTTCATATACACCCAACCCTCTCCAACCCCCTTGGGACAAGTGGGGGGGTGGAAGGGGTCGGGTTTGTGACAGGTGTCACAAAAAGTGTTTCAGCAAAAGTCGCATAACTCTTGATTCCTTTATTTGAGATGTCGGCAGCAAATGATATAGCAATATTTAGTTTGAAAGTGGTGGCTTGTTGGACGCCTTGGCTTGGCGGTGTCTTGGTAGAGTGAGGTCACAAGGATCTGGTAGGCCACCCGTTCACGGACTCATTCCTCACTGTAGACTCACTATCTACCCTTCTCACTTTGCATTAACATCTGTTCACAAATCCTTTTGACATTGCAATTGTCTCATTGCATAAAATGATTGAGTTCATAGAAATTTGGTAGGATGACATGCCACCTATTGTATTTCATTTATCGCCCTTAGTTTGTTGAAAGTAAAAGTGGATAGTTCTTAGCACAGTATTTCAAGCAAATCCCTCCAATTTTAAAGGCAAACACAAATAAAGAAAAAGGTTTAATTATGCACACTCCTCTCCCCCCACTCTCTGTTCGTCTTTCTCTTTTCCTTCTATTTGGTCCTGTATGTATGAAGTTATCAAGCAGATGTGCGGAATGCCAAAAACCATGAAAAGAGGACCAGAATGCGGTCGCCCTACAATACTACAGTGAAAGAACTTCCTAGCTACCAAGAGTGTGGACAAACGTCGAAGGAGACAGCTGCAAGGAAATATCCAACAAGCAGCAGCCAAGATGTATATAAAACATAAGTGGAATCTGACACACCAAAATCTGAGACGTGGGACGAGGACACACGGCGAACACCACCACCCGAATTTAAGGACAACCTAGACCATGCAGGGATGGACGAAGACGTCGCCCTTCAAGGATGACTTCAGCTTAACGACTTTAGGACAAGCCATACATAGGCGGCCGAGCGTTATGTAAGAGATGTCCTAGAACCACATGGCGATGCATAAGACATGACCAGAGACCACGTGGTACCACATAGTCATGGTCTACTACAAGGAATGATAGCAGAACACAAACCCAGGGCGTGCGAGATCAGGGGTATAAATATGACCTGCCTTGCGCCTCTTCTCTCTCTTGCTACTGCGCTCGCCCCACTCATGGTCACCGATCTGCATCGGTCAGCTGCTCCGGGAGTGGAGCAGCTTCCCCGCCACCTCGACCGTGGAACACTTTCATACTGGTGGACCTCACCCCAGCAAGATTCCACCAAGTTAAGGCGTCCAGCAAGCCTCCTGCTACTACAGTAATTATTACTATTTCTCTTGCTGCCATCTCCAATAAAGGATAGTGTTATCAAACTTCTGCTGAATAACTATTTGTGAGACACCCTCAAAACTGGTACCAGCAGTGGGAACCTATTCTGCACCCCTCACAAGTAGTTGCAGCCATACCCCTCATGAATGGTGCCAGCAATGGAAAACCCATTCTGCACCCCTCACAAGTGGTTGCGGCGATGGGAACCCGCCACGACCTCACAGAGAGACTGATAGGAAACTGTAAGGGGGAGAGATTGCGAGAGAGAAATTGAGAGGGAGAGACTGTGGGGAAAAGATTGAGAAAGAAAGACTAAGAGAGACAGAGAAGGAGAGACTGAGATATTCCCGAGAAAGACTGAGAGAGAGAATGAGATGGAAAGACTGCGAGGGAGAGATTGAGGGGGAAAGGCTGCAATAGACAGAGAGGCTGAGACTTTTGACTTTGATAAGTTAATTGAGACAAGTAGTTACTGAAATAACAAAAAGATGAAGTAACATAGGTTTTCCTCATCCCCATGTTAGTCCCACTTAGCCGCCTGGTTAGCTCAACGGTAGTGTGTCGACTTCACAACCCCATGATCGGCAGATCGAGCCTCGTCCAAGCTCATGAGTTTCCACTGTCACCTGGCGGTTACTGACGTAGCTGGGCACTGCGTTGGGTAAGGACCAAACTCAGATCACATCAACACTCGTTGGCACATTCTCTCCCGAGTCAGCACACGCTGACATAGGCGGGCTTGCCTCAGCGCATACAAGCCCGGCGTAGCATCTGCTCCGCAAATCTGGCTTATCCTTATCTTAGTCCCACTTTGGGCTCCCATATCCATTACAAAAACGTACAGCTATATTAACAAATTGAAGTATATACAGTACATAAGGCAGTGAAATTAGATGAAGCCAAGTATCTACATTTCAGGAGACCGGTAAAACGCTATAGATTCTCACCCTCCCATGATCAGTGCGTTCTTAGGGTCACAATCATATGCATGAATATGCGGCAAACATATATGGTAGCAAAATACAATTATGCTCCTGAATGAAATAATTCATCAGAATGTCAAGAAAACCTTTTTTTTTCAACAGGATATTGCACCATATCTGATCTTCATCTACATCTCAATAAAACCTTGCTCGGGCTATTATAGTCTCAGCAGGAGAGTCAGAGTCCTTGTACATTCACCAGATATAGCTACATAATTAATACAGAATTCTTATACTTCTTCAAAATTCCAATAACCAGGTCATTTCTAATCGTCCAGACAGCCTGTCCGGGGAGAAGAATGTAGTCACATGTCCCAGGTCTTGCAGCCTATGAGCAATCAATCGGCACTCGGTAAAAATGTGCTCAAACACAGGATCCTTGCTATCAAGTGAGTCCAGTGCTCCCCTGCTATCAACAATATCAATATTTTAAAGTGCATTCAATTTTGCACATAACTCAGTCTGTGTCGATGATATATGATTACTCAGTCTAATCCCATTACTTGTGGTAACCACGCCAATCGCACTGAACTCCATCCTCCAGGACCGGTCCATCGCAGTAAACATTAGCAATATCAAGGTGTACTAGACTCTTTATTTTATGACCCTATCTTGAAGTTGACTTGGTTCATACATCCTCTTATTCATACAAAGGGGGATCTGCATTTACGTCAATCTCCTGATCCTCCCATGGTGGCATTTTGGAGGATGTCTGAAGAGAATGACAATAGTCCTTCAAGCCATAATAATCCATATTTTTTTCTCAGCCCCTTCATATATCTTTGTTTGCCTTTATAAAAAATTCTGATATTGTTAAAACCGATTCAACATTGATCTCGCTTAGTCCCTGTGTAATGCTTTGCAACCTTGTTTCAGTTTTCATTATGCCTATCCTAACATTCCTTTGACACTCGATGATAATACTCCTAGCTTCATTCTGCATGGCTTCATGCTTTTGGAGCCTCCATTCAGAGGCTGTAGAAAGTGCTGGTGCTGCATCATCCACCATAAATCTTATTGTTCTGACTTAGACTAGCCTTAGTAAAAGCACCCTATCTCCTATCCTATGACAAGCAAGTGTTCTTAGCGGCCGCAATCATGCCTTGCACTGCACTAGTACATAATTCAATACAGCCTCTTTGGTCAAGGCAGTAAAGCCAATGTACATACCTCGATATGTACAAGTCAACACATTCTCAATTGGTTCGCCATTTAGCGTAAGCGTCACGTTACCTCCTTCTTTACTTCCCCGCACAGGAACCGCCTTGTTGTGGTGTGGGGGTTTGTACTCCTTCCTCGGACAAGCCCACTCTGGATCTGGCCAGTCTATTCCTCCCATTGAGGGGGCTCACACCTGCCCATGTGTTTCCCGTGCGTGGCGCCCCTGTACCGTGGGAGACGGAAGGCCTGGAGGTTGAGCAGTGCTGTGTAGGAGTACGCCCTGCGGCTAGCAACACGCCTCTATGGTCCTCTATTCCAGCAAGATAGGTGGCCTGAACTCGACTCGGTTAGATCAATCGGCTGGTCTCTCTTTTGAGCTAGGCTAGGGTCAAGCAGCCCCTGTCTTGCAGGCAATCGCATGGTCTTGTGAGTGCCATCAACATGAGGCGGGGATTGCGTATATCCTCCCATCCTGTGGATTCTGTGCATGGCCTCAGTGCACAGCTTCCCCTTGTTGGACTCTGTGGTGGGTGGGGGCGTGGGAGGATGAATTGAACAGCTCCTACATGGTTCTACCAATGATCAATCCCGTTGACGAACTCGGCACAAAGCTGACCAAGGCTTTCACCTTGGAGCCTTTCAAGGTCCTCAGTGACAAAAGTAAGAGAATGGGTAAGGCTCTGGCGTCGGTCCAGAGAAAACTCACCCAAGAACCTCGGGCTGGACCCTTCAAACCAGCCCCAGGCTCTGACACGTCTCTAGCATTGGTTCAGACAACAAGTCAAAACAAAACTGGAAGCCAGGTAGGACCCTCCAACCCTCCTGGCCCCACTGCCAAAACTCCCGTGTCGGTTCGGAAGACAAGCAACAAGTGGCCTCGGCCGACTACGGACTCGGAGGGCGAGTCTGTAGCCCTTAGTCGGTTCCCCCAGTTTAGGGTTCCCCCTAAACCCAAAGGATTCAACAACGCTTACCAGATGGTACGGGCTCTGGAAAACCAGAGACAGTGCCGTCTGACGATTAGAATCGCCAGAGACAATGGCATGATAATCGTACCGAGGGATTAACCCACTCTGACCTTCTTCCAGGAGCTCCTGGATGGGCGGAAGGTGAGCCTGTCGGTTCTGACTCCCGAAGAGAGAAAGTCCAAGATGGTGCTTCTTGGCTTCCCTCTGATGTATGATCTTGAGGTCATCACATTTCATCCCAAAGCGGTGGAAGCTTCCCAATTCTCCAAAAGGATGCACCCAACCAGGCAAGTCCTGGTCACTTTGAGGGGAGCCCCAGTTGCGTCCTTAGACCTTAACAATAAGGGCTTCTACAGCCTCAGGACATACATTCCTGCCCCCTCTGTTGCTTCACGTGCCAGAAATATGGGCACCACCAGGCTACTTGCTCTGCAAAGCCAAAATGTGGTGTCTGTAGTCAGGTACACTGTACAGGGGTGTGCCTCAAAGCACACATGGAGGGCAAGCAGGACACCACTGCAAAGTGGGCTCTTCAGCGGCAAGAGGTCGTTGCAAAGCAACCAGACTTTGTTCCCGCTCCTCCAGGCACTTATGTCTGGGGGCAGAGCAAAGGGGCAAGGGCTCCCCCCCCCCTTCCTAAGAGGAAGGACGCACAGCCCCAAGTTAAACCACTGCCGGACACCTCCAACACAAAGGAGTTTCCGGTTCTGGTGGGAGTTCCAAGATGGAAACACACCCAGAAGGGGGCTGGGAACACCACAAAGTCTACCCCAAGAGCAGAGAGACCAACTCTGTTAATAGAGAAGGGCTTGACGCTCCTGCTGACGACAGTCGTCACAGCAGTTGCAACAGCATTGAGGAGGACCAGTGAGGAGATGGAGAAGGCAGTCAAGGTCGCCATGACAGCAATGACTCAGACTGTCACTGCTCTGAAGGAGAGGGAGATGAGTCCTATGGCCTCAAAACCACTCCAACTCAAGGCAAGACTCCTCTCCCCACAAACCCCCATGGCGAGACTTGTCTCCCCACCCAACCTGCAGCCAAGACCACACTGGCAGAGCCTGCGCCCAAACCCCAAAGCCACGATCATCCAGAATGAAGGTAAGGCGACCAGGGATTCTCCACCTCCCAGGAGACCTAGCCCTTCTAATGGCTCGACTTGTCCTGACGACAGTGATGAGTCGAGTGAGGAACTCACCAAGGAGTTGTCAGACTCTGAAATGTCTGACATTACCCACACTGGGGTGTCAGACACTGAGACCGATTATGTCGACATCGTTGACGACACAGACTTAATGGACTCAGAATAGCACAAGAGCTTCTAATCTAAGCATACTGCAGTAGAATATCAACAGCTTTTCCTCAAGGAATGCCCTTCTCCACGCGATCGTGCGATCTCGGAACATTGTTGTTATGCTCCAGGGGGCCCTAACGGGATTCTGTTCACTTCTCGGGATATCATCCCTTTGTGCTACCGAGTACGCAAGGCACCAGAGGTTTGATTACCCTTGTGGCGTTGACTATCCCCTGCTCCTTGATTCCCAATCCTGTGCAGTGTGGAGAAGGCGTCGAATTCCTTGCCGTTGAGATCCATTTGGCTGAGCGTCCCCTCAAGCTGTACAATGTATATAGCAGGCCAAAATGTAGGAGCTTAGATATTAGTGAAGTCTGTGCTGCTGTGGCACATGAGCCAATTCTCATAGGGGGAGACTTCAATGCCCACCACCCCATCTTGGCTCCCACTCGGAGTCGTGATGCGGCAGGCTCCACATAGCCGAGGTGCTTGAGTCATGCCCCGAGATTGCTCTTCTCAACAGCCAGGAGCCTACGCACGTTGGCGGGGGGTCCTTGACCTTACCTTTGTCACTTACCTTGGTCGAGAGAATTAGTTGGTCTGTGGACAACACTGCCATTAGTGATCACTATGGAATAGTCACCACTATCTTGGATGCTGGCCTGGCACCTGTGCCCCAGCACAATCCTCGATGGGAGGTGGACAGGTCCAACTGGAAAGCTTTCCATGAGGCCCTGGCCAGGTGCCTCAGAACCAGTGACTTCTCACTTAACGATAATGTGGATATACTTGAGGCCAGACTAGTAAATGCCATAGACGAGGCAGCCTCAGAGACCATCCCCAAAACTCATCCGTGGTCCAGGTCAAAGACGCCTGGTACCCATCATGACCCACAGTTGGAGGCGGAGAGACTGGCTGCCAGAACAAGTAGCGTCAGCCTACCAGTAGAGTTGAGGGAATGCCAAGAGGAATTGCTTCCAGGCAGGCATGCCCTCATCAGAGAAAAGGCGGTCGAGCCTGATGACGCAGATGCCATGTTCTCTCTGAGGGAATTACGGCAGATGTATAAGACCAGTTCATGGCCAGCCCCGGGTTGTGATGGGATCTCCTACCCCATCATTTCCCACCTAGGACATGAAGGTGAGCTTGCATTCTTGCATCTCATCAACAAGTCCTGGGAGACTTCCTCACTACCACAGTGCTGGAAGAGGGCTGACATAGTTCCCATCCCTAAACCAAAGGAGCCGGGACGGTACTGTCCCATCTCTCTACTCAGCTGTCTGGGAAAGACAGCAGAGAGAATGGTACTGAACCGGCTCCAATGGAAGTTGGGACCTCCAAATGAACAGCTACATGGGTTCACAAGGGGTAAGAGCACTGCTCACAGCATGGACACCTTACTGAGCACTGTCAGCAACTCCAGCTCTGTCAATGTCTTCCTGGACCTGGAGAAGGCTTTTGAACTGGCGAGCCCGCTCGCCATTCAGGAGATCCTGATCCACAAGGGAATCAAAGGCAGACTGCTTGCCTGGATTGGTGACTATTTTCGGAACAGAACTGCCAGAGTTTCAAGGTCACCTTTCGAGGCTCTGTTTAACACCCTCATGTTAAGCATCCTCGACATTTCACTGCCAGTGGGGTGCAAGATCATTTCATATGCAGATGATCTTGCAATTATCTCTGCTGGGAGATGAAATAAGAATCTAACTAGAAAGGCCCACTGTTGTCTGGACCTAATATCTGAGGAATGCCGCAGAGTCAGGCTTAAGATATCAGTAGCCAAATTGAAGGCGCTGAAACACGATGTCCACGACCAAAGACTGCAAATTCAAGGATTAGAACTAGAGTGGGTTCATGTCTTCCAATGCTTGGGGGTATGGGTTGACGAGAACTTCACCTTCCGCTCTGAGATTAAATATCTCCTAGACCGGACCAAGGCAAGACTCTCTGTCATGAGAGCTCTGTCAGGGCGGCGTTTAGGGGCTGGGCACCGCATACTAAGATCCTTCTTTGTGCACGCTTTCCATCCCATTGTGGACTACGCCTCTGTCGCCCTGATTATGGTCAAACTTGGACATCATGCAAAACGAGGCCGCCAGGATGATCTGGATGCCCCTGGGCGGACTAAGGTTACCAACCTCCTGGACACCCGGATCGATCAGATGGCGGCCCAGTTCTTTGCCAAAGTTTTACAGTCCCCGCCAGGCTCGCAGCTAAGACAGAAAGTGCAACGTCAGCTTGTACAGAACCACAAATTCTTTGCTAACAACACCTGGCTGTATCACACAGCCAGGAGACACTACTGGTTAAGGGCATGGACCTCCCCCACCCTGACTATGTCACAGCCCCGCCGTGGGCACGATCCTTGATAGAGTTTTCTGTCATGAACCTGTCAAGGAGAAAGACACAGTACTCATCGCCTCTGTTAAGGGATGAGGCAGAGAGGAATATCGCAGCAATCACTCCGCCAGGTAGTAAAACCTATTTAACGGATGGTTCTGTAGACCCCATTACCCGCACTGCAGGCGCCAGTTTTGCAGAAAGGGGTATAATGAGAGTTATGCGGGTATCTGACAATGCCTCCTCGCTCCAGGTAGTGGCAGTTGCTATTATGGAAGCCCTAGCCCATGCAGCCCAGATGGACAGGTATGTTGTCATACATACAGATTCTAGGGCCGCCATTGACAGCCTACAACAAAGCATGCCCCTTGATAACGTTTATCTTCTGACCACGATTCTCACCATTGCTCAGAGAATCCTGGATCAGGGATCAGGATGACGCATTGTCATCAACTGGATTCCGAGCCATGTTGGTATCAAAGGGAACGACTTAGCCGATAGGTTGACAGAGGAAGGCAGGAAGAAACCCTTGAGTGATCTTATGGTGCATCCTAGCCGGGAACTGCTAAGGCATAAAACGATGGCAGCAGGGCAGGTTAGTGCCCTGCAGCGACATAGAGAGGAAGCGAGAATCTCCCCCTCGGCCAGCTGGTACTCAGACGCTACAGGCTATGTCTCTGATACTCTCCCCAGAATATCAAGGTGTGCTGAAGTCAGTCTGCACAGACTGAGAATAGGCTATCCTTGTGCGTGGCAAATCATACCCACCATTGGCCATGGTGAGCGACGCTGTGATCATTGTGGCGCGCCGGACGCCAAATTAGAGCAATATCTGATGGAGTGCGAGCACACTCGTTTCCTCAGTCAGGGCCCAGAGACGACAGCCGCCGGGCTGGTTAGACGGCTATGCCTGTCGCTTACCCCCTGGCAACTGGAGGGCCTACAGGCGATCCGACCGCCACGGTAAGCATTCAGTTATGATCAGATGAATCAGCACTTATAGCTGACAGAGGCCGGGCCGCCTCGTCCATATAGCCCGGGCGAAGCGACGTCTTCGCAAATCTCTCTGAACTTAACTGAATTGGTTAATGGTGGCCAGTATACCACGATGATAAAAGTGGGTGTCTCCCATGGCGCTATATAGCCCGGGCGAAGCGACGTCATCGCAGATCTCTCTGAACTGAACTGAACCCTTGTTTACTCTGAAAATTCGATTTTTCGTTGTTAGTGACCAGTCCCAATGTTTTAGCAGGACTAGTAAATCTGTCCAGCGCCGTTTGCAAGCGGCGGTGTGTACGGTCTCTTTTATTAATAGAATTGCCGTGTGAGTGTATTTCTCTGAAGCTGCTGTTCTATTCATTATTATATTACACAGCATTGGGCTTAATATACCTCCCAGTAAAGTGCCCAACTCGACGCCGTTCTTGGCGTTACCATCATCCGGCATTCGCATTCCTCGTGGTGGGCCCTGTAATCACGCATTAGGGAGCGGTATACTCTCCTCCCTCTGCACGTCAGGTTGTCTAGTGGCATTCCTCTTGCCTTTTCTTCGGTTCTCTTCTGGGGAATTTATTTCCATTCTTGGCCTCGCCATGCATACCGGAGACCCTTATTGATCTTTGCTCTGCAGATTCTGGAATCATGTTTTCTACTACAGAACCTGCATTTGGCATCCAGCTGACAGGTTCACGATTTGTGTCCCCCATATGCAACGCCTGAGGCACAAGACTGGTGGCTCTTACATACGGCACCACTCTCCTGTATCCCGCTCCAAATATGAATACCTTCTCTAGGATTTCCCATGAGGGTAATGAGCTGGCTCTGCTCGCAACGCATGCCTTTTCACTCAAACAAGCCTGTCATCGAACAGAGTCTGGGTCCCAGTCTTGTGGGATACTGGACTTTGAGGGACAAGCAGCACTGTCTCCTTGTAGCCTCTTCGGTCCGTATCGTAAGATCTTCCTTTGGTTTCCGTCAGGACTGGCTCAAAACTACGATGTTCTCGACCCAGTTCCATGAACCACTGGTTGATTTCCATGGAGTCCATTTTGTAAGATTATTGAAATAACAGCCTTCTTCTACCATTCCCCCTGCCGTGATTCTGGTCCCCGTGTGTTGCCCCACTGGTTTCTACGACGTCATTCTTCTTCATTTTTCCTCTCTTTCACATTCACTTTCTGTGTCGCTGGGGTTTTCAGTCTTGCCATCCCTTCCTCGTCTGTTGCTTACCGCATATTCATCTGTTTGAAGTCCGTTAACGTTATTCATTTTTTTCCTCCCCGTATCGGAAACGAGGGACGGCGATGTGACAATACCAGCCATGATGACATCTGGTGACCTGATATCATTCCGCAAAATAGAAATCTGTGCTTCTCTGTGGTCGCCAGCAAACCTCCTTGCAGGTTTATGCTGATGCGATGAACTATTATCACACGTTTTCTTTCAATAAGTAAATAAGTAAATTTGTGCCACGTCCTCAGTTACTATGGTGACCATGCACAAATCTGCACCGAAATATAAATGTTTAATGGTTTACCCACTATCTACTGTTTTTAGGTAATTAATTAGACTCCCACGACTAAGTAATAGATAATACACAAATATGCAAATAATTTATACATCTGTATTCTAAAACTGGTAACAAAATGTTGGATAAAATTATACTCAAATAATTTTTGGAAAATTTTCATATACAACACATGTTTAAATGTAATTATTTTCCTTATTAAAACTATTAGAGTCTGCATGATATATATACTACTTATATCATGTTACAGCATTCTTCAACATAAAAACGCCACAATTTGCTCCAGATTTCTTTTGAAAAGCATTTGAAATGCTATAAATCCCCAGATGTTACTGTCAAATCCTATTTTGTGGCAACAGTGTTTGGTAAAACCCTTGCCTTGAAAAATAGTGTAGTGGGACCCCCCCTACACACACACAGTTTTCAGAGTAGTCACTGAAGTAAGAAAAAAATGATGCTGCACTAGATCTTTACGAGTGATCATGACAGCCTGCAACAAAGCACGCCCCTTGATAACATTTACCTTGTAACCACAATTCTCACCATTGCTCAGAGAATCCTGGACCAGGGAAGACGCATCATCATCAACTGGATCCCAAGCCATGTTGGTATTGAAGGGAACGACGTAGTTGACAGGTTAGCAGAGGAAGGCAGGAAGAAACCCTTGAGTGATCTTGTGGTGCATCCTAGCCGGGAACTGCTAAGGCGTAAAATGATGGTTGCAGGGCAGGTCGGTGCCCTGCAGCGACATAGAGAGGAAGCGAGAATCTCCCTCTCGTCCAGCTGGTACTCGGACGCCACAGGCTATGAGTTGCTGATAATCTCTCCTAGAATATCAAGGTGTGCTGAAGTCAGTCTGCACAGACTGAGAATAGGCTACCCTTGTGCGTGGCAAATCATACCCACTATTGGACAAGATGAGCGAAGCTGTGAGCATTGTGGTGCGCCGGACGCCAAATTAGAGCACCACCTGATGGAATACGAGCACACTGCTTCCTCAGGTAGGAGACGACAGCTGCCGGCCTGGTTAGACGACTATGCCTGTTGCTTACCCCTGGCAACTGGAGGGCCTACAGGCAATCCGACCGCCACGGTAAGAGTTGTTATGATGATCAGATGAGTCAGCACTTATAGCTAATAGAGACTGGGCTACCCCATCCACACAGCCCGGGTGAAGCGACGTCTTCGCAAATCTCTCTGAACTGAGCTGAATTAAATTCAGCGATGATGATCAGATAAGATTAGATAAGATGAATCAGCACTCATAGCTGACAGAGGCCGGGCCGCCTTGTGCATATAGCCCGGGCAAAGCGACGTCTTCACAAATTTGTCTGAAGTGAAGTGAAGTGAAGTGATCATGACAGATCTGCTGGCCTATTCAGATTATTTATACTTGAATAATAAGAACTTGGTATAATTTTATAAATTCATCATGTTTGAAGATCTTTTTATTACTTGAAAAACATACTTTACAAATGTTTAGACCTGATTTTACAAGTGAATAGAACCTTTTTAGTATTTTAAGGTAGGGTGGGCCTCCACTATTCAATGCTGCCCAGCATGTCTTCCTTGGAGCTATATTTAAATGTCCAATTAAAGTAAAGAAGACTTTTCTTATTCTAATGCTACCCCACATTTACTTCAGTCTAGTGAGATTTCATAAGGCTTTTTTTTCTTTTTTGGGTAGTTATTACTATGAAATTAATATTTGTATAATTAAAATAATGATATATAAGAATATTTATTCAGGGGAAGTGGAAATTCAAAAGTTACTATTTTCTTCACTGTAATACTACTTTTCAACAACTTCATTAATTTTTCAGTTACAGTTAAGGAAAACCATACATAAAACTAATAAAAATATATTGTATTTAATAATATAAAAGAGATAATAAAGAATAATTGTTTTCCTTTAACAATTTCCACAAAACATGGCCTTATATAAGAGAGCAGGATAATCTGGGTCAATACAATCTCAGCTTTACAAACTTCACTGACAGGGAAATGGCAATTTGGTTCACTTTACATGTTTTCTAGAAACCTGTCTTCTAACACATCAATATTTCTAAAGGAAATGTATGTTTCATTAACTTGAACCAAAAAGAATAATCTATTTGAGAGGAAAAATTAAACAACGTCTGGTTACTAAACATTTATTTTCTTTAAAAGCTGAACCAATAATAACCCATTTATTCAGCATTGTTCTAAAAATTCATGATATATATGGGAGCTAATAAATATTAAAAAAAATAGTGAAATGCATATTCTATTCATAAATGCAAATTTCAAGTAAGTAAAATGAAATTACTAAAAGTACCTATGGAATGATATTTTTGCATTGAAATTCTTAAATCAAACTAGTTTTGGGAATAAGCTTCATAAATACCTTATCCCAACATTGATAAAAATGTAGGATTTAAAGAAGCTTCAAAGAAATACTGAAGAATTCAAGAGAGCAAAGAACACATTACAAGAGAAAAAATAAAAGAGTCAAAGTTAAACAGAAATTACATAATTAATTACTGAATGACTAGTTTTCAAATGAGCAACTAACAAAAAAACAAGCAAACGGCATAAACCACAATGTTAACTCCTCTTCAGAAGAAAAAGATATCACTGTTGAAACGTTCCCTAGACCACAAGAACAAAATAGGTGCTCTTTATCATCATTATCTATAGTACTACCAACAGCTCGCCAAGTATCTAGGAAAGGGATGGTATACCATACATCACATACAGATAGATACGTAATAAAATCTTAAAAGAGAGAGAGAGAGAGAGAGAGAGAGAGAGAGAGAGAGAGAGAGAGAGAGAGAGAGAGAGAGAGAGAGAGAGAGAGAGAGAGAGAGAGAGAGAGAGAGAGAGAGAGAGAGAGAGAGAGAGAGAGAGAGAGAGAGAGAGAGAGAGAGAGAGAGAGAGAGAGAGAGAGAGAGAGAGAGAGAGAGAGAGAAAGAGAAAGAGAAAGAGAAAGAGAAAGAGAAAGAGAGAGGAAAGGAAAAGAGTGAAAGAATGACAGAAAGAGAGAAATTAGGATATAATCTGCACTGACAAGAATCAATAATTTCAAGAATAAGAACAATTCATGACAATGAAAAGTTCGATATGATCAGGTTGCAGCTCAGGAAACAGACTATACATTTCTAAACTATAGACTCAAAACATATAAAAACAATTTTGTGCATTACCAAGTTCACAAAATAATATTGTCTGACCTTTATATGAATGGCAGTTCAATGATCACACTGTGTTTTAAATACCATTTGTAATACACAATCCCAGGTACTAAATACACATTTGACTTTAGAAAATGGTTATTAATATCCTGTACAAAACTACCATTTCCTATATGATGAAAACATTTCAAGGCATAATAGACTTTTTGAGGAAGCATTGAACATACAATTTTAAACACTGATGAATGTTGTAACGACAGTAATAGGAAAATAACCTACTTCATGATTAAATAGATATAAATGTTAAATATACTGCATGACACAGGAGCCCTTTTATAACAAAGGTAATGTCAGTGACATTCTATGATTGATAAAAATTGCTAATTCCAGAACCTTTGGAAGACTGATAAGTTATATACCCTGTTAGATACAATATGTTATCACAGGCATTTTTTGATATAATAGGCCAGTTTACAGTGAAAACATATACCTTAAATTTGTTTTTTTTTAATTAAGCATTTCTGCTTAACCTCTAGCCTTCATTCTTTTAAGTTCCTTGCTCTTGTGTTAAGTGAAAATTGTGTATTTCTTGAAATGCTCATTACTATTATGAAATATGACTTCTTCAGTAATACGAGGTATATATCCTTTTTTATACACATCTTCCCAAGAGGCAAATCTAATTCAAGTTTCATCCCAGTACTGATAATCACGATTCCTGTTGGGGCGTTTCTTCTTACGTCTCCTATGTGTCCACAAGAGATGACGAGTATCATATGCTACATCTCCAATGTCCTTCCTGACAACCTCTTTTAGAAGATCAAGTTCTGGGAAATCAAGACTGTATGGTGCCTCTACATGTCTTTTACGTCTTTCTTCATCATGGGCCTTATTTTTCTTTTCCCTTATATTTTCTTCTGCAACCTTCACTTTATTTGCAATTATCTTATCCTTTTGTTTATTTTGGGAACTGGCTGCTAAAACCTTTTCACTTTCTTGCTTCTCAACTCTGAAATTATGACCAGCAAGTCCCTGTGTTTGAGTCTCTTTCTGGACATAACTTTTGATGACTGGAACTTTGAGGGGAGGCTTTCTTTGCTTGGATTGTTGCTCATTCATCATATTTGAATTCAAAGGACTATCTTGATTGGACTGCCAATTCTGAGGTTCCTCTAAATGAGTAGATGCTGCTTTCTGAGCATTATCACCTACTGAATTCTTGCCAACATCAATCAATATGGGGTCTTCCTTCTTATTAGGGATAGGCTCTGCTGCCATATTTCCTATGTGTGGTTCTTTTTTACCTGAAATCTGAATGTGTTTACTAGGCAAACCTGGTGGTCCTGCTTTAATTTCTGCAACTTGTTCATTTTGTTGCTTTTCTGAATGAACTTCATTAATATTGTTTACAGAATGACCATGGTACTCCTGTCTAGCTGCCTGGTTACCACCTGGAGCTCCTTGTGCTGGTAGTTTATTACTAGCAGGTAATACTTGGTTACCAAAAGGCACCTCTTGGTTACCTCCAAAATCTACCTGACCTCCACCATATGCTCCTTGGCCAGCAGCATATCCTGCAATGTTCATTACATTTACTTGGTTACCTGTATTTGCCAATGCAGGCTGAATACCTCCTTGTACAATCTGTCTGTCATTTTGTATTGCAGATTTACCCATTTCTAAATCTTGTGGACTAGCTCCTACTGATATCTGGTCTCCATGAGGTATTTGTCTTTCTGCATTGATCTGGCCACTCTGCAACTCAGCTGGTTGATTCAGAACAGGCAGATTGACTTGATATGCATTCTTAGGCTGCAGATTAGCAAATGCTGGCAAAGATTCTGGATTATCCTTCAGAAGAGAAGACTTCAAGTCATGAGAAATCACTGGCTCAACCTGATTTTGAATTAACTGTGCTTGGTCTGCATGTCCTTGAAGATTAGCTGGGACACTATCAACAGCATGCAGATTTGCATCATTATTTCCTTTAAGTTCTTGATCTTTTTTCTTTGCATCTTCCTCCTGTTTATTTTTGTGGTCCTTTAATTCCTTTAGAATTTCTTTCTGTTCAGCCAAGATCTTCTTTTGTTCTTGCTGCTGTTCTTCAATCTTCTCTAAGAGTTCTGCTTGTTTCTTTTCTATCTGATCTACCTGT
>BOPN01000198.1:580825-588325 GCA_017312705.2 Penaeus japonicus
TGCTGGGTGCACGATCACCCGGTGCGCTGGCCATACAAAAAGCAATGACATGATATGCACCCACACATGACATGATATTGTGTCACTCAGCATTAACCCTTTCCCGACGGGGCACTCGCTACGCGAAGTCCCCTATGCCGGGCGATTGCAATATTGCATTGTAATCGTCACAATCGGATGACACCCCGGCATCGGGAGTTTGGCTGTGTCACACGAGTGTGACGCACCGTCGTCATAGGGTTAATGGGCTAAGGTATTTCTTGCATATTGATGGAAAAATTCACCAACTTTTTAAAAATGATACAGAATTAAGCTTTTAGCTTATTTCTTTGAAATTATGAATAAGAATATTAACTTTTTGGAATGACGATTTTTCTTATTTTTCTAGAATTCACTAAATAAATGCAGGTTTTAAATGCATCTTTTTAAAGGGCAGAACCTGTCAGAACCAAATCTTGAATATGTTATAAAAACACATAAATACATCATATAATCTAGGTGCACTCATTATCAAATGCTGTTAACAGTTATCACTCAAGCTGATTATGAGCCATAAATGAAGATTTTCTGTCAAAAAGTGCAAAAGTGCAAAAATAATCTAGACTCTTTAACTTTTCTAAACATAAAACTTTCTTTGAGATAAAAATAAGGAAATGGCAGCCATAAATAAGCACCAAAGATTTTTTAATGTTTAGATTTTACTCTACAGATTTTCCATTGCAGTAATATAAATGAACTTCAAACTGTAAAAAATGTAAAAATTAAGATATTTCAATTTTTGTTGCTGCTGTGATGTGAGAAGTTTCAACAAACATAAATTAACCCATTCACGACGGGGGCATTCCAGCCTTGCATGTCACAATGCCGGGGCTCTCGAACGCATAGGCCTAAATCAGTTAAATAAACGACGCCATATCGCGTCCCTAGCGAACCGGCCTAATATGCGCGGTACAGTGTTGTACCACCCGTCACGAGAGGGTTAATATAAAAAATTGGTTCTTAGAATTCCTACCCACACACACACCCTCATTTTCTATTTCTAAGTTTCACATTAAAATCAATCTTTTGTGAAATGCACCTCTCTAGGTGAGACAACAAAAATTAGTAAGACTGACATTCACAGAATCACGTAACAAGTCTTAGCATATATTTAGCTTAATTATTCGCACTTTTGTATGGTCCTGATATGGTGCAGATGAGAAGATGGCAACTGTTAACACATTTTTCTGAATCATTATCAATTTCTTTTAAGTTACATCTCTTGTGTAGGCTATGCCTAGATGATGGCTTGATTTCATTTTGACTATTATCAATGTTTATGTATGTAATATAATAAAGAATAATTTTACCTAGAATTCTTTCTTGATCCCTGCACTCAAATATATATATTACTGCAAACAGTGAGAACCAATGATAAAGTAGGAGACAGCTCCTTATAACCAAGGTTTGTCAGTGATGTGGCTAATGTGATATTTATCTACTCTGCTTCCAAGGAAAGAAATTAATAATGGCAAAGCACTAAGTATCTTTAGGAAAATACTATAAGACATACAGTATACATTGTAATAGTATTGTTATAAACCTAGGGGCGTATCCAAGAAAATCAGTCACAAATCCACCTTGTCACAACTTGCACTATGTATCTTTAGGAAAATAACATAAGACTAAAATCTGGCTAAGTATACACTGCAATAGTATTGTTATAAACCTTGCACCATATCCAAGAAAGTCAATCACAAATTTACCCTGTCACAACTTACAACACCATAGCAGTTGTGACTGCCACTACGTACCAATCCCTGAAGTAGTTCTAATTACTACTGTGAATAAACAATAAAATGGAAAGTCCAATGCCCTCATCCTCACCTTTTCCCTAAAGGCTAATTTTGGCTCTACTGAAACAACAGTGCTGGAAAAATCAGTTCCTAAATGGCATGAAGTGTTGAAATGAAAGACATCTTCAGAACTGACACTGAAACCTTATAGACGTGATAAAATCTGACACTACTTGTCGCTCAGTAAAACCTACTTTAACCCATTGGTTGCGGATGGCATGATTTGCTGTCAAGGCAAGCATCGATTGTAAACGTGGATGGCATGATATCATAACAAGATATGGGCTAACCCCAGCGCGGAAGGCGCAATATCCTCCGGTGGTTAGAGATAATGGGGGAACAAGGGAACGCCCTACACTTTATATTTTCTTATGCTATGTCATTTAGGACTTCATTTCCACATTCCTTGTTTCAAAGTCATCCCATATTACCTGATTGGTTGAAATATCACACCACATATAATACTGGGTGCTAGACTGTGGTTAAATTCTGAATAAAAATCCAGATCTCAATTCAGCAGACCACTACACACAATGGACTCCATTGCAGTTCAGTTCAGTTCAGACAGATTTGCGAAGACGTCACTTCGCCCGGGCTATATGCACAAGGCGGCCCGGCCTCTGTCAGCTATGAGTGCTGACTCATCTTATCTAATCTTATCCATTGCAGGATCATCTTCAAAAGAAGTCTTTTTTGAATTTTCAGTTGAGGAGGGGGATGAAGTAATTGAAAACTATGTCCCTCTCTCTAGACAGAGTCAATCGGAGGATCTGGATCCACCACCTTTTCTTTCCTCTGATGATGAATTTGTCTGTTCTGCTGTTCATAACAGTAGTATCGACTCCGATGAGTCATTATCGGAGTATGCAAACTGTGTTATTTTACGAAACTCACCAGGTACCACCTGCTCAATAGTAACATTGACTCCAATGAGCCATTATCAGAGTATGCTAACTGCATTCTTTCATGAAATTCACCAGGAACTCCTGGGTTCAAGTGGCACAGGAAAGAGAAAGTGCCCCGGAGGTTCTGCTTTACGGTGAGACACGGCTTGAAGGTAAACCTTGCAGTTCAGTTCAGTTCAGACAGATTTGCGAAGACGTCACTTCGCCCGGGCTATATGCATAAGGCGGCCCGGCCTCTGTCAGCTATGAGTGCTGACTCATCTTATCTAATCTTATCCATTGCAGGATCATCTTCAAAAGAAGTCTTTTTTGAATTTTCAGTTGAGGAGGGGGATGAAGTAATTGAAAACTATGTCCCTCTCTCTAGACAGAGTCAATCGGAGGATCTGGATCCACCACCTTTTCTTTCCTCTGATGATGAATTTGTCTGTTCTGCTGTTCATAACAGTAGTATCGACTCCGATGAGTCATTATCGGAGTATGCAAACTGTGTTATTTTACGAAACTCACCAGGTACCACCTGCTCAATAGTAACATTGACTCCAATGAGCCATTATCAGAGTATGCTAACTGCATTCTTTCATGAAATTCACCAGGAACTCCTGGGTTCAAGTGGCACAGGAAAGAGAAAGTGCCCCGGAGGTTCTGCTTTACGGTGACACACGGCTTGAAGGTAAACCTCAATACCTCACAATTGCCTCACAAGTTTTTGCAGGTTTTCTTCACCAAAGAGATGATTAACATCATCATGGAAGAAACGAACTAGTAAGTTCCCACCCCCTTTATTTCGAAAATGATGCATAAATTCATGATGGTGTCAATACACTGTCATTCTATAAAATTCTATTCAATGTTTATCATCCATTACAGGTACTTTGAATATCACCCAAGTTTGGTGAGAGGCCACAAATGGAAGTGGATGCCCATGATTCTCCCTGAACTACAAGTGTGGATCGCACTACGCTTGATGATGGGCATATCCCCAAAGCCGCGCCAAGCCCAGCATTGGTCAAAGGATGAGCTTCATGGGGCACATTTTTTTTACAAATTCATGCCTCCTGATAGATTTGACCAAATATCCTCTTCTCTCCACTTTGCAAGTGACGAAGCTCACGACGATGACAACAGGCTGTGGAAGCTCGGCCGGATAGTCGAGCTTCTCCAGCAACAATGTTAAACAGTATATATTCCACCACAATCTATTACTGTTGATGAAAGCCTTTGGAAGTTTAGAAGCCACCTTAGATTTGTAACCTATAACCCATCAAAAAGATCTTGGTTTGGGCTCAAAATTTACAAACTTGGTGTTTCGTCTGGCCCCACATGTGGTTACAGTTGCTCTTTCAATTTTTTTAAGGATCAGGATAAGGGGGAGCTACCAGCGTCACATAAGGCCATCACCGACTTGATGGAGTCGGCAGAAGTTCTCGACAAAGGTTACAGTCTTTACATAGATAATTGGTACACTTCCCCTACACTTTTCCACTGGATCCAGGGAAAGAATGTATGCGGGACTGTGTGGGCAAACAAGAACTTTATGCCTCGTGACTTTCAGGGCAGGCTAAAGATGAATGAAATTGAAAGGAGGAGCACAGCAACTGACAAGCCGTGTCTGAAGTAGATGGACAAGAAACCCATCCATATTCTATCCACTATGCACACTTCTCATATGGTGGAAACTGACTAAGTGAACAGGAAGGCAAAAAAGGTTATAAAACCAGTGGCAATTATTGACTACAACAATGGAACGAAGGGCGTAGATGTTGGGGACCAACTGGCATCATCTTATTCAGCTGTCAGACATAGCCTGAAATGGTACAAAAATGGTTTTCATGAACCTTTTTGACATGACCATGGTCAACACTTTCCTCCTGTTCAAGGAAGTAGGTGGGGACATCTGACAGCACCTGATATTCAGGCAGGAGGTAGTGAAAAGCCTCCTGCATGAATATCTCCCTGAAACACCACAGTACAGCGGCTGAGGATCCCAGAGATAGAAGGAAAAAAGTACAAGCGCTGCCATGTGTGCTATACACAAGGCAAGCAAAAGATGACCAAGGCCCAGTGCCTTATTTGCTAAGTACCCCTCTGTGTCTTCAAGGATTGCCACAATTAAGGTCAAATATTGACGTGGCAGTCTAAAGATGTATATAGTTCATTTGTTTATATGCAAATAAATGTATGTGTTTCACTCCCTTTTTTATCCCCCACATGATATTCCAAGAACAAGAAGCTCACAAAAGTTTCTAGAATACGCTTTGACATTGGTAGAATGAAACAATTACCAATTATCCAACCATTTCTATCGTTTCTGAAAAAAAAAAAAAACGATGCAAGTCCACTTTTCTGTTTACTATCAAACAATGTTATGTAGATTCATAGGTATAATCATATCATAAAGAGCTAATATAGAGAGTTACAAATTATTTCATTACATTATCACATTGCTGATCTCTTCAAAAGACTTGCTATCTGAGTCTAAAATATTGAAAAAAATATTATTTTCATACCTCTCCAGTTTTCCTACAAAATAGGAAACCGATGTCAAACTGCCTCGAGCTTAGCCACCCACACTGCACAAGCATAAGATAAATACTGCTACAGAACTCAGGACCATATATGATAATGCTGCCACAAGGTGCACTAATGCACTAATTTAAAAAACCACAATCAATGGGTTAACCCATTCCCGACGGGACCAATCCGGCTTAGAAAGACCAAAATTTCGGGACTCTTGAACGCATAAGCCTAACGCGTCGGGATTCTCGGCCGGGCTGGACAAAATACCGCGTCCCCGGCGTGTGGCCCACAAACCACTAGACGTGATATCTAGTCACCCGTCGTTAACGGATTAATGGAACTACGGTAATATTTCTTGGGATGTCTGATAATCTCTCGGCTATTTTAGGAGGATAAAGGCAACAGAATCAGCCTTTTAAAGTGATGATATTTCAGATCACAATTATCATTCAGTGGTTCTACATACGCTCTGACATCCACACCTGTCGATGTTTGACAGAGTCTAACAATCCTTCATCTTTGCTTAGTTTGGCATAAAAGAACTATTTACAAATTGCATTTTGGATTAGATTTACGCTTTACAGATCTTTATTTTTAAGTTGTGCAAAATCTGACATCACAACTTGTTTCTTAGATTGGTTGCAGTGAGCTGGTCGCAATTTTATTTCATTAGCGACCAAAACACAAGTTGTGACAGTAAAATGTGTTTCATGGATCCAGCCCCTTTGGGATTGACTGACTTTATTACACAGACTCAGATTTGGAGGTGCCAATTAGAATGAAAAAAAACCATGCATACACAACCACACACGCACGCATAAAACTTTTTTTAACCCCATAATTTGAGTAAATATTAGTGAAAGGATGAAGGAATTCTGATATACCTTATTGCATTTCTTATTACATTTTACAGTGTACAAAATTATTATGAAAAATATGTTACATGAAATGGATTCATTAAAACAGAATATGCATACTGAAATCATATCAAAATTAAAAGTGAAGTGTATTAAAATAAACAACAAATGTGCATTATCACCTCACACTGAAAAATGTGCATGTGCAATAAGGGCAAAAGTCTCAGGAAAAAGCAGAATTCACTATGTGGGAGGTCTACTTCAGTTTTGCATTATTTTCACAAATACTGTTTAATATCTAACCTTATTTAAATAACAGACTTGCATTCCAATAAAAACATAATAGAAAAGTCTACAATGTATGGTATTCTACAATTTTGCAAATTGGTGTAAGTTAATAATATACTAATATTCAGCAGTTGCAACACATTCTGCTTGCAATATTTATCTCAACTCATATAAACAAAAAAAGAAGTTTGTATTATATATCCAACTAAAACAAGCATTCTTAAAAAAAAAAAAAAAATTAAAGTCAACTAAATAAGACAAAAATAATTCACTTTTTTAAATCAATGAACAGCACTTTATATGAATAAAGTTTATTTATGAGTTCCTAACGAGAAAACAAATGCCTTTTCCAATGTATAGAACACAAAAATGAAGTTCTAATTTGTCATTTCTATAACTTAACCTGTTTTGGTTCTACATGGACATTAAAAAAGGATATTTCAAAATGCGCAGGCCTAACACTGTGGGTTATTTGTATGCTGAGGTGGTGGCCAGTCGCTACACGCCAGATCACCCAGCATTCTGGTCATACAAAGAGCCATGACGTGATATTACATCCTCAGCAGGAAGACCGGCCCATCCAGGAGGTGATATCATGTCATCCGTCTATAAACGGTTAATGGCTTTAAATATATTCAATAAAACTATGCTTAATAATGGCTTTAAGATTCTTGAATGAATTTGAATTTTTCAAACGACTTTACCAAGTCATATGGAGTATGTTAGCATCACATAAAATCAGTTACCTTTGATGATAGATTATAAACATATTCACAAATCATCTTTAAACATACTCATTATGATGATATTCTTTTTAGCATGCCCAAGGCATATGTAGAATTTGTTAACATAATAACAAAAAAATATCTATATCAAAATATCATATATACTGAGCAGAGCTTATTCACCAATATTCTGAAAGTAATTGCTCTTTTTCCTCCGGCCATTATGTCATAATATACCTCCAGTAGTTCTTTGATTCTCAGTCTTCTGGCACTTGAATAGAAATAGACAGGTAAAAATGTCTGGTATTATCTAACCAATAAACTCTTTTGGAAGTTACAGGTGCATGACTTAAAGAAAAGTAGGCCTTTC
>BOPN01000198.1:593325-600825 GCA_017312705.2 Penaeus japonicus
TCTCAAATAAAATCCTTTTACATAATTTCTTAGACTCTGTTACTTTAGTTTAGGTATTCGAGTGCTATAAAATGAGATATAACATTAAAAAAATGATGTCACAGAAAACTACGTGATATTGATGACATCATGATAATTTCTGCTTCTTGATCGGTTGAGAAAACACCCCGGCACAAAGCGTAGCACACTTGTTATCTTCCTGGTATTTGCAGGAGTAGGCGGAAATATGTCTTGTCGTGAATGAGCTAAACATATGTTTTTATATCGCTATATATGTATAGAATCATTCGAGTTCTATTCGTATGGTCAAATTTCCTTTCACTTGTGTAAACAAATCCAAAAACCTCCTTTTATCACCCCCTTCAATCGGGTGGGTGAGATGCTCTCGGAGAAGCGCAGCATGGCTTCGAGCTGGGAGAGACCTCATGCCTTAACCCTATGACAACAGTGTGTCACACCTGTGTGACCCAGCTAAATGCCCGATGCCAGGGTGTCATACCAGTATGACGTTCCCAATGCAATATTGCATAGGCCTGGCGTAGGGGGTTTCCACTTATCGCCGGGCCCGTTGGGATTGGGTTAAGGCTGCACCAGCTAATTATCTTGCCGGCAGGAGCAGCATTAGGCAAGTATAAGCCCCAACAAGAATGGGTTAACCCATTAACGACAGGGCTATTTCGGCTCTAAATAGTTGGAATGCCGGGGTATTCAAACGCATAAGCCTAACGCCTCAAGATTCTCGGGTGTACTAGCCGCAAGCGAGTGCTGCACGCCTGATCACCCAGCACGCCGGCCTTGACTAAATATCTCATTGCCAGCGTCTGACCCAAAACCCACTGAACATGATAGCAAGTCAACCGGCATGAATGGGTTAACCCATATATGACAGGGCAATTATTTTCTACGTGTGAGGTCCTTCCCAGCTCAATGCCAGGCTACACCTCTTAGAGCACTTTTTACCTGCCCAATTTTATTGGATACTGATAGCCATTTTATATTTAAGTTCTTTTTTGATCAGTGTAGCACAATATATCTAAACAAATGCAAGTGCAATGAGTATGTACATATGTAACTATGTAAAACATTATCTGGCCGGAGCAAAATATTCCAAAGATGTGACTGCTCATCATCTGGTGCAAATGGTTTAATGAGATATATGTCAACTAAGTTTTCAGCATCCACACCCATCATAACAGAACCATATCCCTATGCCATTTGTAGGTTCTCCTCCTCCTCCTGAACCAATCATACAGTCATAATTCCTACCTCCTCCTTTTTGTAAATGAAAAGTAGCAAGTATGAAGAAGCAATTCTAGTAATGTATAGCATATTTCATGCAGCCAAGTCCCCCATCATTTCTTCTCCTCCATTTCCTCTCTTCCACTATTTAAATATCTAAATGTATCCATATAACAATATTTGTGTTTTATATGATAAATGTAGGGTTTTAGTTCCATTATTCATGTTTTATTTGCATGTTCATAGTGAGTAACGTTCTTTATCATAAGTGATGGGTAACCACAATAACTTAATAATTTTGATGCTAAGTTGTGGTATGTACTTGTTACATGACAGTGAAATATGCATTTTCAGGTGTGTCTGTTCTGCAGCTGGGGGACAATAGATAAGTTGGAAGTTCTGCAGTCTTTAATAGTGAAATGAATATGACAGCTGAGTCACATCAAACAAATCTTGTGGCCAGATTTAAGTGGTTTTGATTAAATTTTTCATCAGATATTAAATATCAATTCAAGAGAGGGATTTTCACAGATTTTTAAAGGGAATGTAATCAAATACATTTTTATTTAAATTGATGATGCTGGGGCATTTTTGGCACCACCCAGTCTTAGCACCGGGGTATTTCAAGTGCAAAGGCTATTCACCTGCTCTGGCTGGCCATCACTGGTAGCACCCATCAATGAGAGTTTTACCATTTTATGTAGAACTAAAAATTTTGCTTTAAGTTGTAAAAATGATAATAATAATAATGATAATAGTAATAATAACAATAATGATAACAATATTAATAACAACAATAATAATAGTAATAATAATAACAATAAAAATATGCAAAAGAAAAAGAACAAACATAAAATCAATTGTCATTATACTCTGGGAGAGAGGCTGAAAACAAAGAGGGACTAAGAGAATTCAGTCAATCAATCAAGAGATAACGCAGGGATGGGCACATTGCCTCATCTACTCTGCATTTCCAGCAACAAGGATCCCTCCTAGAAAACCTCCAGGCAGAGGCATGGCCTATCCTTACTTCCTCACAACAGGCATGATAGATTTGCCCTAGCCATGACTTCCTTGCTCATCTCATGGGCCCTCCTCCACCCAGGGTGGGAAAGGTGGAGACAACCAAGTGGGTGGGAGTTAAGCCAGTTATCCGTAAAGTCTGGGAACTATGCAAGTAACAGGTCCTAAGCCAGTCTCACCATGATCCAGTGTATGGACCTGTTACAAGAGGTGTTAAGATGTAATTCCACGGCAAAAGAACAAAGTCCAAGTCTCACTGCTGTACAGGAAAACAGGCAGTATGAGAGCCTTAAAACACATAGCTTGGTCTTTCTGCACCAGATACCAACATCTCCTGGTCCTGGTCTAAAACACCAGGGTCATGGACTACACTACCAAAGTACATAAAACTTTGTGAATTCTTATCTACTTGAATGGGTTCTCTTAGCAAATTCCCAAACCTCTCAATCTTGATCTTGGTCCTAGATACCTCCAGACTCAAGGTTTTTGGGGTTCAGCTCATCATGGGCTTGAACCTCAAGCCCTCATTGAGGCACTACTGATCAACTGACCCCCAGTATGGCCTGCCCGCAATCCCGTAAATAATGACAAGAGATAGGCTCAAGGGACAAAGGCAATCTTCCTGCTTTAACCCATTGGAGCCGGTTGACGTGGTGACACGTTTTGTGGTTTTTGCGTCAGACGCCCGGGACGAGATATGAGGGCAAGCCTGGCACTCAGGTTGAGCGAGCGGGCAGCCCAGGCTCGCAGCTTGTGCATCCGAGAATCTTGAGGCGTCAGGCTTATGCTTTCGAGAACCCCAGTATTGCGACCGTGCAAAGCCAGAACGGCCCCGGTGTGAATGGGAAGGCCAACATTGACTTGAAGGGTGCCGCAGACCTGTTTGGGAAAGGTTATGAAGTACACACCAACAACTAGCTCCCCAACCCTTTTCCATGACCTGCAGGGCCAGCATACGAATGCAGTTGGCACAGTGGAGGCCAACAGCAAGTTTAAGGCGACAGATCTGTAGGAGTAGGCTCGCAGAGACATGGACTACCACAGCATAGCATTGAGTATGCTGGCCCTTTGTTGGGTCGACAGGCTGTTCACGGTGGCAAGATGGTCACCTTCACCAGCTGGAGTGAGCAGCAGCACACCAAGCCCATGGAAGTGGCAGACTACAACTCCTGCATGAGTTATTTGAACAAATAACTGGCTTAGTCTTAACCGACCACTCGCAAGTCCATGAAGTGGTACAAGTCTTGATTTACCTTTTCAACATGGTGGTCATCAATCTTTCCTGGGGCACAAGGCACTGCAAGGGCGTATGACTCAGCTTGACCTGAACTGTTCCCATAACTGCAATAGCGTAGGTATATTCCAGGGTGCTAAAGAGCACTTACAAATACTAGTACCAAACAATAAGTACCGACGGTCCATGTTTGCTACTCTCGTGGTAAGAGTAAAGAGACCTAGGTTTTCTGCAGCGCTTGTGGTGTTCCAATCTGCCAGTTTGATTGTTTCCACAAGTATCATAAACTTGTAGAACAGCTAACCTGGTCTCTTTCCTTTTGCCATAAGAGTAACATAGTATATATATTATAAAAATTCTAAATAATAATAAGAAAAAAACTGCAACATACACTATCTTTATCCTCCTATCATATGATTAGTATTCTTTTTCATGGAGTGTATACTACATAAAGAGTAAATATATTCAGTCTATTACAACTCTTACACACCTCATCAAAAGTGTAAAATATACATTTGAATATGACAAAACAGTATAAAATTGTATGTACAAACTCTCACAATGGCCTGGATGCAAGAAATATTCCCTGGCAAGAGGACTAGCAGGGTTCAAGGAGTGAATCTGGATTGCTCCAGTCTATGGTGCCTCAGCAGATAGGCTCTCATACATCTCAGACGGTTGAGCATGCAAACGTTAGTAGTTCAACAGGGAAGCTACAGCTACATGCCTTTCCATCATTCAGTTTGGAGATCACATCCCCAATTTCTGTCAGGGAGGCAGGTTCCTTACTGATGGGGGAATTAGGTGCTGGGATCATGACATCACCCATGTTTAAGCCAACCATCGGTAGCTCAACCCGGAGGAGCAGCTCAAAATACTCAGCCAAACACTCTCATTCCTCAATAAGACTTGAGATGATCCATTAATCCTGCATCCATTCTGCACTTCCTAGGCCGGCGATCTAGACATTGGCGTCCCGTTGGTGTCACCAACCTTGAGCGGCGATTTTAACACTTTTTCCCAAGAGTAATTTTGCCATTTATTTCTGACCCACCGTAAAAGGCAAAGTCGGGGGGGTAGGGGGGGTAAAGAAGAGGAAAACAAAGAAGAAAACAAAAGAAAATCGGCAGAGTAAATTGGAAAGGGAGGGTAGAGGGGGCTGTAGGGGTGGGTAGAGGGGGCTGTAGGGGTGGGCTAGGGGGGTAATGGGGGGTAGGGGGGTAAAGGGGGGGAGTAGAGGGGGTAAAGAAGAGGAAAAGGAAAGTGGAGTTTCTTATGTAAATGAGGGGGTATGTGGGCGTGACTATGATGTAAATTGCTTGCCTTCGATGTCGGGAAGACCGACAATGAGGAATGCCCCTTCTCCTCACCACTACCTCTTCCAGACCACAGCAGGTCGAAGCGAGGAGGTGGAGATGAGCTAACCTGATCCTGAGTTTCCTGTGATGTCCGACTGTGAGTTGGAGGACGACTCTGATTCGGACTTCGACCTTGAGGAGCTGGATACTGATGACAACGACTGGGAGGAATTGGAGTATGTCTCTGGTCTTGACAGCTCCATTGACTCCGACCAGCCGCTCTCCGTCACTCTCGAACACCTCGCAAAGGAGAACGCCCCTGGAACCTTACACTTCGAGTGGAAGAAGAAGGAGAATGTACCTCGCCGCTTTGCTTTTGCTGGCCGCCCGGGCGTCAAGATTGACTACCTGAGCGCAGACTCATCAGTGAAGGAGGTATTCGACTGCTTTACTCCACAGCTGTGGGAGAAGATGATGGAGGAGACCAACCGGTACGCCGAGCAGAACCCACTCGCCTCTTCACCGCACATGAAGAAGTGGAGTGTCACGGATGTTGCGGAGCTTCAGAGGTACCTGGTGCTTCGCATGCTCATGGGTGCCCAGCCCCGCCCTTCCTTCCGTGACTACTGGTCGACAAACCCGCTCCTTCTATGTTCCGTTTTTCTGGAGACGATGACCCGTGATCGTTTTGATGCCATCACGGATAACGAGGACCCCTGCGCTGCCGACGACCGTCTGTGGAAGCTCCGGCCTGTCATTGACTGCTTCGGGGAGCAGTTCAAGACCGTCTTCACGCCGGAGCAGAAGGTGACTGTCGACAAGAGTCTCTTCGCCTACAGAGGTCGTCATGGTGCGGTGCAGTTCATCGTGTCAAAGAGGGCACGCTTTGGCCTCAAGGCGTACAAGTTGCACGCCAGTGATGGCCCTGCTGCGGGGTACACCTCTGCCTTCAAGGTGTACATGGGTCAGGACCGCGGCAGCTTGCCGGCGTCCATGAAGGCCGTGACCGACCTCATGAGCGCCGCCTCCCTCTTTGACAAGGGGTATGAGCTGTACACTGACAACTGGTACAACTCCCCCACTCTCTTCCATCACCTGCAGGCGGTGGGGACAGTCCGTCTCAACCACAAGTTCATGCCAAAGGACCTGAAGGTAACGAAGAGGGGCCAGATAGACTCGCAGTCAACAGCGACGGGGATGTTGGCCTTATCATGGAAGGATCGGAAGGACGTGAATATGCTCTCGACAATCCACCGTAGTGAGTCTGTCGACCTGCCGCCGAATCGCCGTGGAGAGGTCCGCACGAAGCTGAAGGTTGTTGTCGATTACAACGTCGGCATGAAGGGCGTCGACCTCTCGGACCAGTTGGCACGCTTCTATGAGATCCCTAGGAAGTGCCACAAGTGGTATCAGGTCCTGTTTTACCACTTGATCGACACGGTGGTGGTGAACAGCTTCCTTGTTCACTGCTACCTCGGCGGAAGATGGACCCACCTCGAGTTCCGACTGCAACTCATCGAGAGGCTTCTCAGTGCTGCAGCCGGACAGCCGCCACCACCACCTGGCAGAAGAACTCCCCTTCGACGTGAACTTCACCCCCGCCACGAAGGGCACACGCTTGTCGCAACCCCCAGCTATCGTCGCTGCAAGCAGTGCAGGATTGCGAGAGGGAAGAGGAAGGAGGTGAAGTTTATGTGCACACAGTGTGACGTCGGACTGTGCCCAGGGGAGTGCTTCAATGGGTATCTTAACATCTGATACCTATGCTGTTCCAGAGCTTCTTCCAACCATCTTGGAAGATGGCGTTTTCCCCATTTTTGGGAAGCAAAAAATCAATAAAGAGATAATGTGTTTAACATGCCTATACTGAGTAAGAATAAAGACTATTGTACACGACAAACATCAAAAAAATAATTCCCAGTTAGCGTAGCCCGACAGACAGACCTCTAAAAATATTTAAAATTTATTTTATAGTACTGAAAGATAATAAGATTATTCATAGAAAGCCACACTAGAAAGCATGAACGTTACTCCGGGCCTATAGGCGAACTCACCTAAGCGAGTTACACCCCCCGGCATATTGATACAACACCGTTTTCTATGACCCGGCGAGAGCGTCGCGCAGGAGTTTTTCAGCCTGGCGGTATTGGGTTAACCCATTCATGCCGGGGCCGTTCCGGCTTTGCGCGGTCGCAATACCGGGGTTCTCGAACGCATAAGCCTAACGCCTCGAGATTCTCGGGCGCACAAGCCGCGAGCCTGGGTTGCCCGCTCGCTCTACCCAAGCGCGCGGCTTCCCCTCATAGCTCGTCCAGGGCGTCAGACGCGAAAACCACAATACGTGCTATCACGTCAACCGGCGTGAATGGGTTAATAGAACAACATGGATATCTCCCTGTAGTAAGTTATCAGAAATGGAAATGAGTTTGGCATAAAACATCTCTTTCACATTAAGTTCATAAACATCAGTAAGGGCTTACACAACATGAGGAGACATGAAGCCAAATGAGTACTTTACTCTCAATATCATTATATGCATATTAGTGTTGAAACTAATAGCAAACCATCAATATTTGCCAGGATGTACTGCATGCTTAGAATCACTTCTTTTGATTCACGTGTCTTTCATTTTAACAAAATAAGATTTTTTTCCAATGGATGGAACAAGTCAATGATAGGTGTCACGGATAAAATAAAAAAATAAAA
>BOPN01000198.1:608325-610825 GCA_017312705.2 Penaeus japonicus
GAGTCACTCACCACTGAGGTCTTTGTCCACAAATGCTACATAGCCCAAGAATCCAACAGCTATATACAAGGCAGTGCACAAGTTGACAGCTCCATTTACAACAGAACGCATCTTGGGTACATCAGGGTCCGGTACGGAGTCATAGATTTCAAAAACATTACTGAAATAAAATGAAAAGCCTCAGAAGTTTCAAACATTTCACTAAACAGCTTACTGACAGGAACCATACAAATGAAGAGAAAACTGGGGATCAACTCAAAACAGTATAATGAGTTAAACAGATATATATGAAGTGATGATGATCTCTTCCTGTTTCCTTACTGGTTGGCAACAGTTTTACATATTAGAAATCTAAAGTCAAAGTGTGTACATAGCACTGCATTATCATATGCAAGTTTGATGGCTTCAGCCACTACCATGCTAACTTTTCTTATGGGAGGCTTACTATGAAAAGGTTAAATGCAGAAAATATTTATATAAACTAATTATACTTCCACTTGATAATACCAACCTCTGACAAGCCACAGCTAGACAGCAGATAGGAAGTACTTGAAATGCTCCAGCCGGGCGCCATAATTCTGCTGTTAGGTACCAAGATCCATCCCACAGTTTTGGGAAGGCATGCCAAAATACCTGTGCCAAAGATGTGGATAATCAAGAGAATGTATTAAACTAATACTACAACTAATGCTAAAAAGAACTTAATTACAAGTGTAGCCTGTACATGCAGACATATCAACCCATTGGATGCAGGCATATATTTGCTTTTTTGGCTATAAGTTGGACACTAGTGCCACCTGCACTGCACTGCAGTTCTTTTTTTAGATAGAGCATACAGCACACAATGCCACTATTTTTTATGTATGTCCTTTTGTGTGTTTTAATGTATTATGAGGCTTATTTGTGATATGTGACAAGCCTTCTCAATATTATTATTGACTTTTGTAAACAAATACAAAAGAAATAACCATCCCCAAAGAAGAAACATGAAAAGATGGAAGTGAGAAAGGTGGCCTGTGCTTGTTTATGGCTGCAAGTGACACAACACCAAGTAGCAATGCTGGGACAGGGGAACACTGCAGACACTACACATGGTTTGGGCCACATTCCACTTTTCATTCTGCTTTCACATCCTAAATCACCTATACTTTGGAGCCATGGATGGGCATCCTTCAAGGCTTTCTTTCCAGCCAATGCTACATTTGTAATTTTATGTTAAAGCTATTTTGGTGAATTTTACAATAACCATAGTATGTATAGTATAAGGTAAATTCTATCATCAGCCATTAAATATAATTATCACTTTTAGTGTAATTTTAACCCATTCTCCCCGGGTAATGTGATATCATGTCATGGGAATATTTCCCTCCCACCAGATGATGTCCTATCACGTCATGATCTCTCCGTCAAAACGTGTCTTACATTGTTACATGTGTACAGAATCATAGGAGTTTCCTTTGTATAGACATATTTGTTTTTACTTGAGAAAATAATGTAAACAAATACAAAAACCTCCTATTATCACCACACTGAAGCAGGCAGGTGAAAAGTGCTCATAGAGGTGCAGACTGGTATCAACCAGGAGAGATCTCACACTTGGTCATTGCCTAGTCGGCAGAAGCAGCATTACCTAAATATAAGCCCTGGCATGAATGGGTTAAAGACAATAATAGAAAACACTCTAAAAAGTAAAAACTAGACATTTACCAAAATCAGCAGAGTCACGTCACTTGGACATCGGCAAAATTTCCAAATGTTAGCACATTCATAAGGGTATTTCATAACTTTTTACTTTAAAAAGGAATAGCTTGGCCATCTTAACCCATTAACCCATTCACGACGGGGGCATTCCAGCCTTGCATGTCACAATGCCGGGGCTCTCGAACGCATAGGCCTAAATCAGTTAAATAACCGACGCCATATCGCATCCCCAGCGAACAGGCCTAATATGCACGGTACAGTGTTGTACCACCCGTCACGAGAGGGTTAACGACAGGGTGTTTCAAAATGCACAGGCCTAACACCATGGGCTATGTCTGCTGAGGCTTTTTGAGACAGCCACATCTACAGCCTGGACATCGTAGGATGTTGTGTTTTCAATATTTTTGCTAGACTTATGAATCTATATAATATATAAGCAAAGTGATTCTAATTGGCATCTGGTATGATGCATTAGTTACGCAAATGAAGGAATAATAGCCTGTTTTTTTTTTTGTTTTTTAATAAAACGCAGTATGAAATGGAATAGGGAAAAGGGAGTGAAAGTTGGTCAGTTAAACATGAGAAATATGAATAAAAAATGAAGGGGACTGCCAGACCTGATGAGGAAAGAGGAAACTGTATTTCTTCTAAGTACAAGAAATAAGATGGAAGGAAAATGTGTTAAAGGTGCTATTGGATGGATGCACTCTATTTCATTGTAAAGCTAAACCACAAAGTAGAAATGCAGTGGAGGTAATGCAGGAGATGGAGAAGGATGAGAAGGCAATAATGAAGAATG
>BOPN01000198.1:628325-630825 GCA_017312705.2 Penaeus japonicus
TTGGAATAGGTAGTTGTACCTTCTTGGTACATAAAAGCTTTGAATCAAACTGCCTGGTTGTAACAATGACATTTTTTTTGCTTCAACTGTGACAGCAGCATCTGATCTCCACAGCTATCCTGAAACAGTACTAACAGGATATAGTTTTCAGGGTTCATCATCTTTGCCAGCTTGATGAAGTGCTGCTGATTACATCTGGTTAACTTATTGACTATCAAAACCTGAGGTTCACCTTGTATTTGTACCAAATTTCCCCTACATCCCAATACAGTAAGTATATGAGGCAAAGAGGCCTGGTCGGGGTATTTAGAAATGTACAGCCACAGGCCATTCATCCACTGAGGTGGCAGCCAACCACTACACATCCAATCATCCAGCAAGCTTGCCAGATAAAAGCCATGATGTGGCATTCACATCACCAATGGAAAGACCAGCCAAGTCATGACGTGAATGTTATGTAATACGTTGTTAACCCAATCCCGACGGGCCCAGAAAGAACTGGCAACCACCTACGCCAGGCCTAAGTAATATCGCCTCGGGAACGTGACACTTGTGTGTCGCACCTGTGTGACACACCGTCATCATTGGGTTAATGGGCTAACCCAGTCACAACAAGATGTAAATTTGCCTACTGCTGCTCACCCCAGCAAGATAGCAAGCTCATCCAACTTCCCACCAAGATATATCTCAAGGAGCGAGGCCATGCTGAGCCTCTCAGGGCAATTTTCACTTGCCCTATTCTAAGAGGAGATAAGATTGGGGTTTTGTATTTTTTACTTTTTTTTTTTTTGATAAGCCAAGAAAAATGTGAATATACAAATGCAACTACAATGTTTATATATAAACATAACAGTGCAAAACATGTATATACAGGAAGAGTCCATGTCATGATAGGATGTCATCCCTTGTGAAGAGAATATTCTGATGATGTAATATCACATTATCCAGCAAGTTTATTAACAAATGAACAAACAAACAAAAAGTATTCTGGTTGCTTTCCAACTAGAGTTATCTTTTAAAAGTCCTTTGAGAGAAAATACAATGGCTACAAACTACAAACATATTCAGTTCCTAGAAAATGAGAAGGTACACAAATTTATTTACACTAATGCTGAAGGATACAGCTACCATATCACACCAGTTTGGAGGTGGTTGTGAGAGTAAAACCTTACCAATTAGTAGTGTACATCTGAGCGATGGAGAGTTTTCAACTTCCAGAAATCTGGCAACGATAGCTGGAGCTAAGTCCCCCATGACAACATGGAAGGATATGCAAATCCCGATGAGGAAGAAAATCATACACATCTCCACAAATAACTTCCCGCTTACTCCAAACACATGGAAAGCTGAAAATAAAATTTTGAAAATCTTGTACTCAATCAAAAAGTAAAGTCTACAGCTATAATCAAATACATATAAAAAATCAAGCCTGCTTTCTCTCTCTCTCTTCCTATCTCGGCATGGGATAGATAGTATAAAAGATAAATTAATTCAATGACACCCGGATTACATGAATACATGAATTGTACAGGCCTATTTCTATATTTATTTCTATCTATCTATATATTTTAACATATACCATATTTAACATATATACACATGAACATACGTAAACATATATATAAATATATATATAAACATCTATATGTATATATACTTTTATTTTGTTTCTTCTTTTCTTTAATATATTCTCAAAACAAAGTCTTTAAGACTGACAACAAATGTGTCTAACTTACAATATTTTAACAATGATGAATTGAACAGTAAAGGAGATATCAACTTCCCAAAGAGAAACAAAATAAAGAGGATATTTTTTTAATTACTCATAATTGGGTGTTCACATTAACAAAATAGAGCATTGAGGTGTTTGTATTCTTTCAAGTCTTTGTGTGATCTTCATTGTCTTAAATAAATAATAATGATAATATTTAACAATATAACAGTAGCATTTGATAGAAACCAAGCACCAGTTTCAGAGAACAATGACACACTAGGGCTGATGAGCCGGCAGAATGAGAAGAGGAAGATGACACAGACCATGGCCCAATACAGCTGCCTTGTGCTGAGGCACTCACAACCATAAGTCAGTGTGTACTGATATGCTTCACCCCAGAAATCCCTCCAAGGAGATTTGTACAAGAGTCTCCCCTCTCCACTGTGATGAGCAGAGAAATGCCAGGAGATGGCGTTGCATTTAACAGACCTGTGGCTTGCTTCGTCCATGGAACAAGGACTATAAAACCCTTGAGAGGCCACGGTTCAACAGCATGATTCATAACTGGGGCCTCCAGTGGGGTTTTAACCCATTGGAGCCGGTTGACGTGATAGCACGTTTTGTGGTTTTCGCGTCGGACACCTGGGACGAGCTATGAGGGGAAGCTGCACGCTCGGGTAGAGCGTGCGGGCAGCCCAGGCTCGCGGCTTGTGTGTCCGAGAATCTCATGTGTTCGAGAACTCCGGTATTGCGACCGCGCAAAGCCGGAACGGCCCCGGCGTAAAT
>BOPN01000198.1:635825-644035 GCA_017312705.2 Penaeus japonicus
TGTGTGTGCGTCTGCGTGTGTGTGCGTCTGCGTGTGTGTGCGTCTGCGTGTGTGTCTGTGTGTGTGTGTCTGTGTGTGTGTCTGTGTGTGTGTGTGTGTGTGTGTGTGTGTGTGTGTGTGTGTGTGTGTGTGTGTGTGTGTGTGTGTGTGTGTGTGTGTGTGTGTGTGTGTGTGTGTGTGTGTGTGTGTGTGTGTGTTTTTGTGTGTGTGTGTGTGTCTGTGTGTGTGTGTGGGGGGGGGAGTGGGGAGTGGGGAGTGGGGAGTATGTATGCATGTGCATCAGCATGTGTGTATTTGCTTGTTTTTGTGTGTATGTGTGTGATGAATAATACTTTGTAGATTATAATTTGAGGTTATTCCTGGAGAAAAAAAAATCAGGACTGAAAATAGCACACACCATTTTGTTCTCTCTAATGGTCCATATCCTAGTTGTAACAGTATTTGTTACATTCCTTTGGGCTGTATTTTTTGGCTAAATTGTTGCACTTTAGCATAATATGTTTGAAAAAATTCTGAGTATATAATATAAAAGCTGGAAAGAACCAGCTGATGGTAGTATGGTAAAAAAACACCTTAAATTCAGTAAAAATGTAAAGGGGTTAACTCATGATATATCATGGGAAAATAATTATCCCAGTTGTTACAAATCTTGTTGAGAAAGAATATGCCTTATGTCATATTCTGTAGCTGAACAATTTGACCTAAGTGTAGTATACCTGAAAAAGATTAGAAAATTACTAAATTAATGAAGAAAACAAGTAGAAGGGTACATGGCATATCCTGGGTAAGAGCTCTAAATATGGGACAAAAATTAGAAGGTGCTAATGTATTTGGAATAAAAATGTAACACAGCAAATGTATAAAATCATTTAATATGTTTAACCCATTGCAGACGATGATAAATTTGCTTGCCCAGCCTCCAGGATAGGTTTTATTTTTGAGAGAGACCACTTGGAGCAATATAATTTGAATCATCCTACTCTCTTTTAGGCATTCATTGTAAAACTAGAGCAGATTTTGTGTTTTATATTTTTGGGGGTATTATTGAGTTTAGAGACTTATATGTGCCATATGACAGGCTCTATCAGTGCTGCAGTTGACTAAAATTGTAGTATATTATCCATATTAGCTTATTATTTTCTTTATACTCAATGTGATAGAAGTATTGCTGTTTTATGGAAGGACAAAAAGCAACTTTATTTTTTCGTATTTTTGTACTGTCATGAATGAATATGAAACATATAACCACCTACAATGAAGGTAACATGAAGAGGTAGGGAAGAGGAAGGAAACCTGTGCTTGTGACTGAGTGTCACAGTGACAGGCATACATATCGGCACAGGAGCACATTTTAGACACTGGGTATGGATTGAGTTACCTTCCTCTTCTCGTTCTGCCTGCACAACCTTCATCGGCAGTACTTTAGAGCAAGAGGACATCAATTTAGTGTGTGCCATCGCTCTATAAAGATAGTGCTTGCTAGAGACCGTGGATGGGTGCCATTCAAGGCTCTCTCTCCTGCTGGTGCTAGGAAAAAGTGGTGCCATCTAGGTTTTGGACATTAAGCTAGCACGATATTACGGTAATTATAGTAATTATGACTGCAGTATCCATCATCACTCATTCCTTTTTCATAGCAAAATAAAATAACACAGTGATTCAAAATCCCCGAACATCATGCGCGTCATGATGCCCGTTGTCAGGCCATAGCTCCTACATCATGTATGTCATGACACCCGTACGCAATGGGTTAATAGTATTACAAGAATACAGAAATTTCATAAATATGGAATATGACACCTATAATGAAAAATAATCACCTGACACATGACACATGTACCAGTATGGAAAGCATGGCAACCACACATCCAAGATTTTTTTTCAGATGCTTCTTGGACATCTGCATGATGTAAAACCATTAGTAGAAAAGAGTGTGACCAGTAGATTTGGGCTGGCACTCTGCATAATTGGCAATTAAACAGTAACTGCATGTAATAGAGTGTTCTTGGCATTGGCAAAGTTCTTCAAAGGACATTTCAGTTTACATTTGTTAACCACTGCACACTTCATTCCCCATTTTCATTTCAGGCTGAGATCTCTGCGAAAAGTGCCGTACTTTCCATACTGGAGTATGAGTAGTCAGTAAGTATAATATGGTTGAGCTACATTCTTTTTTATGTTTTTTTTTTAGCATACAGCATATAACTTGATACAGAGGGTGAAGGTCCCATCACTATTTTAAGGATTTTAACTGATTATAATTTTTGTTCTATGTTAACCCCTGAATTTCCCAGGTGTACCCTCCCTAGCTATTTTATCTGGACAGTAAGCTCGACTATAAAATCAACCATTGAGTGTGCGACCCTAGGTTCAAGAATTACCATATCTACCAAGCCACACATGTTCTTTCACATTTCCCTTCGGCTTCACTCTGAACTGCTGATTAGATCCTTAAATAATCTGTCTACACAATCTTGAATTTAAGTAAGTTGATAAATCATCCTTTTGAAAGTATTCACAGAAAAGCCACAATTAGAGGTACAACTTCACACACGCACATTAATCTTCGGGGTAGGCCTAAGGACGACAAGTGTATCTGGGGTCCTCGGAGCCTGTCTCTCTCTCCGTCGCCCAAATGACAACTGCGATGTTTTCCTTTCACGCGTCACCTGCCATTCGGACATGCAGAGGAAATGTGCAAGCGACCACAGTCACTATAGAGCTGCCCGAACGAATCATTCAAGTTTCTATTTATGATTATGAAAAAGATACATCACGTGCAATAACCATGAGGTACCTTTATTGTTGAAACAACAGCTTTATGCCTAACTAACAAAGCTAAAGCCACATCCATTGACAGTGATAGGACAGAAAATTTAAAAGTTAAATTCACCAACTTTACATATCTCGAAAGTAATTCTTATATGCAAATATTTTGCGGTTTTCATCCTCTATAAAACTTTAATTACATATATTTTTCCTTTTATCTATCTTTGTTCCACAATGTTTTCTTGGTGGACTATTAGACTAGATAGTCATTTTTGTTTACAGCAAACGTTAACTACACCGCTTCTGCAGACGAAACTCTTACTTAAGAGTGATAGAACTGATCATTTTATCATCTTATCTATTCGATAACATGAGGCAGGGACTTCATCTGATGCGTAGATATTTGAATATTAGTAAAAATGGGATGGTCAGGTGAGTCTGTGGTCGAAATAGATTTTTATAAGGTTAAATGGGTAGTATGATATAGGTAGTATAATATCCGCGTCTTTAAACCCATCAAAATTGGTATCAATTAATTTCTTGTGAAGTCCAGTGTTCATTTTCAGTGGTTTTAGTTAGCGCTAACCAGCTGTAGCGACGCTACTAGGAAGGAAGGAAGTATTCCATGGAAAGTGCGGTGTAACGTCGGCAAATATTCGCTATGACTGAGGTTCATTTCTGGAATAAGTGGATAAAGACGCAACCAGACATATCGAAAAACTAACCTTTCAGCATGACGTAATTTTAATTATAACGTAATACCCCAAAACTCTTTTGGTAAATTTTCCGAATAACGCCGCGTTACGAAATACCACAAAAGTGGTATCGATGGATTCCTCTCAACCTCTACTATTCATATATAGTGAAATTAATGAGCGCTTGCACCCCTGGACCCCACAATCTGGGTCTCTTTTCTTAAGGCACTTAAGTGCTACCTAGATCCCTACTTCGGGGCATATTTCGCTTGCAAAATCTTAACCCAATGACCTACCTAACTTTGCCTAGTTTTGAATTAATCCCTAGCCAAAAGGGGGGCTGCCGCCCCACTGGACCCCCCCTTTTTAGGGCACTTCGTGCAACATACCTTGGGCAAGATATCCGAATCCACCATCCTAAGCCCTGAAATTTAAACATGGCTGTGTTTACGTATTTACGGATAGTAGCAAGCTGTGGACTGGATACCCCCAAGGAATTACCTGCATGTACTGTTATGTTCTCTCAACAGATGGCGCAATATTCAACATTATTTACAGTATAATTATAGTGCCCTCTATTGAGTGGTCGCGTCATCATCGGTCCTAGTTTCCTATCCTGAGGAATATATGAGACGAAGACTCAGTTGCTGTCATCATGGCGCAGTGTGAGGGTTATCCGTGTCGCTGCATTTTCATCTACAGGACTAATTACGCATCATAAGTATCACGAAGTGCCCTGAATAGGGGAGATCCACAGGGGGGCATAGCTCCCTCTTCGCAAAGGCTGACTTCAAAACTAGGGGAAGTGGGTGGTAGTTGGGTTAAGGTTTCGTGATGCAGTAGCATGAGGTAGCACGAGATGCCCTAGGGGAGGGGGGGCAAAGCCCCCCCCCCTTGGCTAGGGCAAACTTCAAACCTAAGCAAAGTTAGGTAGGTAATTGGGTTAAGATTTTGCATACGAAATATGCCTGGAATTCATATATTACCCCGCAATTTCCCTGATCTACTTCATGCCCTCCCCTACTATTGGGACCCAGATTGTGGGCTTCAGGGGTGCAAGCTCTCATTAATTTAACTATATATGAATAGTAGAGGTTGAGAGGAATCCATCAATACCACTTTTGTGGTATTTAGCGACGCGGCGTTATTCGGAAAATTTACCACTCTTTTCTTCTGGAAATGGGAAATAAGTCAGAATATTATTTTGAAAATGATTAAAAAATGAGTAAGGGAGATGTTTCCACTGTACTAACAAACTGAAACCTGAAAAATATTGATTCTACACATGTGCCGACTTCACTCATGGAAATACAATAAAACATCACTAATAGGCAATGTTGTTATGTGACACTAATAACACCAATAAGGAAACAGTTGATCTAACAAACAAATTTATCGACCAATTGCAGAGAATTGAATGTTGTGTATGTGTCCTTGTTCAAATTTCAAAATTTGTATAGAGATGGCTACCGAGTGCACATGTTGTAATATACACTGTGGGGCTTTAGTAAGTAATATCAAGCTAACCTAATTTCCAAAACCTAGTTGCACCACTTTTTCCTAGCACCAGCAGGAGAGAGAGCCTTTAATGGCACTCATCCATGGTCTCTAGAAAGCACTATCTTTACAGAGCAATGGCACACACCAAATTGATGACCTCTTGCTCTAAAGTACTGCCAATGAAGGTTATGCAGGCAGAACGAGAAGAGGAAGGTGACTCAATCCATACCCAGTGTCTAAAATGTACTACTGTGCCAATATGGATGCCTTTCACTATGGCACTCACAGTCACAAGCACAGGTTTCATTTCTCTTCCCTACCTCTTCATGTTATCTTGATTGTAAGTCGTTATATATTTCGTATTTGTTCATGACAGCACAAAAGTACGAAAAAATAAAGTTGCCTTTTGTCCTCCCATAAAACAGCAATACTTCTATCACACTGAATATAAAGAAAATAATGAGCTAATATGGATCATATGCTATAATTTTAGTCAACTGCAGCACTGATAGAGCCTGTCATATGACACATAAAAGTCTATAAACTCAATAAAACACACAAAAAACAAAAAAACAAAAATGGCTCTAGTTTTACAATGAATGAGAGAGAGTGGGAAGATTGAAATTATGTTGCTTCAAGCTGCCTCTCTCTAAAATAAAACCTATCCTGGAGACTGGGCAAGCGAATCTATCCCCGTCCGCAATGGGTTAAGGAAAGTAATCTACACATACAAATGGATAATGTGGCTTGAAAAGGGAGCTCCAAGGGGGGCAAAGCCCCATCTTGGGTAGGGCAAAAGTAAAATCAAGGTTAGCTCTGGTCCATCAGTTAGGTATTGTTGTTTATGTATATGGCAAAAAACTGTTCATGGCAGATACATATCTGCTACAAAGTACCATGTCGATGCTGATGTGGGTGGGTGGGGGGTGGGCTCAGAAACATAAGGTTTCCAGAGGAAATGAATATCATAACTGTGTAAAACGCAATAAAAAAATCCCAGAAAATATTGTGTCATACCCAGAATGTTGGTTGCGTTTTCATCCAAATTTACCAAATTTCTGCATTTATTATGCATTTATGTAATTGTCTCGTGGCTGCCAAGGCAAGCAATAGGCCATATATGATAATACCAACACAAGGCTGTATAAACTTATTTAAAAAGACTGCGGCCAAAGGGTTAAGGGCTTATCTTGACCAACAAGATGGAGCACGGCCAGACAAGTTTTGTCATTATTAGCGTACGTCTCTTCTATTTGTGTAATTTACAAGTATCTTAGCTACAAGTAGTAGTACTTATTTATTAACTGCATTGAGTAATATTGCTGTGTTTTGTGTCTAGACATTGATAAGAGTCCCTTGATATATATTTTGATAGGTTAATTTCCAATCTTACCCCAGAATTTCCATAGAATACTTTATAACCTCCGCACCTATTGGGTCTAGTGCTGTTGCTATTGTTCACTAGCGCTAACTAAAACCATTATGAATGCACAATAGATGTCACAAGGAATTCATCAATACTAATTTTGATGGGCTCTATGACACAGACCCAATACTGAAATTTACCTACTATTTATATCAAAGCAATTCAGTGGCAACACTATTATGTGCTAGAATAACTATCTGTTAAAAATAAGATAATTTTTCTAAATAGTTTATTATCAGGTTGCTATTAGCCATAGCTGAACAAACTTGGAATGAATCCAAGGGTAGTCAAGTAGACTAAATAGGTTTTTAAGAAAGAAGCAAATTTGATATTGGTGGCCTACTTTTGATGTCTACTGTCCAAATACAGTAGTATTAATCCACAGAAAGTAACTATGATTACATTTCCACCAATACCAGGAAAACTGCAGGGTTAACACAAATAAAATCTTGTGGGGCTATATTACAACTCATTCTCTTCAGCTTTTATTTTATTATCAGAGCTTTTCAAGCACACCATATTTTGATATAATAATTCAACTTCAGAATACTACTGAAAGGGATATTCTCCATAATAAGATCAATCAAGGTAATTATTCATCCAGGATGTGCCATATTAATTTCAGTTGAGTCCCTTCAGTTTTTATCTTATTTCTATACCTTTATAATATATATCACACTAAAGTACAACATTTTAGCTGGAGAAGAGCTCTGAAAACGAGGATATTTGCATGTACAGTCATCCATTCTTCCTGTTCATTTCCGGGAACCACCTCAGATTGAGACATTTATTTATTTTTTTCCTCTTTTTTCATATACTTATTCTTTTCAGCTTATATTTTTACACATTACTCAATTGTCATTAGTGCAAATCCAGAGAGGAAGGATACATCTTGGACAGAGGATACCACCTGTTCTCACCACTTGAGTTAATGTTGGTGCACAATTATCATAGTTGTTATAGCATATATTGCATCCCTTTGGCTCATGTTCTGAAGCTGCATTGTTCTTTGGTTTGGTAAGCTTGAAAAAAGCTAGGTAAATTAAATGAAACCTGAAAAGAACCAGATAAAGTATATCTGGGGTAAATACCTGGGATTGGGAGTGAAAACTAGGAAGTGCAAATTCATTTTCATCAAAAGGACCAATTTGGGAAAAGATGCAATTACTGCTTTTCAGTAGATAGCTATACTCACTGGATTGCGTCTGTCTCCGCAAGTTGGAAAGGTCCTACCCCTAACCAAATTTAGGGAAGAGATTTTTAAGTTAACCCACACAGGACGGGTGGTACAGTACTGTACCGCGCATTCAAAAGCCCAGTGGCCGGGCGGCACAGTATTGTGCCAGCCATTCATTTGTTTTAGGCCTAATAATTCGAAAGCCCCGGCATTTGGACATTCAAGGCTAGAATTCCCCCGTCGTGGATGGGTTAAAGGTAGTAGGTACTTGCAGCATCCTTCCTGAATTGCTGAAGTTAGGCATTGAACCTATATTGCAAGGATTCCATGCTATCCTTGCTACCATCTCGGAAACATTCCCTAAACCAAATTCTTGCACTATGAGTCATTGTAGTCACGGGTTGTTTGCTCCCTACATCAACTGCAATAAGACACTCAACAAGTACATCACAAATCAGTCTGTGATATGCTATTCTTTCTCTCTCTCTATTCTCTCTCTCTCTCTCTCTCTCTTTCTTTCTCTCTCATTCTCTCTCCCTCTCCCTCTGCCTTTCTCTCATTCTCTCTCCTTCTCCCTCTGCCTTTCTCTCATTCTCTCTCTCTCTCTCTATCTATCTATCTATCTATCTCTCTATTTCTGTCT
>BOPN01000199.1:44936-52436 GCA_017312705.2 Penaeus japonicus
AGAAGGAGGAGGAGGAGGAGAAGGAGATATAAGGAGGAGAGAAGGGGAGAGGGGAGAGGGGAGAGGGGAGAGAGAAGAGAGAAGAAGAAGAAGAAGAGAGATGGATTAAGAAGGGAAAAAGAAAGGAGAGGAGGATTTGGAGGGAGATGGAAGGAGGATGGAAGAGGGACCAGTTAGTCAGTCAGGCAGGAAGTCTGCTCATTCATGCATTCCCTCACTCACCACCACCACTCACTCGTTCACTCACCTACCTGCTCATTCATTCTTCAATTCATTCACTCTCACTCACTGCTCATTTATTCGCTTCACGGCTTACCATTATTGAATTCACCATAACTCAAGACCACCACCATCCCTCATTTATTCATTTATTCATTAACTCTCATTCGCTCACTACCTATTGATTAATCATCTGCCAAGCAATCAATTCGTTCATTCATTCTCTCCTGCCATAAACACAAATATTCGATCTAACACCTCTTCCTATACTTTACCTTTACACTCTAATTATTTTGAGCATCTTCCCCACACACCTGCCCCTCACCCAAATTAAAAAGAAAAATAAGGAATAACACCTCAAAAAATCAGAAAAAAATTACTAAAAAGTTGGATTCAGAAGAGGGATTAGCAGACTATTGCATTTTTCGTCCAGTTGAAAGTTGATAGTTTACAGTATCGGGTCTTTGAGGCTTGGTCCGACTTCATCCTGGAGCTTGGACAGAGAGCGAATTAGTTAACTGGGAGGCTGGAGGGGAAGGGGGAGGGCGGGGCATAGAAGGGGAGAGACATGGGGACGAGGGAAGGGGGGTGATGGGATATGGGCAGGGCAGGTATGGGAGAGATATACGGGGGATGAGGGGAAGGGGGGTGATAGAGCAGGGGGTATATATGTATAGAGATAGGTGGGGGCAGAGGGAGAGAGTACACATGGGTAGAAACGTGTCAAGAGGACTGGAATTGTTGGGGTGACCATCAAGTATTTCTTCTTATAGTGTTTTACAATTTATACGAATACTGCAGCTATATCACACACACACACACACGCAATACCACACAAAACACACATTATTATACACACATACATTACACACACACACACATATATATATATATATATATATATATATATATATATATATATATATATATATATATATATGTATATATATATATATATATATATATATATATATATATATATATATATATATATATATATATATATATATATATATATATATATATATATATATATATATGTATATGTGTATATATATATATGTATATATATATATATATGTGTGTGTGTGTGTGTGTGTGTGTGTGTGTGTGTGTGTGTGTGTGTGTGTGTGTGTGTGTGTGTGTGTGTGTGTGTGTGTGTGTGTGTGTTGTGTGTGTGTGTGTGTGTGTGTGTGTGTGAATATATGCATGCTCTTGCGAACATACGAATCGAATATATTACCACGTATATGCTTCATACGCAAAACAAAACAAAACAAAAACAAAAAATCCACCACACATTACACGATACCTTAACCATAATACGAAAAAAAAAAAAATCAGACGAGAATATTGATTACCACTTTTTTTTCAGACAAACGCCTTGATTATCCTCATTTCCTGTGTGACGAGAATCTGAAGAACTGCCATGCACCTAGATTATTCCAAGTGAGATAATAGAGAATGGATGTGGCGAAGATAATGACAGTAGAAACACTTCTCTCTGAAAGTTTTCCTAAGATTGGCATGAAGAGAGAAAGACCTTGTCAGAAACCTTTCTCTTTGTAGGGTATTTTCAATAATTTTTTTTCTTTTTCTTTTTTTTGACACTGTGGATGTTTTGGATAAGAGCATATAGGGTTTCATTGACAGAACCTTCTGTCTCTTCTCTGTCTCTCTGTTCTACTCATTTCTTTTTCTGCTCTTCTGCTGTTTTCTCTCTCTCTCTCTCTCTCTCTCTCTCTCTCTCTCTCTCTCTCTCTCTCTCTCTTTCTCTTTCTCTATCTATCTATCTATCTATCTATCTATCTATCTATCTATCTATCTATCTATCTTTCTTTCTCTCTCTCTCTTTCTCTCTCTCTCTCTCTCTCTCTCTCTCTCTCTCGCTCTTATAAATATGTACACACACAAAAAGTATATATATATATATATATATATATATATATATATATATATATATATATATATATATATATATATATATATATATATATATATATCTTTTCTCTCTCTTTCTCTCTCTCTTCATTTCTCTCTCTCTCTTCCTTCTTTTCTCTCTCTTTTTCTTCTTTTCTCTCTCTTTCTCTCTCTCTCTCTCTCTCTCTCTCTCTCTCTCTCTCTCTCTCTCTCTCTCTCTCTCTCTCTCTCTCTCTCTCTCTCTCTCTCTCTCTCTTTCCCACTCTCCCTCTCTCTCTCTCTCTCTCTCTCTCTCTCTCTCTCTCTCTCTCTCTCTCTCTCTCTCTCTCTCTCTCTCTTTCTCTCTCTCTCTCTCTCTTTCTCTCTCTCTCTCTCTCTCTCTCTCTCTCTCTCTCTCTCTCTCTCTCTCTCTCTCTCTCTCTCTCTTTCTCTCTCTCTCTCTCTCTCTCTCTCTCTCTCTCTTTCTCTCTCTCTCTCTCTCTCTCTCTCTCTCTCTCCCTCTCTCTCTCTCTCTCTCTCTCTCTCTCTCTCTCTCTCTCTCTCTCTCTCTCTCTCTCTCTCTCTATCTATCTCTCTCTCTCTCTGCGTGCGCTCGTGTGTGTGTGCTTGCGGAATTGGGCGATTCTTTTCATGCGTGTGTGGATATATATACATTTTTTTTTTCTCTCTCTCTCTCTGTTTGTGTCGATGTTGAATTCATGCCCATATGATTGTTTATAGGATCATGCAATTGTACGTAAATGCTTTTATGATTTATGAGCGATGCTTAACTGTAAATGTGATTTTCTTTGTCTAGTTCTGCATGGTACGTTATCTCTTTATTCCGTGAGTGTGTCTACATGCTGTGTTGCAAGTGTGAACGCCTGCATGACTGACAGCGCTTACGGACAGCGCCATGCAGAAGGCACATCAACAAAGCGAGGGGAGCTTCTGTTCGCGGGAGACTAGAAAATACGGAATGACATGTGCAATGTCGGCCTCACTCTTGCAATATAATGCAACAGCGGCGGACTGATTGATGGTGAGTGATTGACGGCCAGGAGGCTGATATGCCGAAACGTTTATTGGGCAAAGGAAGTAAACAACTAAATAAAATTGGACAACTGGATATAAACCAGTCGATGCGCCAAACGCGAGCGAGCGCGCCAGCGAATCAGAATCGACGAAATTAGTGTGTTGCACTGGTGTTGGTATAAGCAGAATTTGTAAATTGAATTGCAACGAAGAAAGAGAAGGATGATGACGTTTCGAAAGATTATGGAGTTATGTCGTTTACCAAGAGTAAAGGATATTCAATAGATATGATGATGATGATGATGATATAGATAGATAGATAGATAGATTTAGCTAGAGTAATAGACAGATAGATGAATTTAGATAGATAGGTAGATAGATAGATAGATAGGTAGATAGATAGATAGATTTGTAGGTACACAGACAGACAGATGGATAGATAGATAGGTAGATAGATGAATAGATAGATAGATAAATGGGTTGAACGATAGATAAATAGATTCGTAGGTAGATAGACAGACAGATGGATAGATGGATAGGTAGATAGATGAATAGATAGATATATAAATGGGTTGATAGATAGACAAATAGACTTGTAGATATATAGACACATAGATAGATAGATAAGCTGGGTTGATATATAGATAAATAGATAGATGGATTGATAAAAAAAAATTCATAATATATATAGGTAGCTTTGTAGTATAGACAGATAGAGAGAGAGATAGGTTGATAGATATGTATATAGAATAGAGATAACTATATTGCTTCCAAAATATAGGGAAACTAATGGAACCACGAAGACGAAGATAGATGATGACAAATAAGAGGAAAAAGGAATATGAATAAAGACAAGAGCAACCAGCACAATAATGCAGTCACCATACCTAACAAACATTATAATTATCATTGTGATTAATGACTTATAAGGAGGGGAACAGCTAATCACCTGCCATTGGCCCATGGAAGGAGGTTGTGGGGAGGGGGAAGGGAGGAAGGGAGAGAAGGAGAGAGAGGAGGGTGAGAGGAATGCAGGTAGAGCGCTTGGTGATGAAGGGAGGAAAGCGGGCAGGTGGAGGCAGGGAATAAAAGAAAGGAAGGAGAGGAGAGGAGGGAGGAAGGAGAGAGAGGAAGGAGGAGAGGCGTGAAGGAGGAGAAGAGAATAAGGGGAGGGAGGAATGTAGGGACAAGACTTGACGGAGGAAGGGAGGGAGGAGGAGGGAATATGAATGAACAGTAGGGAAACCGGCGAGGGAAGAAGGAAAAACAGATAACAAGAAAGAAAGCTGAGTCTAAGCAAGACGTAGAAAGTGAGGTGTAAACAAAATAATTACATCCTCCGTTAATGAGTACCGATATTAGTATCAATTTAACAATTATGATAATCAAATGTAAGTGATCAAAGTAATTAAAGTCCAAGTGAACTATATATCTAACACAAAGAAAGTTTTTGTTGTTTGTTTGTTTCCTTAGTCGTCCTTTCATCAGCTCTCCTCTCCGCCTTAATTCGCAGAGGATCCACCCTTCACCTTTCTGGCTATCCCCTTAAAAAAAGGACCTTACACACTTACGGTAATGAAACCTAATGAAACCCCATTTTTTAAACGAAACCTCTACACTTTTTCTGGTATCGCCACATACACCCCTTGATTACATTAAAGCATCACCTTCTGAATATATTTAGTGCTGAAAATTATATTCTTTATGAGTCGAATACTGACCTTTTTTATGCAAACCCATTGTGTCAACGAGCCTTTTCTGTGAATTTTGATTCTTAAATCATATTCATATGCTCTTTTTGAAAGAATATGTACGAAAAAAAAAAAATCATAAAATATATTTGCATCTTTGTGAAGGTACCATATTATATATTTTTGCCAATATGCTTAGAAATTGTTTAAATTACTTCAATAATTCACGTTTGCGCGTCGTACACAAGATTAAAAAGACTATAACTTGACTTTTTTTACTAAATTTTTTTCATCTATATCGATACGTCCTATTTATTCATTTTTTATCAATTTATTTCTATTACTTTCATTTCCTATATCAACTATTATTATATCTGTATTTATTCAATGTATATATTTATCACTTTATCTATGTTTTTTAATGTTGCTATTATCATTTATTATCATTAGCAGCAGTGGTAGTAATGATAATAGTTTCACTATCATCATAATTGTCAAATTCTCTTCTTATCGTTATTATTTATATCGTTATCATTGTCCATATTTTGTGTAGTTCATATCAGTTTTATAATCATCATTATCATTATTATCATTTCATTTTTTCTTTTTTCTCTTTGCTCTATCGTATAATATGTCTTCATCGCATTCATCTTCGCTCCCTTTTCTTCTTCTCCATCCTCAACTTATTGCTTTATTTAACACTCTGAGAACATCCAAACACCTTCTAACTTACTTTCAAACCTTATTATCAGATACCTATAAGAGGCTACCTGATATCTTATCTGATTATGATAACATTAAGAAAAAAAATGTTATTAATTTTGTTCCATTGTTTTCTCAAATAATTTATGTAATAATGGTTGTTATTCTGCAGCAATATAAATCCTTCGTAACAAATAATGATGATCACTCTTCCTCTGTCTCACCACAAATTACAAGGAAATCATCATCTGATTTTATAGCCAGATGTGTCTATGTAATTATAGGGGCATATATGTAAAACATACACGCACACATCATAATATATCAGTGCAACCACAAAATCACATGAGAACACTCAAATACGTAATGTATGTGTGTGTGGGTGTATGTGTGTGTGTGTGTGTGTGTGTATATATATGTATATATATATATATATATATATATATATATATATATATATATATACATATATATATATATATATATATTATTGATATATTAATGTATGTGCATTATATATACTGCATATATATATGTGTATTATATGTGTGTATATATTGTGTGCCATGTATGCATGTGTGAATACGTGAGTGATTTGTTAACTATATCTTTTCAAAAAAAGAAATAAGAAAAGAAATGAAAACTAAAACGAAAGAAGGAAGGCTATATGGAATGAAGGAATGACCCGCAGTGGATTCCCAGATTTGCGGATTTACATTTCTAAATTGCCGAACAAGAAACATTTGGACCCTCTTAAATCTAGTCATTCTAAAGTCATTCAGATATTCGATTTTTTATGGGGATTTTATATCAGATTTCTTCAAGCAAACGGAAACGAGCAGAGATTTGCATGAACATACATATATACACTACAGACAAGTTAACGCTGTAATGGATAATGTGTTATTATTATATTTTATATCATGGTAATTATATGTTATGGCAATCTATATATTGATATATGTTGGAATGTTTATGGTTGTATGAAGAAATGATATTGATAAAAATGGAAGAGGAGTATGTAGATGAAAAAGAGAGATTGATGATGATGATCAGAAGAACTGCTATAAAATAATAGAAAGATAGGAATGTTTTTAATGATGAAACAGTTGTTAACGTTATTACTATCATTATCATGATTATTGTTTCATCACTACTGTTATTGGCATGGTGATAATCATTATTATTATCATTATTTTACCGTGTCGACATAATATCAGAAAAAGAACAAGATATGAGACAAAAGTTTTTAAATCGTCCTGGAGTTCATAGGTCCTGATTTTTAAATCTTTATTATGATTATTATCATTATTGTTACTGTCATTATCATGGCAAATCATTATCCTTTTAAGCATTTATTGTATCATTATTGTAGTAGAAGTGATAGTCGATAGTTCTAGTGGTGGTAGTATTGTCATTATGATTATCATTATCATGTCTCATTAGTACTAATGCTATATAATAATCCAATTATCATTATCTCGCAGGTATTTTCTCTTCACCAGCAATATCAAGAATAACAGAAAAAAATATAGGATCAAAGTAAATCATGTTTGTGCTTAATATCACCTAAATTGCCATTTAGTAAGAAATGAAAAAATAAATAAATAAATAAAATAGTAAAATGATAATAAAATAGTAATAAACTGAACTACACTAAGCGGACAGAAGGAGTATTTCCATCCGGTGAAAATGTGTTTTGCTGGGTAGGAAAAGGCCGATGAATACTATTGGGCGTTAACTAAGCGATGAAAGGAGGCGCGGGGGTAAGAGGGATGGGGGGAGTAGGAGGGGGGAGGAAGGGGATGGGGGTATGTCGGGGCCGAAGAACTGGTCGCAGGCGGCCGGATCATCTCATGGAAAGACCGCTAAACTTTTGGGCTTAATTGAATTTTGACCTTTTTCTCTCTCTCTTTTTTCTTTCTCTTTTTTTGGGGGAGAGGGAGGAGGTTTA
>BOPN01000199.1:82436-84936 GCA_017312705.2 Penaeus japonicus
AGAGAGAGAGAGAGAGAGAGAGAGAGAGAGAGAGAGAGAGAGAGAGAGAGAGACAGACAGAGAGACAAAGACTTTGGGATCGAGAAATAAGAAAAGAAAGAACATCGAACACAGAAAGACAAGAAGAGGAGAAAAAAACCTACATCCAAAACAAAAGAAAAGGGACATGCGCACGAGCCGATAAGTGAATGTAGGAATGCGAGGTGCGAGGAAACTCAGCGAATTTTGAAGAAGATTTCGTCCGTTTGGATTAACGACAGACTAATGGCATAAGTTAGACAATTCACCGCTTTTAAGTTTAAGGGAACTCGTGAATGTGAGGGGAAGAAAAGGGAAGGTAAGAGAAGAAAGAGGAAGGGGAAACTAGAAGTTAGGGAAGGTGAGAATTGAGATATCGAGTTTGGAGCTAATGATGCAGAACAGGAGAGCTGAATGGTTTATAGTATGATGTGTATAGTAGTCAGTCGTGCGTGTGTGTATTCTTTCTATCTCCAATGCACTCACACGCACTCACTCACTCACTCACTTTCTCTATCTCTCTTTTTCTTTCTTTCTTTCTCGCTCTCTCATTCTTTTTCTCTCTTTCTTGCTCTCTCATTCTATCTATCTCTATCTATCTATTTATCTATTTATCTATCTCTATCTATCCATCTATCTATCTATCTATCTATCAATCTATCTATTTATCTCTCTCTCTTCCATTTTCTCTCCGTCTCTCTCTCTCTCTCTCTTGCTCTCTCTCTCTCTCTCTCTCTCTTCCATTTTCTCTCCCTCTCTATCTCTCTCTCTTGCTTTCTCTTTCTCTCTCTCTTTCTCTCTCTCTCTCTCTCTCTCTCTCTCTCTCTCTCTCTCTCTCTCTCTCTCTCTCTCTCTCTCTCTCTCTCTCTCTCTCTCTCTCTCTCTCTCTCTCTCTCTCTCTCTCTCTCTCTCTCTCTCTCTCTCTCTCTCTCTCTCTCTCTCTCTCTCTCTCTCTCTCTCTCTCTCTCTCTCTCTCTCTCTCTCTCTCTCTCTCGCTTTCTCCCTCCCCTCTCTCTCCAAAACTCTTTCATTCTCTCATTCTTTTTATTTTTTTTAGAGAAGTAAAAAAAAAAATCCTTAAACCACAGGAGAAAAGTTGGCCTTGTTCCGGCCTCCTGGAGTTATTCTATACAAGGCAGAGTAGATTATTTTTCAGTTGAGTTTATCATGTCGTTCCCCTGTGGTGGAAGGTGGGGGTTGGGGTGGGGGTTAGGGTGGGGGTTGGGGTGGGGATGGGGATGGGGATGGGGTTGATGTGTAGGGTGGAGGGTAGAAGGGTAGGGACGAGGGGGGGGGTAATCCAGGGAAGAGCATAGGAATGAGGGGACGATTCCTGAGAATGGGTTGTGATGGGGCTCAATTCAAAGGGGTATGATGGGGGAAAGGGGGGAAGCTGCTCAAGAGGTTGTTGTTTTGAGAAAGGGGCCAATCTAAGGTTGAGGGTAGGAGAGGAATCCAAGTGGTGAGGGGAACGGGTAATTTAAGGAGGGTAAGGCAAGGGCATTTCCTGGCGGTGGTGCCCGTGTAGGGACTAGGAGGAGGAGGGGGAGGTGTGGGTGTAGGGGGGGGGGGCGAAGCAAATCCAGCGGGAGCACCAACTTGTGGGGAAATAACAAACCCACACAAGATAACGCCGGGAAGCTCTGACGACACTCCTTAATTGCTCTTCTCGAGGAATGTATAACGAGCAGTACGCCAAAGTCAGCCTTACGTAGAGGGGCCGCAGAGATGGAGGTTCCTTGCTCCTCGAAATAGTCCTGATATACGATGTCCATTCAGAAGAGCCATAGGGGGCATAACCAAACAATTTGTTACCTGTTGTTGGACGCGGACGAAATTCCGTATGTACAGGACGAGTAATAAGACAATGCGTGAATACGTGTGGATGTGTGTGTGCTGTGTTGTAAGCTTGCCTGTTCCGTGTGTGTGTGTGTTGCGCTGTGCTGTATATGGGGCCTAGATAGGTAGAATGTATGTGTGTGTATACCTAAGACGTTATTTGTATATGTACATGAGTAAATAACGAGGCATTCCGTTTACATAACCCCGACCTGCTATTGGCTCATATTATGGGCACTGAAGGAAATGTTGATTGCATAAATAAGAGCTATTTTTCGGCCTCCCTCGCGACAGGTGGGGGAGGGGAGGGGAGGACAGGGAGAGCCTAGAGGGAAAGGAGAGAATGTGAGGAAGAAGAGAATGGAGATGAAGGTGAAGAAAAGGAGGAGGAAGAGAAAGGGAAAAGGAAGAAGGGTGAGAGGAAGGAGGATGAAGGAAGTAGGAAAGACGGAGGGAGAGAGGGGAGTGGAGAAGGAAGGGGGACGAGAAAAGGAAAAGAGAAGAGGAGGTGAGAAAAAAAAAGCGTGACCCCAAAAGAGAGAGATGGAGAGAAGAAAGGTGAATAAGTTGAGAAGATTATGGAGGAAGCGATCAAGTAAAGAAATAAGAAAAAACAGAAAGAAAGAGGAGAAGATTAGAAGTA
>BOPN01000199.1:142436-144936 GCA_017312705.2 Penaeus japonicus
TTTCATCCCCCCCCCTCATACCTCCCTTCCTCCTCTTCTATTTCTTTCTTCTTTTTCTCCTTTTCTCTCTCCATTTCGCCTGATATCCTAGACACGTGATACCGAATTGTTAGTCTAACCTTATGATTTATACTTCCACCGTCCAGCAACAAAACAGATTACCTTTTTCTTTTCTTTCCCCCTTTTATTTCTAGATAACGTATCTCTTCTCACGTGACAAATTTATGTTCACGAAGCATGTCTAAGTCCACAGAGCGCGTTTGATCTCCGTCACAATCGCATAATTCATTGTCTAAGTCTAGCTTCAGTCTTTAAATCCGTCCTTTCGTTACAAAGCCGGTCTTATAATACACGGTATGATGTTATCTCTCTCTCTCTCTATCTATCTATCTATCTCTTTCTCCGTCTCTCTCTCTTTCTTTCTTTCTCTTCCTCTCTCTTTCTCTCTTTCTCTCCTTCTCTCTTTCTTTCTTTCTCTCCCTCTCTCTCTCTATCTCTCTATCTATCTATCTATCTATCTATCTATCTATCTATCTCTCTCTCCGTCTCTCTCTCTTTCTTTCTTTCTCTCCCTCTCTCTTTCTTTATTTCTTTCTCTCCCTCACTCTTTCTTTCTTTCTCTCTCTCTCTCTCTCTCTCTCTCTCTCTCTCTCTCTCTCTCTCTCTCTCTCTCTCTCTCTCTCTCTCTCTCTCTCTCTCTCTTTCTCTCTCTCTCTCTCTCTCTCTCTCTCTCTCTCTCTCTCTCTCTCTCTCTCTCTCTCTCTCTCTCTCTCTTTCTCTCTCTCTCTCTCTCTCTCTCTCTCTCTCTCTCTCTCTCTCTCTCTCTCTCTCTCTCTCTCTTTCTCTCTCTCTCTCTCTCTCTCTCTCTCTCTCTCTCTCTCTCTCTCTCTCTCTCTCTCTCTCTCTCTCTTCTCTCTCTCTCTCTCTCTCTCTCTCTCTCTCTCTCTCTCTCTCTCTCTCTCTCTCTCTCTCTCTCTCTCTCTCTCTCTCTCTCTCTCGCTCGCTCGCTCTCTCTCATGTTACGAGCGTCATAGATTCAACCGTTACATGCTGCGTATTCAAGCTGACCAAGCCACGGCGGAGAAAGTATTCTGACATGGTTTTAACATGAGCTTAATTACTGCAGCGCTGTGCAAACGCGGAGAGCAAGTACTGGGCGTCCAAGTAAGTCTGTGTATGTAGGAGTGATTACTTTCTGCCTCCTTCCCCTCAGGCCTGCGACCTCGTGGACACTTTTCTGCTGTCACCATTGTCTTAGGCAGCCACACACACACACAAGAAGTAAACGCGCACACACACACACACACACACACACACACACACACACACATACACTTACGTACACACACACAAACACACACACACACACACACACACACACACACGCACACACACACACACACATACACTTACGTACACACATACACACACACACACACACACAAATACATACACATATAGACTTACTGAATGTACCTCCACCAATTTCTATACATGCTCCTACGTTCGCGCACTCAACGTCTCGCAGCATTGGGAGGTGTGTGGTTATTCTTACAGCTTCTTCTCATTCACAAGAAATGGACCTTTTGAATGGTTTCATTTTTGGGTCATTGAGGGAGAAGACTTTCTCGGGGAAGATATAAGTCGAGTTTAAGAAGACTACTGGTCCTGTTTAAAAGAACTTTTTTTTCTAATAGTTGTTTCAATCTTTCGTTAATTTTTCTTCTATTTTCCTCTCTCTATATCTCCTTTCACTTCCTCCTAAATCTTCCTCGCTCTCTTCGCCAAACGTGGTCTATCCAACCCAAGTTTTCTTTTCTTTTTTTAAAGTAATAAAAAATCCCAAAATTAAAAAAAAAAAAAAAAAAAAAAAAAGTCGCTTCGCATGCCTACAATCTTTACAGAAATCCACATCTGCTTCCCCCTTTTCAGGTCCGTCTGGAATGAAAGCCTGAAATAGTTATTTGCAATATTGAGTTTCATGAAAGGCAGGTATATTAACAAAGTCTCGTGCATGAAAAGTGCGCTTGGGTCGAGTCAAACCGCGGTTAGATCGTAAACAAACAGGCGCGACGTATATGAAATGTTTCCCGTGTAAATAAGCTGCAAGGTTTATGGACTTTGCAAAGCCAGCCACAGAGAGACCCGAGGCTGGTGGGGAAATATTATGAATATCAGATGTCGCTGTTTATATCATCATCCTTCTGGCTACGAGAAATTTTCATTTCGTTTCAATCAAGAGTTACCATGTGCGTGCATGTGCGTGTGTGTGTGTGACTGTTTTATGATTTTGAATAGATAGAAAATGAATAGGTATTTCATAATGGTACTGGTGCTTGCAAAAGGTTAAATCATATGTATGTGCAAATTAATCATTACTGTAATACCGTAATGCTTTTTGGAATTAAAAAAAAAGTTAATCAGCATGATACCATCAAATCAACATTATGTTTTGTAGAGTTTAACAGGAATTAGGTCATTTGCTTGATTAAGATCTAAG
>BOPN01000199.1:149936-154936 GCA_017312705.2 Penaeus japonicus
ATATTTCAGGTACAGTTAGATGGCAAGTTCCGAAAACGTGCCCAAAACGTGTCGGGTAGAAAGAACATGCTCATTAAGAATATAAATATCCTGTGACTAAAAACATTTCCTAGGCACGAAATAGCACACTAACCAAGTATATGCAACCTCAAGATTTTCACCTGAATCTTAAAAAATAAGTAAATAAATGAAAAATGAAAAATAAAAAAAATAAGAATAAAAAATAAATAAAAATTGAAAAAAGCAGTTTTGCGAAACAGATCACTGAAAACTTCTGGGTCGAGACACTTATAAGGGGTCATTTTAGCACCGTGACTTCAGACCTGTCTAACGTGTCCTCATAGATAATAGAGTTTCATTCGAAAGATAATAGACTACCACGGCAAAATTATATCCTGTGCAGAAATTCATATGAAAAATTATGATGAAAGATGATGAATGGAGTGCTTAACCAGTTATTATAAAAATACTTGATTAAATACGATTTGTAAATACAAGTATGTATACGCGTGTATACACACTAAAGGCTAAAAGAACCAATTTTAGATAATATATAATAATAATTGTGATGGAAGTTATAATAATGAGGATGATGATAAAGATAACAATAATAATGATAATGATAATAGTAGCGATAATGCTAAAAAATGATTATAATAATCATAATAATTTGAAAAAAATAACAATAATAACCCTGGAAATAATATCATTGTTATTATCAATAATGATAAAAACAATAATAGTGAAAATGATAACAACAATGATGATGATCAACAATAATGATACTAATAATATTAATGACAATCATAATAACAATGATAGAAATAATAATGATGATCATAGTTAAATGAATAAACGAAGTAAAAAGAAACTACCAAGAGCCCAGCTGCTGCATCAAAGCAACATCACAATCGCAAACTTTCCACTTTGGACTGTAGAGTGCTTGAGTTGTTAATCATTATACCAAACTTTACGGAGGAACTCAGGGCTCTCGCTTCCCCTGCCTAAGCAAATGATTGTCGTCCTGTTCTTGTTTTGTGTTTGTTTTGCTGCTGTTGTTGTTTGGGTATGTTGGTGTTTTGGGGGGGTTCTTTCTGTTGTTATTGTTCTTCTTCTTTGTTTTTTTCGTTCCTGGTTTTGTTATTGTTGTTTTTGTTCTTGTTTCCGAGGGGTATTGTTTTAGATATCGTTTTTTTTTTCTTTTTTTTTTCTTTTTTTTGTCGTTCTAGTCCATACAATTGTTACTGATTTGTTATTGTTCATACCGTATGTTCTTGTTCCTTCTCTTGTTTTGTTCAGGGCGAATATGCCAGTCCTTGTTCAACGTTTCCTGTTGCTATGCAGGAAGCGTATGCAGGCAGTTGAAGGGAGGGAGCGAGCTAGGGGAGAGGAGGAGGGCTGAGATAGAGAGGAAGAGAGAAAAGGAAAGAGAGAGAGAGAGAGAGAATGAAAGAGATAGAGAGAGAGAGAGACAGAGATAAAGATAGAGCCAAAGACAGAGACAGATATAAAGGCAAGACAGAGACAAAGACCAAAACAAAAACAAAAACAAAGACAAAAACAAAGATAGAGACAGGGAGAGGGACAGGGACAAAGAGAGACAGAGACAGGGAAAGAGACAGAGGCAGAGACAGAGACAGAGGCAGAGACAAAGACAATATCAGAGACAGAGAAAGGGACAATAACAGAGACAGAGAAAGAGACAGAGACAGAGACAGAGACAGAGGCAGAGGAAGAGACAGAGGCAGAGACAGAGAAAGAGACAGAGACAGAGGCAGAGACAATAACAGAGACAGAGGCAGAGACAATAACAGAGACAGAGGCAGAGAAAGAGACAGAGGCAGAGACAGAGACAATAACAGAGACAGGGAAAGAGACAGAGGCAGAGAAAGAGACAGAGACAGGGAAAGAGACAGAAACAGAGACAGAGACAGGGAAAGAGGCAGAGACAGAGACAGAGACAGAGGCTGAGGTAGAGACAGACAGAGGCAGAGACAGAGAAAGAGACAGAAACAGAGACAGAGACAGAGGCAGAGAAAGAGACAGAGACAGAGACAATAACAGAGACAGAGACAATAACAGAGACAGAGAAAGAGACAGAGACAGAGACAATAACAGAGACAGAGATAAAGACAGAGACAGAGACAATGACAGAGACAGAGACAGAGACAGAGACAGAGACAGAGACAGAGACAGAGGTAGAGAAAGAGACAGAGACAGAGACAGAGACAGAGACAGAGACAGAGACAGAGACAGAGAAAGAGACAGAGAAAGAGACAGAGACAGAGACAATAACAGAGACAGAGACAGAGACAATGACAGAGACAGAGAGTGAGAATAGAAATCAGGAAGAGAAAGAGAGGTAGGAGCGGGGGTCCCCTCGAGAGTACCGCGCCTTGACATAATGGCACGTCTCTCACCCTGAAAAAATATATAACAAAAATTGTTTCACATTTTCCTTCACCGCCACACACACCCCTTCCCCCTCCCCTACCCCTCCTCCCTTTATTCCCTCCAATAGGAAATGTATTAACTGAGATACCGTGTTAATTTTGATAACATTGATAGATATTGATAATAACATTGATGATGATACTGTCATAAAGGATAATTATGATAATTGTGATGATATTTAGATGACGATAATGATAGTAATTATGATAAAATGATGATGGCAATAGTAATAATGATAACAATGATGAATATGACGGTAACATTGATAGTAGTGATACTGATGATAATTGTAATGATAAATGATAATGATAATAAAGAGATAATAATATAAATAATGATGATGATGGTATTAATAATAATTATACTATATGATAATAGTGATAATAATGATAATAACAATAACGGTAATGATGATAAAAATTGTAATAATAGCAATAATAATAATAAAAATAACGAGAGTAATGATGATAATGAGGATAAAGAAGATGATGATAGCAATGATGATGATAACAACATTAACAAGAGCAGTGACAATTAAAATATGGACAATAAAACGAATATGATTATGATAGAACATTCAGATCAATTAAGAGACTCATTAATGCAGCATCCCCCCCACCCCCACCCCCACCGTACACGCGCGTTATTTTTTTCTCTATTTACCATTCTTTATTTATGTATCTATTTGTAAAGTTTATTTTTTACCTCACTTCCCTTCTCTCTCTCTCTTTCTCTCTCTCTCTCTCTCTCTCTCTCTCTCCCTTTCTCTCTCTCTCTCTCTCTCTCTCTCTCTCTCTCTCTCTCTCTCTCTCTCTCTCTCTCTCTCTCTCTCTCTCTCTCTCTCTCTCTCTCTCTCTCTCTCTCTCTCTCTCTCTCCCTTTCTCTCTCTCTCTCTCTCTTTCTCTCCCTTTCTCTCTCTCTCTCTCTCTCTCTCTCTTTCTCTCTCTCTCTCTCTCTCCTGAAACTCCAGTCAGATTTATGCGTCTGCAATTAGTGAGTCCTTCGAGCAACGATTTTAAGGGCGCGATGATCATTCCAGAGTTGCTATCGGGAATGTCGAAGATTTGGAATTCATAAACTAGTAGAGCTGTTGTGCATCTGTATGCGGATTTGCGTATGTGTCTGGGGAGGAGAGAGAGGGTTGTGTTTGGGTCGTTTGTGTGCTTTTGTTTGTTTGTTTGTTTGCGTGTGTCTGTGTGTTTGTTTATGTGCGTGATCGTTTGTTTGCGTGTGTCTGTGTGTTTGTTTGTGTGTTTGTGTGTGTATGTGTAATTATGTTTGTTTGTTTGTGTGTGTGTGTGTGTGTGTGCTTGTGTGTGTGTGCGTGATTGTGTTAATGTGTGTGTGTGTGTGTGTGTGTGTGTGTGTGTGTGTGTGTGTGTGTGTGTGTGTGTGTGTGTGTGTGTGTGTGTGTGCATACTTAGGTACGTAGGCGTATGTGTATCCATTTATTTCCATACGTATGATTTGTTCGAGTTCCAGCCACGGGTGCTAGTGTTCCTCCAATGATAAGAGGCAGGAGAGGGCAGGAGTATTCTCCAAACAAATTCCAAGACGCGAAATAAAACCACCGGAATTTTATATACACACATGATGCATTGCTGTTGAACGAACGACTGCAACATGTTTCCTCTCGACCCCATTTTCCAACTCGGAGAATTTATCGCGAAATTGTAAATCAAATGTTTTATTCAACTTTTTTTCCCCTTTTTTTTACTTCTCCATGAATTGGTTTTTGAAAGTTTGAAGGCTTTGCATATTTGATTGGTAAAATTATATTTTTCATTCGGATTGATTTTATATTGCGACGCTTGTGTAGACGGGGAAGAGAAAGATAGAGAAAAAGGGAGAGGCGATGGAGAGCGAAAGAAAAGAAGATGTGTGTGTGTGTGAGGAAAAGTGGAAAAGAGAAAGGTGGATGAAAAGAGACAGTTTACCATTAAAAGAGAGAGAGAGAGAGAGAGAGAGAGAGAGAGAGAGAGAGAGAGAGAGAGAGAGAGAGAGAGAGAGAGAGAGAGAGAGAGAGAGAGAAAGACAGAAATATTGAGATAAAATGAAATAAAAGAAAGAGAGACGGAGAAACAGAAGAAAGAAAAACCGAAAAAGGGGAAATCCAGGCAGAGAAACCAGGCAAGAAACAACACAAGACGACAAAGTGGCATCAATCTCCGCCTTAGATTAGGGCTCCGGTGAGACACGTTCCCTCCCTCTACCATTAGCAGCAGCATCTAAAACATTAGTCTCCGGTTAATTTGAAACAATCAGAAGCCGAATACAATTTCATTACAGGGAATTCCGAGCATTATCATCCTGGTATGGAAATCAGGCTTCAGAATACCTAATTGAAGTGCCAACCTCAAGCCTGAGTGTTGTCGGGTGTTCATTTGCATTGCACTTGAATCATGTGAACAGCACACTGCTTGATGGAATTATTCTATGTGATACGTCGACTTTTTTTTACGGTATTTGATGATGGATCAGTGCCTGATTTGACGGTTTTTTTTTTTCTTAAAGAAGGAGGAAATAAAATAATCGTCTATTTTTTG
>BOPN01000199.1:174936-177436 GCA_017312705.2 Penaeus japonicus
CTCTCTCTCTCTCTCTCTCTCTCTCTCTCTCTCTCTCTCTCTCTCTCTCTCTCTCTCTCTCTCTCTCTCTCTCTCTCTCTCTCTCTCCCTCTCTCTCTCTCTCTCTCTCTCTCTCTCTCTCTCTCTCTCTCTCTCTCTCTCTCTCTCTCTCTCTCTCTCTCTCTCTCTCTCTCTCTCTCTCTCTCTCTCTCTCTTCCTCTCTCTTTCTCTTGATCCGCTTTCTTCTTTTTCTCAATAGTATATAAGATTTTTTTTATTCTGTCTCTCTTATTTCCATGCCTCCTTTTCTGCCTTTCATATATTATTTTTCTCCTTATTTTTCCATCCTTCCCTTCCCTTCCTCCTGCCCTCCTATATGCCCCTCCTCACCCTCTCACCTTCCCTATCCTTCCCCCTCACCCTCACCCACGCTCCCCCCTCTCTCTCTCTCTCTCTCTCTCTCTCTCTCTCTCTCTCTCTCTCTCTCTCTCTCTCTCTCTCTCTCTCTCTCTCTCTCTCTCTCTCTCTCTCTCTCTCTCTCTCTCTCTCTCTCTCTCTCTCTCTCTCTCTCTCTCTCTCTCTCTCTCTCTCCTTTTTTATTCCTTCTTCTTCTCGTCTTCTGTGATTCGTCTTCCAGGAGGTGATTGTGGTCGAAATGCACTTAATCTCTTTTCTCTTCTTGTAATTGAAATGTTTATGCTTGCGGCTGTGTTGAGTTGGGTCGATGTGTCTGTTTGTATTTAAGTGGATTCGTGATTGTGTGTGAGTGTGTAATTGTATGTAATTGTGTGTGAGTGTGTGATTGTATGTAATTGTGTGTGAATGTGTGATTGTATGTAATTGTGTGTGAATGTGTTGATTGTATGTAATTGTGTGTGAATGTGTGATTGTATGTAATTGTGTGTGATTGTATGTAATTGTGTGTGAGTGTGTGATTGTATGTAATTGTGTGTGAATGTGTGATTGTATGTAATTGTGTGTGAGTGTGTGATTGTATGTAATTGTGTGTGATTGTATGTAATTGTGTGTGAGTGTGTGATTGTATGTAATTGTGTGTGAATGTGTAATTGTATGTAATTGTGTGTGAGTGTGTGATTGTATGTAATTGTGTGTGAATGTGTGATTGTATGTAATTGTGTGTGAGTGTGTGATTGAATGTAATTGTGTGTGAGTGTGTGACTGTTTGTAATTGTGTGTGATTGTATGTAATTGTGTGTGAGTGTGTGATTGAATGTAATTGTGTGTGAGTGTGTTATTGTATGGAATTGTGTGTGATTGTATGGAATTGTGTGTGTGTGATTGTATGTAATTGTGTGTGAGTGTGTGATTGTATGGCATTGTGTGTGAGTGTGTGATTGTATGGAATTGTGTGTGAGTGTGTGGTTGTATGTAATTGTGTGTGTGATTGTATGTAATTGTGTTTGAGTGTGCGATTGTATGTAATTGTGTGTGAATGTATGGAATTGTGTGTGATTGTATGGAATTGTGTTTGAGTGTGCGATTGTATGGAATTGTGTGTGATTGTATGGAATTGTGTGTGAATGTGTGATTGTATGGAATTGTGTGTGAATGTGTGATTGTATGTAATTGTGTCTGAGTGGGTGATTGTATGTAATTGTATGAGTGTGTGATTGTATGTAATTGTGTGTGATTTTGTGTGTGCGTAAGTGTTTCTTTGTATTTATACTGGTGTGTGCCCGATTGTGTATATGTCTGTGTGTGTATGGGTAGGTGTGTATGTACCGTTTTCTCAATCTAAAACGCGTGAACGTTGCACCGCGGACTCGACCAGGGAAGAACCACATCGATCTAAATACATCTTTGTCTGGGGATTCACGCACGCACGCACGCACGCACTCGACTAATATTTCCACGCACACACGAACTTTATGTCACATGTTAGCCGCACGCGAACCGTAATCATAGCGTTATGTCTTCACGCAAACCGGGAAGGCCTTGAAGGAACCATGATCTCATACACATACGTACACACATACGTACACACATCTAGACGCTATGCACATACATATGAGCACGCGCGCACGTACACACACGCACACACCCACGCACACAAACAAACACACACATACACAAACACACACACACACACACACAGATACGCAGACACAACCAAAATTACACACATTCACTCACTCATAAATAAATAAATTAGTTAGAAAATACCAATTCACGAATCCATTAACAACAAATGTCCCAATATTTATTTGTCTTTGTTGATGTTTGTGCTTCGATTATCTCGAGAACTAGACGTTGCATGAAGATGAAAATCAGTTATCATTATCATCACTATTGCCATCATTATTATCATCATCGTTATTATCATCATGAGCAGTGCCTGTAATGGTACTATCATTAGTGTCATTTGTATTATATTACATTAACCTTTCTTATTCTATTAACCTTTCCTTCTCCTCCTATTCCTTTTATCTCTTTCTCTTTCACCCTTCCTTCCCCTGCCACACGTTTATTTTCTCTCCCCTCTCTTCCCTCCCTCCTCTTC
>BOPN01000199.1:182436-189936 GCA_017312705.2 Penaeus japonicus
ATATATATATATATATATATATATATATATATATATATATATATATATATATATATATCCTCCCTCCCTCCCTCCCCATCCCCTCCGCCTCCCTCCCTCCCTCCCCATTCCATCCGCCTCCCTCACACCCTCCCTCCCCATCCCTTCCGCCTCCCTCACACCCTCCCTTCCCATTCCCTTCCGCCTCCCTCACACCCTCCCTTCCTCCCTCCCCATCCCCTCAGCCTCCCTTCCTCCCTCCCCATTCCCTCCGCCTCCCTTCCCATCCCCTCCGTCTTACTCCCTCTCCCCTTCCGCCTCCCTCACACCCTCGCTCCTTTCCTCCCTCCCTCCCTCCCCATCCCCTCCGCCTCACTCCCTCTCCCCTTCCGCCTCCCTCCCTCCCTCCCCATCCCATCCGCCTCACAACCTCCCTCACACCCTCCCACCGCCTCCCTCCCTCCGCCTCCCTTCCTCCCCATCCCCTTCCGCCTCCCTCACACCCTCCTTCCTTTCCTCCCTCCCTCCTTCCCCATCCCCTTCCGCCTCCCTCGCACCCTCCCTCCTTTCCTCCCTCACACCCTCGTTTCGTCCCTCCCTCGGGCGACCCTGTCCTATGGCGGTCACAGCTTTATGAAACAGTCTCTCGCGCCTTAAGAGATTGGCTGGGATTTTATGACCCACTTTTCGACGCGATGAAAGAGACTCGAAGCCGTAATTCTTGGCGCCACTTATAGCTTGTGGTTCTTGAGTCAATTTTATAGTGTTTTTTCCATTGAGGATTGATATGTTTATTAAATATGCTATCTTTCCTCCGTTTTTATTCCTCTTCGTTCACCTCCTCCTACTCCTCCTACTCCTACTCCTTCTCGTCCTCTATCTCCCACTCCTCGTCTTCTCCATTTTGCTACTCTATTCTCTCTTTTCTTCATCCTCCACTCTCTCTAAGTCTTTTCAATCTTTCTCTCTCTCTATCTATCTATCTATCTCTCTCTTTCTATCTATCTCTTGCTCTTACTCTTACTCTTTATCTATTTTTCTATCAATATATCCATCTGTCAATATCTATCTATCTATCTGTCTAACCTTCTAAATCTCTGTTCCCTCATTCTCGTATTTTTTCTCATTCTCTCTTTCATTCCTCCTCTTTCTCCACCAACGCCACCACCACCTCCCCTTCTTCCTCCCCTTCTACCTCCTCCTCTCGTACTCATCGTCCTCCTCATCTTCATCCTCCTCGTCCTCCTCCTACGTTTCGTCCTCCTTGTCCTCTCCCTCCTCTTCTTCCTCCCTACCCTCTCCCTACTCCTCCTCCTCTCCTCCCCTCCCCCTACTCTTCCTCTTCCTCCTCCATCTCCTACCTCTTTTCTGAAAGTGAAAGATATGGGTAGAATATATTTCCCAAAGAGACGGTCGCTATAGTGACAGCAATTATATTAAATGAGATAATTACATTTGATCGTGAAGATTGAAGGGTGAAGTGCTGTGATATATAGATATAATAAATGTAAAGGAAAAAGGGTGTGATTATAGGAGTGGAAGCGGTGGTGATTTGTCAAAGCAAAAAAATTAAAGATGAATAAGGCATCTTTATCAGCTATGATAGTAATAAGGGCAAAGATGATATAGTTTATATCAATAATGGAAATACGTTACTGTATTAGCTTTCTTCTTTTTCTTTTTTTTCTTGTTATAAGTTCGAGGAAGAAAAACACCTAACAAAGTATGAAAAATATCTTCATCCTTCGATACAAAATGTGTCCCCTCCTTTCCCGCGCCTTATAGATAATTTGTCAACATTGCAAACTCAAAGACCCGACTCAACACAATTCAGCCTTTGCAATGAGATCCCGGCAGGTATCTCGAGGAGGTGATATCCGGCAACAGCAAGCGAAGACTCGTCATTACCTCGCGCGTATCCTTTTATCTCCAGTGCCACAGCATCCTTAGGCGGGATAAACGGCTCTCGGGAAGCAAGGTCTCATCTCCTTTTCTCTCTGCAGCATCCGGGCGTCTCAGAGATGGCATATTCGCCGTTCGTTTTCGCAATAAGGTCTCGAGTGTGTCTCGGTCTTTCGATGCTCAGCTGTCTTTTTTGGCTGTGTCTTTTTCTATTCATTTCTCTATCTCTCTTTCGCTATTTCTTCCTTTTTTCTCTCTCTCCCTCTCTCTATCTACCTATTTATCTATCTCTATCTGTTTCTATATATCTATCTCACTCGCTCTCTCCATCTCTCTCTCTCTTTCTATGGCTTCGGTCCTCCTCTTCCTGTTCGGCTTTAAACTCATTACAGCATCGACGTATCTGATTGGCTCACTTAATCGCTTCATTGACCTCATTTGACCTCGTTGACCCCGCCTCTGTTGTCGGCCTTATCCTTCACCAGATGATTTGTCTTTCTTGTTTTTGTTTGTTATAGTTCGTGTGTCATGCTTATCAGTATATGCATCTTTTTTGTATATATCATTATCTTTATTACTTCTATGGCGTATGTTTAGTTGCTTGTTGTAAGATGCAGCAAGGCGGCCTTCACACACACACACACATATGTGTGTGTTAATACAATATATATTTATATATATGTGTGTGTGAAAAAAAATATATATAAAATATATAAAAATTATATATATATATATAACGGTTAACATTACAAATGTATGACATGAGAGAATATGATCGAGTTACAATGAACAGATGTGATCTTAATTACCGGGTTGTGCATATCACCTACGGGGTCGGAGAAAGACACGTCCCAGGCGGCGCCTGCGACTTCGGTCCCTCGTGAGAATCTGGTCATTCCCGCATCATAGGAAAATCACCCTCAGAGGCTGACCGAAGGGCGGACCCTTAGAATGTGGTGACCCGAAGCTAACCAATCAGGAAATAGCGACCTTGGCTGACACTTGGATTAGCTCCACCCATTTTTCCTGTAGGTGGGTTATCCTCCGCCTTACTAGCCCACCTGAGATGTTTGGCTGTAGCAAGGACACACTTGGTCTTTGACCTCAACCGCACTCACTGACCTCCAACACATCTGTACCTACAATTTGTGCACCAGTGCTAATCTTGACCTTTTACTTTCAGAGTCATTCCTTGTCATTTGTATATTATACCGTGTTATAATACTGTGATTAATCTGTTAAGTTATATATTGTTATTGTATTAGCCGCTGTGTTTGACGCCAACCTTTTATTCTCTATGTTTGGCTATTAGAGTAATCTATATACCCATCACAATATATATATATATATATATATATATATATATATATATATATATATATATATATATATATATATATATACCCATATATGTGTGGGTGTGTGTATGTATATATATGTATATATGTATATATATGTATATATATGTATATATATATATATGTATATATATATATATATATATATATATATATATATATATATATATATATATGAGAGAGAGAAAGAGTGAGATTGATTAATTGGTAGAAAGATATGTTTACATATAAATAGATAGATATTTACATATAGATAGATAGATAAATAGATTTACATATAGATAAACAAGATAGATTTGCATACAGATAGATAGAGAGAATCTTACCCATATCAAAATTTTCTTCCCCTGCCCAGTCCTCCTAACCATTCCGTCTCTCTCTCCCCGACAGGCTGTAGCGTGGAGGCACTGAGGTTGAAGTCTGTGACAGTTCCTTCGCACCAGATCACCGGCGCTTCGGTGGAGCTCGAGTGCAACTACGAACTCGAGGACGACGTCTTGTACTCGGTCAAGTGGTACCGTGGCGAGAATGAGTTTTTTCGCTACGTCCCCGCAGATAGTCACCCGATGCAGGTGTTTGATCTCCCGGGCGTCTCTGTTGATGTGAGTATGATGTGGGGTATGTTATAGTATTTTTAAGGGGAGGGGGTATGTTGGGGTTAGTTTGGGGTATGTTGGTGGGGTGGTATGTTGTTATGTTTGATGGATTTTGATTTTGAGGGTTTTTTTATCTCTTTTGAATGGATTTCTGAGACCTGAAATTAGATGGGAGATAAATATGTAGTCTCAAAAGAATAGACGTTGACATAAATGGGTATACACTAAACGTGTAATACTTTTCAAATTCATTTCCACCTTCCTGTTAACAGTTAATCGATACCAGAGACGAAACAAAACCAAAACTAACAGCAAAAACAAATATATAAAAAGGCAAAGATTAACACTTTCTGCCACGCCTCCAGAAGCTCACGTTTCTCTGGCTGTCACCAGTCTTATGAAATCTTTTAGATTTACGTAGACGACTTTACTTTAATTTGAGTTACTAAATTTACAGAGTAATGGATAGGGAACAAGCCAGAATAAAAATATTTCAGAGATATTCTCATTACTCATCATTACGTGGACATAAATATTGCATTTACTTGTATGTCTGACAAGGGGAAGGCTGCAGCAAGTTAGCATAATTTTGGGGCTGGAACTCTGATGACAAGGTGTTATTCCCCAACCCTACCGATATATCTCGGCTTGTCAATCATCTTACAGAGTCGAGTGGCCTGATGCCGGTGTTAGTAAACATGCTACCACTTGCATGCATGGTGCTTGCGAATACGTTTCTTTATAAAGCAAACACCGCCGCCTTTGTCGGTAGATCAGGCGATTATCACGTGTAGATTTGACTGACAGGTTAGATAAGTAAACGGGGGGTGAGGGGGCTGAGGGCCAAGACTAGGCGAGTTGTTTTGCGGTATTTGTTGCATGACATTTTGCTAAATATCTCGATATCAAATGAAACTTATATCATTAGGTAGGTCTTATAAATTAAAAGGAATATTGTCTATGTCGCAATGTCATCGCAGCGAGCTTATATCATGCCATAATTGCATAATATGACATGGAATTTACCGCCGCAACAGTTTAGCGGTGGAAAAGTTTATCGGTGTGTATATATACCGTCATGACAGGGAAAGGGTCAAAGCAAACACCACAACAACAACAACCCACAACGCACATTTCGCCCTCTGCCAACGAAGTCGCCAAAACAGCTGAGCGCGTCACTCGAATCAGCTGAGTGGACAAGCCTGCTTCGCTAACGTGACACACAAACAAGCAGATGCATGAACTCTCGCTGGACTCTCGCGCTCAGTCAGCAACGCAGATCTGTCAGACTGTCTTGTGCGGGAGAATTGAGATGGGGTCAGGGGAGGGGAGGAGAAGGGAAGGGAGGGGAGGAGAGGGGAAGGGGGAGTGGGAAAGGGAGGGAGAAAAGGAGGAAGCTGAAGGGAATGATGGGAGGGAAGGGGAGGAGGGTGAAAGGAACGAGGGAATGGGAGGGGACGAGGGAAAGTGGGAAGGGGAGGATGAAGGGAACAAGAGGAGGGAGGGGAAAGGGGGACGAGAGGAGAGGGATGGTGATGAAGGGAATTGGGGGAGGGAGGAGGATACGAGAACTGATAGAGGAGAGATAAGGGGAATAAACTGAGATTAATTGAAAGATGGGAGAGAGAAGAGGAGGGAGGGTGGGCAAGGAGGGGTGTCATATTACATGATAGTTAAGGGTGTTTTCTGAGGGCTATCATCCGATCCAGAATCATTAGAATTAAACGACTGCAAGACTTTTTTCACAGATTTATTCTAAAAAAAAATGCCTTTTTGCAAAAAGTGATTAAAGAAAGTGTTTGTCAGCCCAAAGACTATATGTATAGAAATATACAAATAGGCATTCGGCCTGAACCTTCAAAACACATAGAAAATCAAAATAACCATACTTTATTCAATGAAAACAATAATAGTTACTGACGAAAACCCAAGCTTTGGGTAGGGTTTGATATGAATTCATTGATATTGAATGAAGGAAGGACGAGCTGCACATTAATACTAGAAGCTTCTGAGAATTCTATGAACAGTGCAGAGTAGAATCCAGCAGCTGGATACGAGGGATTTGATATCCAAAACCCTTGCGTATGCAGCATGAAACGTCTCCACCAACTTGCAGCTGCTGGTGATAGAGTTATGCCTGTGGGTCAAACGGTTAAATCACTCGAATCAATTCATTTTCAATATTCCTTTCTTTTTTGAAGACTCGATACTAAGGAGAACAATGTATTTGCCGTATTTACCGGGTTGACAATATCTTAACCACAATTTAATAAAACCTTCACCTTGCTTTAGCGATGTCAATAACTGGAATGAGTACGAAGCCAAACACCACTTCACGAACTAGACTGCGTGAATCGTGTTTCACAGGGGAACGAGCCGAGTCCGAACTTCCGAAGTTCGCACGAGCTGAAATTACACAAACATTACTATTCATAAATAAAAATAACGTTGAGTGATAAGACAACAAATAGGATTATATTATACCTTGAGCCTTGGCAAGAGGTAATAGGAGTATGGAAAGGGGTGTTGAGAGAAACTGGGAAAGGCGACAGGAAAGCGGAAGGGTGGTGTGACATGGACAGCAGTATGGGGAGGGTACAAAGTTGTGGGTAGGAGGGTAGGAGGGAGAGCGGGAAAGGCTTGAGGGGTAAGGGAAGAGATGAGCAAGGGATGAAGGGAAGAGGAAGAAAGGATAAAGGGATAGATGAATGGTAGAGACGATAGAGAACTTCGGAGATCGCAAGCTGAGCTGGTGTCAACTTTTCGACTTGGAAGGAGAGTTGGACCGTTTCTGTTCCTATACTGTACTTGTATGGATATGAATGTGTATATATATATATAGATGGAGAGAGGGAGTGAGAGAGAGAGAGAGAGATGGGGGGGGGGGGGAGAGAGACAGAACGAAAGCGATAGAGTCTATTTTTTCTAAGAGATATAAAGGGAAAATGAGAGACAAATACAGAAACGGAATCAAGTGCTCAAGAACACGAAATAAAATAAAAATGGCCCAACCGTTATGGAGGAGCATACCTTTGTCTACGATTTTTCTCCCTTAAGTCGCTTTGATCTCCAAGTACGTTCATATGTGCACCGTAAAAGATATCCCGAGGAAGTTGGTCCATTTGTCATCATTTGAACAAAGGTGAACCGAGCTCAACATGTCTGAATATGGTTGAGGGAGTTGAATACAGTTGAGAAAATAAAGAGAACCTTAACTGAACAGACCTGGTTTTAGTTGAAAAGAGAGTTGAAAGGAGTTGCATGTAGTTGAACAGAAATATTACTGAACAAAATTGAAGAAAATCTATTCAAGATGAAGAGCCTTGAACAAAGCTGAAGAGAATTGAACAAAGATGAAGGAAATGTAAACCGAGTTAAACAAAGTTGAATTGTTATGCATTGAAGAACAGAACTGAACAGGGTTGAACATAGCTTTACAGAGCTGCCACATAGAGCGTGAAAACTTGGAGGGGGAATTGCTGAACAAGAGGTACCAATCTAAGCATCCTTCTTCTTGTTCATCCTCTTCCTCTTCTTCTTCCTCTTCCTCACTTAAGACAAAGAAGAAGAGAAGAAGAGGAACAGCGTGACAAAACTTTGATTATTGTAGCACGAGATTTCAATTAACGCCACTTCCGGTAATGTCATTAGGGTAATTACCCCTA
>BOPN01000199.1:197436-199936 GCA_017312705.2 Penaeus japonicus
ACGATAGAAAAAAATAAGGGACAAATGAGAAGGATATAGATAGATAGAGAGATGATTAAATATAGATATAGACTTATCTATAAACATATATACATACATATGATATACAAAGGAAAACAAAAAGCAACAAAGATTTTTACCAGTGTTCAGCAATGGCCGGACGTATGTTAACATAACCTCCCTCCCTCACAACAGCTCATGGACACAGCCAGGTCTTGTTGAGAAAGGGATATATTGACCTTTGTCATGTTGAATGCATGTTGCCTTACGTTGCAAGGATCATTGGTGCCTTGTGCAATGTGTGTGTCCTTTTGCCTGAAGACAGGGAGGATCTGACATCTCTATTCGAGGGGCATGGCGCCGGGATAGGTGGATAGATGGGTAGAAAGGGTGATTCCTAGATAGACTGATAGGTGAGGAAGTAGACAGAGAAAGAGGTAAATAGATATATAGATAGTGAAGAGGGAGGTAGGTAGATAGATAGATAGATAAGCATGTAGGTAGGTTGAGAGACAGATGAATATGTGAATAATAGATAGATAGTTGGTAGATAGATAAAGAGGTGATTAGAAAGGTAGATATGTAAGTGAAAAGATAGATAGATAAATAAGTAAGGAGGGTAGTAGATAGATAGGGAAGTAGGAAAGTAGATCGGTAGATAAGTAGATAGAGAGATGGATAGGTAAGGGAAGGTATATGGATAGGGAAGTAGAAAAGTAAATAAAGAGATAGGTAAGGGAAGGTAAATTAATCGGGAGGTAGGAAGGTAGATAGATAAGTACCTATATAAATGGATAGATACAGAGAGATAAGTAAAAAGATAGATATGTGGTCAGAGAGATAGACAAGTAGATAGTCAAAAAACGGGAAAAAAATCGAGAGGAATACCTGCATGTGACACCCTCAAGGCGAAGACGATGACCAAGAACACAACAGAAACCAAAGACGACTTCGTTATCAGTCGCAACCCGAGTTCCTCTCCTGAGAACTCGCAAAACTTCATCCGGAAATGAACCTAGTTTATCCTCCTCCATCCAAAAAAAAAGAGGGGGAAGGAGGGGGTGGGAGGGAGGGGGATGAAGAGGGAGGGAAGAAAGGGGGTAATTCTTGGGAAATAAGGTCATTGTGATGTTGCATCGTCTCCTCAGAGTTGTTAATGCAATAATGGTATGTTCGACGGGGTGATGGATGAGGGTCTGTCTTTGCTTATTATCGTGGTTTTGGGGTCTTGGATTTGTGGCCTCTTTGTACCCTTCAGGATTCACTCAGGACTCCCTTTCGGAAAGAAAACTAATTACAAAGCTATTTTCACACCCTGGATTCATTTGTTCGCCGTTTTTAAAAGGGGAGTCGAAAAGGCTGGCTTACTCCACGTCCCCTTGAAATTTCTCTTAGAAATGTCCCCTCCCTTCTTCCTTCTCTTTATCCCCACAGATTGTTTCCCTCACCTCCTCCTCCTCCCCCCTCCTCCCCCCCTCATCCCTCCGCATCCCTTATGGACCAATTTAATTACAGTCATCAGCTTGAAATAATTCTTAAATTTCTCTCCTACCTTTGGTCTCTACTTCTTTCCTTCCCTCAAGACCTAACCCCATGGAATGGTCTCCCTCCCTCTCTCCCCTTCGTACCTCCTCCTTCCCGCCCCTCTAAACCTCCTCCCTCCCCCCACCCTCCAACCCCTACCTCCTTATCAAGTGACTAATTCTCAAATTTGTCTCTTTCCTCCTTCCTCTCCTTTCTTCCCTCCTTCCATAGATTTACCTCCTCCTCTCCCCCTACCAACCCACCACCTCCCTTCCTCCCCCTCCCATCCCCCTACCCCAACTCCCGCCACCACAGAATTATCCCCTTCTCTCCCATCTACCCCCCCTCCCTTCCCAACCCCTCCCCCCTCCCCCTACTCCCGCCACCACAGAATTACCACCTTCCTTCCCTTCTACCCCCCTTCCCTCCCTCCCTCCACCTTCCCCGCATCCTCCCCCACCTTCCCCCACTTCCTCCCACCTCCCCTCCCCCACCTTCCCCCCGACCCTCCCCCCACCTTCCCCCCACCCTCTATTAAGCAACACTGTCGCAGTTACGAGCGTGAACTCACTCGCTCTCCCGGCCCGAAGGGGATGTTCGCGAATTAATCAACATGTAGAAGGAATATTTCACAGACCCATAATTATTCTCAGATTATCTCAGCGTGGGGGGCGGAGCGCGTAATGGCTCTCCCTGAGTTATGACCTGCCATTATTTTCTGCTTCCACACAAATATACACACGCACACGCACACGCACTGGCACACGCGCGTACGCACAACTCTCGAGCGCCGCTGGAGGTGAGCGGGAGAGAAAGGAACTTGTAGATGGCATTGCTGTCTCCTTGGTGTCGCCTTCAGTGTGTGTGTGTGTGTGTGTGTGTGTGTGTGTGTGTGTGTGTGTGTGTGTGTGTGTGTGTGTGTGTGTGTGTGTGTGTGTGTGTGTGTATGTGTGTGGTCTTTTTCTTCCTCAAACTT
>BOPN01000199.1:212436-214936 GCA_017312705.2 Penaeus japonicus
CTTTTTCTCTTTCTTCTTCTTGTATATTCCCTTTTCTCCTTTCTTTCTTCTAATTCCTTTTCTCTCTCTTTTATTTCTCCTTTTTATTTCCTCTTCCTCATAATTTTCTCCTTCTTCTTCCATTTCTTCTTGTACTTCTTTTCCCTCATAATTTTCAGCTTCTTAATTATTATTTTTTCTTTTTGTTTTTTTCAACTTTTCACCTTCCTCCATCTTTGTCTTTACACTCTTTCTCTCTTCTTCCTCTTTCTCCACTTTCCTCCTTATTTCCTCAATTTCCCTCCACATCCCTACATTTTCCTTTATTTCCCTCGATTTCTCTCCTCTAACCCCATCCTCCACCCTCCATCTTCCCTCAACTTCCCTCCCACTTCCCTCCTTTTCCTTTTTTTCTCCCCTCCACTTCCCTCCACTTCCTTCCTCCTCTTCCGTCCATTTCCCTCATCCTTCACTTTCATCTTTCCTTTCCCTCCTTCCTCCCACCATTTCCCTCCTCGAACACCCTTTCTCTTCCCTCCATCTTTCCCCCTTCCTCTCCCTCTTCCTTCCATTTCCCTAACTCCTTGTTCCCTCCCTCCCTTCTACGTCCATCCCTCCTCCTCCTCTTTGTTCCCTTCCCTCCCCTTCCTCTTCCCTCGATTTCCTTCCCTCCACTCCTTCTTCTCACCTCATCCCTCCTTCTTCCCTCCACTTCCCTCCCTCCGCCGCTCATCGCCGCCCACACTCTCGTCCCTTCATTGTTTATCACGCCCGTGTCTCTCCTTCGAGGTGTGTGTGACAGATAGCAACCATTAGTCAGGGCGGTTCCTTAGTAGGAGGGGGTGAGGGGGGATGGAGGTGGGGGAAGGAAGGTGGGTGATGGTGTGTGTGTGGAGGGGAGGGGGAAGGTGGTGGGGAGAGAGGGGAGTTGGTGGGGAAGGGTAGAGGGAAAGGGGGAAGGTCGGTAAGGGTAAAGGAGGATGGAGGGGGAAGACGATGGGGGTGAGGGAGAAGGAGATAAGGAGAGGAAAGACGTTGAAGAGGATGAGGGGGAGGTGGGGGAGGGGGTAGGAGGAAGAGCGTTGAAGAGGATGAGGATGTGTAGATGGAGGAGGGGGGGAGGGGGGTGAGGGAGTAAAACTTGCCACTTGTGTTTATCTCCGTAATTTCCTCTCGGGTTTTTTATTGGCCGTATCATTACTGTTATTGGGTTTCTATGGACATGAATAAGCTTCTTGGATCTCCCTCGATCTATCTCTTTATCCATCTAACTATCTCTCTTTCTACCTATCTATCTATTTATCTATCTATCTATCTATCTATCTATCTATCTATCTATTTATCTAAGTGTTTATCTCTTTGTCTATCTAAATACTTATCTATCTGTCTATCTATCTATCTATTTTTCTATTTATCTTTCTATTTAACTGTTTATCTTATCTATCTATATTTGTATATTTACCTATCAGTCTATATGTCTATCTACCTATCTATATATAACTATTCCTATATCTATTCGCATCTCTTTGGATCTCTCTTTCTCTCTCTCTCTCTCTCTCTCTCTCTCTCTCTCTCTCTCTCTCTCTCTCTCTCTCTCTCTCTCTCTCTCTCTCTCTCTCTCTCTCTCTCTCTCTCTCTCTCTCTCTCTCTCCCTCCCTCCCTCCCTCCCTCCCTCTCTCTCTCTCTCTCCCTCTCTCTCTCTCTCTCTCTCTCTCTCTCTCTCTCTCTCTCTCTCTCTCTCTCTCTCTCTCTCTCTCTCCCTCCCTCCCTCCCCCTCCCTCTCTCTCTCTCTCTCTCTCTCTCTCTCTCTCTCTCTCTCTCTCTCTCTCTCTCTCTCTCTCTCTCTCTCTCTCTCTCTCTCTCTCTCCCTCCCTCCCTCCCTCCCTCCCTCTCTCTCTCTCTCTCTCTCTCTCTCTCTCTCCCCCTCTCTCTCTCTCTCTCTCTCTCTCTCTCTCTCTCTCTCTCTCTCTCTCTCTCTCTCTCTCTCTCTCTCTCTCTCTCTCTCTCTCTCTCTCTCTCTCTCTCTCTTCTCTCTTTATCTCTCTCTCTCTCTCTCTCCCTCCCCCTCCTGCTCCCTCTCTCTCTCTCTCTCTCTCTCTCTCTCTCTCTCTCTCTCTCTCTCTCTCTCTCTCTCTCTCTCTCTCTCTGTCTCTCTCTCTCTCTCTCTCTCTCTCTCTCTCTCTCTCTCTCTCTCTCTCTCTCTCTCTCTCTTTATCTCTGTTTCTCTCTCTCTCCCTCCCTCCCTCCCTCCCTCCCTCCTTCCAACCCTCCCTTCCTCCTTACCCTCCTTCCATCCCTCCCTTCCTCCCTTCTTCCCTTCCTCCCTCCCTTCTTCCCTTCCTCCCTCCTACCCTCATTCTCTTTCTCTCCCTCTCTATCACTCACTCACATTCTCTCTCCATAACCCCCACCTGTGCGGCACACTCTCTTCATAATTATCCCGATATATCTCTCCGCCTTCACAGGTGTTCGGCCATTCCGCTAAGGAGCTTGTTTCTTCGCCTCCTCTTTTTCTCTCTTT